>BSBM01001399.1:0-600000 GCA_027924585.1 Larix kaempferi
GTATATCCAGAAGGGCATCCAGTCTGAAGAGATATAGTACAGGTGCAGGTATCAAGTTTACCTAGTCATACTACGTCAAAGGTGTATGCCAAAGATATGGTTGGATTAGGTTCGAGAGTGTGCAAGCAACTTGGAAAAAGAAACGGTTGAACAAGGAAGCAGGTCCCAAAAGCGCGCAAAACTCACCAATCGGAAAGAGCCTTCAAGTTGTTGAAGTGCACAAGAGTACCAAAAGGATGTAACAGTTGAAGAATTCAAGTGCACAAGTCCCAAAAGCGATGGTACATCAAGGGCACAAGACTACACCGCAAGGGCACAAGTCCCACTTAGTCAAGGACCAAGTAAGCACAAGATACACAAAGAGATGACACCTCAGTGACGCAGATCATGACAAGTGGCGGAAGCATGAACGATGAAACAAAGAAGAAGGAAAGCCACAACCAACTTGTGGACATACAATCTGTGCAGGACAAGTATAAATAAGAAGCAAGTTGAAGAATTGAAGTAATCTTGGAATTAAGGATGTAAGCTTGTAAGTGGAAAGTTGGAAGATACAGATTTACCAAGCTTCTAATTCTCGGGGCATCAAGGGCTTGTGGAACCATAACAACATGATCTAGCAAAGAGTTGTTTCCACACAAGCATAGGATTGGAATAATTGATGGTGCACAGAATGATGCAAGTTTATAAGTGATAGTTGCGCGAAGACAAAAAGGCAGAACTATAGAGAATGTACAAGTGCTCAAGACCAGAATGATTGTATCGCTGATAGCATACAAACAATCACAGATGATCTAAGGTAGAAGCAAAAAGACAGATGTGAAGTATATCTTGTGATGCACAATGTGAATAAGTTTATCTAATGTGTTAAGACATAATTGCAGCATAATAACGGATGTGCATTATGATGAGGATTATCTGAGACAAGTGTGTTAAACAAAAAGTCTGAATCATGCACAGAGAGTCGCAGATTATCTAAAGGTTGTTGCACCAAGACTGAATGGACATATTACCAAAGGTGCAAAATTCAATTTGATACTGATGCACGAAGTCAGAACAACAACTTATCAAAAGATTTGCAGTATCAGTTGAAGTTGCAGATGCGCAGAAACAGAGTGGCATATCGAACCAACGCATAGACTACATAATGTGATGATGCAGGACACAGTTTGTGAAGTGTGAATTTAATTGTAATGTTGTGATATGATAAGTTAAGTGTGAAGTCAGGAGATGTATGAAATAGAGTGACAACAATATTACAACATACAAAAGGTGTGCACAGCAAACAACAGACTATCAGAAGAGTGCATGATTCAGAAGAACAATCAAGCAATATCTTAGTATTTCGTATCAGGGCGGTAAGACAGGGAAAGGGGCATGGGGTCAGTGCCTCCTTCCAGCTAGAGCTGGGAAACCAAGGAGTTTGTGCTTCCTTCAAGTCGGTGCCTAAACAAACAGAGGGTCAGTGCCTCCTTCCAGTTGGTGTTGGAGAACTTAGGAAGTTGGTGCTTCCTCGAATGTAATATTTTATTATAAGAGATCATTCTGTGGTTTTCTCCCGTTTGGGTTTCCATGTAAAAATTTGTGTGTTTTGTGTATTGTGCTCATGTGATGTTGAATGTTTTATTTATGATGGATGCATAATTAAAGATCATATTAATCGGCTAAGAAGTTAAAAACTGTTCATAACTACGCTAATATTGATTCACCCCCCTCTCACTATTAAATAGATTCCAACAGTGATTAGTACATATCAAGAATTTACTACTCAATAGGTATTATCTCCATTTATCTAGTGCATGTATGATAGAAAACATCTCTTTATCATATGTAGAATTTAATCCTTCCCTTTTGTTGAGATTTTGGCTTTCAAAGGCAATCAGATGGTCCTCTTGCATTAGTACTGCACCAATTACAAAACTCAATGCATCACAGTCTACCATGAAAGGTTTTGTAAAATCCGGGGTAGCTAACATGAGTGTAGATGACATAAACCTTTTCAAAGTCTCAAAGTATTCCTCCACCTTGTTATTCCAATGAAAGGAATTCTTCTTTAATAATTTTGATAGTGGTGCCATCAACTATGCATAAGTTTTTATAAACCTTATGTAGTATCATGTTAATCCAAAAAATCCCCTTAATTTTGATATGTTATTTGGTTTCTTCGAATCTATGATTGCTTTGATTTTGTTAGAGTATACCTTGAACCCTTCCCTAGATATGACGTGACCGAGGTATTCCACTTGATCTCTGTTGAACGTGCACTTTGGCATTTTTGAATAAAATTGTTTTTTTCTTAGTAGGGCGAGTGTTTGTTCTAGGTGCGTAAGATAATCCTAGGTTTTACTATATATAATAATATCATAGAAAAATAGCATGGAATTCCTTAGGTAGGGTTGAAAGAGTTCATTCATAGTTGCTTGAAAAGTAGCAAGAGCATTGGTTAAATCGAATGGCATCACCTTGAATTCATAGTGACCTTCATGAGTTTGGAAAGCAGTATTCACAACGTCCTCTAACCCTACTCATATCTGATAGTATCATGATATCAAGTCTAGCTTGGAAAAGTATTTGGCTCAATGGAGTTCATCTAATATTTCATTTATGAATGGAATGGGAAACTTGTATTTTACAGTTAACTTGTTTAGACCTTGGTAATCTATACATAGCTTGAAGGATCCATCTTTTTTTCGAACCAGTACTACTAGGGATGCATACAGACTCCTATTTCTTGTAATAACTCCACATCTTAACAAGTCTTGAATTAGTATTTATCTTTCTATTTTATGATGATGAGGATATCGATAGGACTTGACATTCACGGGGGTTGAATCTGGTTTAACCTCAATTATGTGTTCTATTTATCTTTTTGGTGGATATTTCATGGGTATATCTCAGAATATTTTCTCATACTTTTGGATTAACCTTTGGATCTTTGGTTGTTGGGCATAAATCAATTCGGATGCTAATATCTCTATTTGATGACATTGTGCCACAATTTCTAGTGCCCCCTTTTGAAGTAGTTTTTCCATTTGTTGTGAAGATATAATTTGGGTAGCAGGTGGTTGGATGTCATGTCCCAAATTTGGCATTGGGTCACAATGTCCTAATCACATTGGCACTATTCATTAGAGTTTTTCAAATTGATGCTAAAGGTCAAATAATTGCCAAGGAGGAAAATTACTAGTTTCCTAGGTTTGGGGTGGAAGCTTTGGGATTTGGAATAAAGGGGATAATAAATGATGTTTGAGCATTAGAATGGAATAAATATTTAATAAAGGAGCTAAATAAATATATACAAGTGAAATTCAAAGTGGCATTTGATCATGAAGACACATGGAGGAAGTGGGACCCACATATGGCTAGATTTCTCCACTACACTTGGCATCATTCTCTCACCAATTCGAATTCAAGGTGAATGGTAACATACTTGGGGGAGTCCAAAAGGTATTATTCATGGCATGAATCATTCAAGGTCGAAATATAGAGGAAGAGTAACTCCCATGGAAGAGGAAGAGGCAATTTGGAGCTAGTGAGACACTTGGGCTAGATTCCCTAGCTCTATGACAACAATGATGAAGATGCTATGACACCTATGACACAAATCAGACCTGAAGGCTGACATATGACATATATGACATGTCAGGGCTATTATAGACTCCAAGAGGGCTCTCAAGGGTGTTAGGGCAGCTAAGATGCTTCCACATGTGATTTGGTGGAAGTCGGAGACTAGGAATTGTTGTACAAGTGGTGTTCTTTGGAATCTCTTCCCAACTTGAGTTGGCATGAGTCTCTTGGAAGGAATTCGAACCATGGAGGACATTATAACTTTATAAATTACAATAACAAAGAATGAAACCAGCTTTTGATGATTTGAGAAAAATTGCATTTGTGAAGAGAGAACGAGTGGATGACTAGTTTCTTGCCTTAGCCAATTTCGAGGGTGAAAGATTCTCATCTAAGTTGGTGTTTGGAGAGGCCACTCAGATCTTTCATGGTGATTTAATGGAGTTTTATTTGCAGGTAGCAGCTACAGGAAGTTTCATGTTTTGGTTTAGTGCAGCACTTTCTCTCCACCATTTCCAATTTTGAAGGCATATTCGGGCTCCTTGAGGGATTGCGCTTTGGGTGAGATCTTGCACTCATTGGGAGAGCTTCATATGATATTTTTATGATTGTAATAGCTTCATATATTCTGTTCTTCATATTCAGAGACTCTTAGGTCAAAATACCCATTGATTGTATGCAAAATTATTGATTAATGAGCAAACAATGTCCATTTCCCTAATGCTTTAATGTATGACACTATAATGTTGATTATTTCGAATGGATGGATGATTCTCTTATAAATTTGTGATTCATATACTGCCATGGATATATTATACAAGTTATATGTACTTTACTTGAGCATTTGAAGCATTTTTACTCAGTTTGTTTGTATTGAGAGGTGAAATAGTGCCATTTCCCCAAGGGTCGAATTGGGGGTTTTTGTTGTTGAATGCGAGAGAGTTAGAATAGTAGTAAAAATAAATTAATGGTGCATATGAGACCTTAATCACATACTTAAAACATTACATACCTCTGTTCATAAATTCTTGGGAGTTTGGAGGCATTTGGAAGGCCATTTACAGTGTTACCCCGGGGGGATTTGATGCACAAATTACTAGTCAAAATTACATATATTGATCAGAATACAAATCAAGTTTGCAGCAGTATTTGGAGGGCCATAAAACATCCCTGAACCTAATATTCAAATCTAAATATCATTCATACACTCCTATAGAATATTTGGGAGCATTTGGGTTGATTTGGAGGTCAAAATAGTAAAACTAGTCAAAAGTCGAAATTGGGGAAAAAGTGGAAAAATTGGCATTTTAATAAATTTTTGAAAAGGGTCATTACAGTGGTATCAGAGCATGGTCTTGGAACCTGATGTGGTAGAATATTAATGAATACTGGGAGTCAAAGAAATAATCCACCACCCTTAGAAACTAAAACTGGATGCACTTTGGTGAAAGGGAAGAAGTAGGAGAAGAAGTGCATTCCTTGGTCACCATGAGTAAGGATGGGAAAGGAACCTTAGAGGAGAATGACGAGTTTATAAAATTACTGAAACCTTCCTTTGAAGACAAGTGGAGGCAATTCTTTCAAGAGTTCAAATTGTTGCTTAGTGAACTTGGAAGCAACTCGAAAAAAATAATGAGCAATGGTTCTCTTTTCAAGGAAAAGGATGAAATAATTTATGTCACAAAAGAGGAACCTAATGTAATTGTGGAACATGAGGTACATGTTGATATGCAGGTTCTTGAAGATGCAACACTAAAACAAGAAGAAGGACAAGCACTTTTCCTTGTTCAAAAGGATTATGAGTTGCCTCATGGAGAGAGTTGCAAAGCCTTGGAAGAGGTACATGATCTCACAATAGTTGGACCAGCCAATTATGGAGAAGATGAATTAAATATTTCAATGGGTAAGAGTTGTAAAGAATTAAAGTTGGTTCATAATTCTTCACCCCACACTTCTTTTCCATCCACATCACTTTGGGATGAAAATTGGGTGAAAGGTTTTTTTCTAGTGGTGCCACATGAGAGGTATGAAACTCCTACCTCTCCTTTTGATGATGACATGAATAGAGAACCTCATTATTTAGAATTGCAGCAGCATATTGCTTTACCTTATGATGATACATATCCTCATGGATGTATGGATGAGACTTCTTTGAGTCCTTTGAAGTCTCCTTGTTTTTCTTGCTCATTGTTTGGTTCATATTTTAGTGGAGATTCTTCATTCACTTCTTGGATGAAAAAATGCATGGCTGAATATTTTGATGCATATCACATTCTTTTGGAGCAGCAATATTGAACATGGGATCCTCACGTATGTCATTGGAGCAGATTTGATTGGTCACTTGAAGATTGTATGCACCTAGCAAATGGTGGTCTACTTACTTGGAGGTATAAACACTTTCATGATTCTTTGATGAAGCATCTTCTTGACGTACATTTTCATTATGTTGTTATGTACTTTGATGATATATATTTTGTACTCATGATGTTTGGAAGAATTCATACAAGAAAATGGGATCCAGGAATCCTCTTATCTGATGGTATGGGTTGGAGAGCACTCTTAATTGTTGGGGTGCAATACAAGCAATGGGACCCTGGAATAATTTTTATCTCATTGGTTTCAAATTTTTTGGGGAAACAAGCAGTATGGGAGATGGATTTCCCACTTAATAAAGTGATTTTTATCAGAGTAGTGCAGTAGCAAGCATGGTGGTTCCTCTCTAAAATATTTATGGAAACTCAAAGACTCAAGGTTGGGCAATTCAATGGCAACTTCAAAGAATTATACAGAAAGCAGGTTCTTCAACACCCATGTTTAAAATTGCTTGAGGACAAGCAATATTGGGAAGGGAGGATTTGTCATGTCCCAAATTTTGCATTGGGTCACAATGTCCTAATCACATTGGCCCTATTCATTAGAGTTTGTCAAATTGATGCTAAAGGTCAAATAATTGCCAAGGAGGAAAATTACTAGTTTCCTAGGTTTGGGATGGAAGCTTTGGGATTTGGAATAATGGGGATAATAAATGATGTTTGGCATAAATATTTAATAAAGGAGCTAAATAAATATATACAAGTGAAAGTCAAAGTGGCATTTGATCATGAAGACACATGGAGGAAGTGGGACCCACATATGGCTAGATTTCTCCACTACACTTGGCATCATTCTCTCACCAATTCAAATTCAAGGTGAATGGTAACATACTTGGGGGAGTCAAAAAGGTATTATTCATGGAATGACTCATCCAAGGTCAAAATATAGAGGAAGAGTAACTCCCATGGAAGAGGAAGAGGCAATTTGGAGCTAGAGAGACACTTGGGCTAGATTCCCTAGCTCTATGACAACAATGATGAAGATGCTATGACACCTATGACACAAATCAGACCTGAAGGCTGACATATGACATATATGACACAAATCAGACCTGAAGGCTGACATATGACATATATGACATGTCAGGACTAAAAATAGACTCCAAGAGGGCACTCAAGGGTGTTAGGGCAGCTAAGATGCTTCCACATGTGATTTGGTGGAAGTGGGAGGCTAGGAATTGTTGTACAAGTGGTGTTCTTTGGAATCTCTTCCCAACTTGAGTTGGCATGAGTCTCTTGGAAGGAATTCGACCCATGGAGGACATTAGAACTTTATAAATGACAATAACAAAGAATGAAACTAGCTTTTGATCATTTGTAGAATTTTCAATTGCATTTGTGAAGAGGGAGAGCTAGTGGATGACTAGTTGCTTGCCTTAGCCAATTTTGAGGGTCAAAGATTCCCATCCAAGTTGGCAATTGGAAAGGCCATTCAGACCTTTCATTTGGAGCTTTATTGGAGTCTTTATTTGCAGGTGTAAGCTACAGGGCAGCTCATGGGGTCTTCTATTACAGGTCACGCCTTCAACCATTTCCAGTTTTGATGGCATATTCTTGATCCTTGAGGGAGGGCATTTTTTGTGAGCTATTGTACTCTTTGGGGGAGCTTATAATGCCCCATTTAAATTGTAATATGAATTAAATACTCTCTTCTTCATCTCCAGAAAGTTTCAAGTCGAAATTCCAAGTAGAAATGTATAAATCTCAATTTTAATGAAAGGACAGTGTCATTTCCCCACTACCTTGTTGTGAATCAATGTAATGCTAATGATTTAGAATGAATGGATGATTCTCTGATGCATTTGTGATTAATGGACTGCCATGGATGTATTTTACAAGTTTCATGTATTGTACTTGAGCATTTGAAGTATTTTTACTCAGTTTAATTGCATTGGGAGAAGAAATAGTGTCATTTCCCCAAGGGTCGAATTGGTGATTTTTGCAGTTGAATGGGAGAGGATTGGAACAGATATAATAATCAATTAATGGTGCACATGAGACCTTAATAAAATTCTCAATACATTCCCTACCTCTGTTCATAAATTTGAGTGGGTTTGGAGGCATGTGGGAAGCCATCTTCAGTACTTACCCTAGGGAAATTTGAACCCCAAATTACTAGTAAAATTGCATACTTGGTCCAGAATATTAAGAGAGTTTGCAGAGGTCTTTTGGTGGCCATATGTCATCCCTGAACATCATATTCAAGTCCTAATATCATTCATACACCTAGAGATCAATACTAGTCAAAGGGAAATCACTAGTAAAGTTACCTACATTGACCAGAATTGAAAGAGGATTTGCAGAAGTATTTTAAAGGTCCAAAGGCATCCCTGAAACACATATTTATGTTATAATATCATTCATATACCTTCTCAAAATATTTGGGATCATTTGGGGCAAATTTGGGACGTAGAGATCAAAACTAGTCAAAGGTCTAACTAGAGAAAAAAGTGAAAAATTGTCATTTTAATAAAATTCCTAACAAGGGACATTACATTAGAACCCATACGATTTGTATTTCCTTCCCTCCCACTTGAATTTAATAAAAAAAAATTGATAATTTGCAGAATATGTACCCAATGTTTGTAGACATTGAATTCCCAAGACAATGTCTACTCCTCCCAAGGGTAGTGTGTAGAATCCAGATTCCAAGTTATAATCTTCTATTTTTAGCTTAACCTTGTGACACTTCCCGATACCATCAATATTTTTTCCATATGCTACCATAACCCTTATATCTATTGTTGGGTATACAAATAAATCTAACCTTTTCACCACATTTATGTCTATAAAATTATAGGTGCTCCCTATGTCTATAAGTATGGTGACATTCTCTTTTTTCGTGTGTCCTCTTAATTTCAATTTGTGTGGTTGTGCAATGCTTGTTATTGCAGCGAGAGATATCTTAGGCATTGCCTCTTTAGATTCTACAATGATGTCATTATTTTCCTCCTTGTTGACTTCATCATCGGAATCATTATTGGACAAGCCTGATTCCCTCTCAGTTTCACAATTATACATTTTTTTATTGTTGCATTTATGCCCTTTCACACGTTTGTCTCCATAATATCTACACTTGTTTACCCATTTCTTGTATGTATCCTGATGTTATTTTTCATTTTCCTCAGGGGAGGTGGTACATACTTGTTTGTCTTATTTGTAGCATACTTACTTGATTTTTCATTAAAATACATATTTGATCTATCTAGCCCTGTAAATGATGACTTGTTGACCTTGTTTTTTTGTTCAATTAATTTAATACATGTCTGGCATCTTCAATAGTTTGGGGATTCCATAGTTTTAATTCACTACGAATGTAATCCTTCAAGCCACAGATGTACATTTTTAGAAATTGTTCATATGAGAACCCAGTTTGTCTTGTTGCCAAAACTTCCCATTCATGAGTATAATCATTTGCATTTCCCTTTTGCTTTAGATAGACAAACTTGGTGTAAAGGTCATCTTCTTCTTCGTCATCATGGAACCTTTTTAATAATGCAGTAGTAAAGTTTTTCCACTGGAAAGAGCAATCATTACACTTCCCATACCACCATAGAAACCAATCACAAGCTTCTTCCTCCAAGTTATTTGAGGCTATCATTATTTTTTCTCTTTCATCGAGTGGGGGGTTCAATTAAAAGATGCCCTTCATTTTATTAACCCAAATTATGGCTCCTCTATGGTCTTTCCTGTCATATTTCAGTAATTCCTTTTTAATTTTTTGATAATCTATGTCTAGCCATCTTAGGTTACGTGTACCAAAGGGATGCGGTTTTGGTTTTTATTGCCCTAGAACGGATTCTGGACAAATTGTGTTTAATTTCCTCATAATGTCATTGAACATAATACCATTTTTTTCATTTATTACCTCCCTCTTGTACTTCTCTTGATCTCTCATGATAGTGATTGATATTATCTAATGCATCTTCTATCCTTTGCAATCTAGTGTCATAGTCATTTAGCTTTGTGTGTAATCCTTCATGTGCCTCTTCTAATTGGTTCAGACGAGCTTGTATAGAATTTAATTTGTCTTTCTGGTTAAATTTGTCATTACTCATCTCTTCATGGGATATGTATTTATGTCTTGATGACTCCATTCAGAACATCTCAGTTGTAATTGCTTATGTATGGACAAGTTCGGAAATTTGGCAGTACAAACTTCCAATAATGCACAACGACTACACAACTACGTTATGGCATGGTTTGATTATTGTACAAACATATGAAATCACATGGTAATACATATTTGTGGTTGTAAGAACAACTGGAACCTTCTTGCATAGGTACTAGAACTCGTATGCCGACGTTTGACTCATAAACCAATGATATGCTAGCAAAACTTTAATTTAAGGAGACTTAATGTCTAAAAGTAATATATAAAATAATTGATTAACAAGAGCCACAAGGTGACAAATGTCCCTACGTCTTGCTAAATAGAGATCATGCAAATAGATATACTAATATAATAGTGGTAATGTACTAATGTTTTTACTAATAGTCAAGAAAAAGAAAAAAACAAAGCGCTTTTAAGTAAAAATTTGTTCCAATTATATTTACATTTGAGAATTTTGAACATGAGACTTTACCTTTATGAATTTTACCATGTTTCACTACTTGTTTTTGGTCCAAAATCTCTTAGAAATTAAGAAGAATCCCATAATTGATTTTCACAGAACGATCTCATTTTAGTTACACATTTCTCAACTGCTTACGATCTCATTTTAGTTACATATTTCTCAACTATGTACTTTTGTAGGCTTTAGACATCGTTGATTTTCACAGAACGATCTCATTTTAGTTACAATATTTCTCAACTGCTTACGATCAGACCCCCTCTTTGAAAGTGATGGCAATTTTGTGCTAATACAAGAGATCCTGCCGTAGAAACCCTCATGGAAAACTTTTCCACGTTTTGTGTCTCAAAATTCATGATTTTTGGATGCAAACTCTTTAATGCATCCTCCTCAAGCGATCTGGTGATGTAGCAGTGAATAAAGTATTGCAAATTACACTTAAACGAAATTAATTATATCTTACGGATAATTGCAAATTATACTTAAACGGATCCCCATCTCTTCCATTGTCGTTGTCTCTCTTCATCATAACGTTTGATGTTACAAACCTCAACACTTCAACTTATCTAGTTGCATTAATTTGACCCAGCGACCAAATTCCTTCATTGCGGCCAATTCAAAGACAACAAAATATGTTCATCCGATGTAATTTCTGCATGGAAAGTCATCAAAGAGCAAGTGGGAGTCCCATGTATAAATTTGTTTTGTTTAATGAAATGGTATGTTCTGGGCCATTTTTTCCCTCTTGTTCTCTATTGCACCCTCACAATTGGTAATAAGAGCCACTTGACCTCGTCCATACTAAATCTTTTTATTCCCTCCATCTGCATTCATCGTGTCCTGAATATGCTTAATGAAGCAGAAACACCAACAACAACAAAAATTCGCCACCTGTGTGGAGTCTAGTCTAGTGCGGCGGCATTTGGATGAAGCTTGCGGCTAATATTTGACACCATTTGAAGACTGGAAGAGGAGAAGATCAATCCATTGAAGTTGGCAGATTCCTACAATATCACCAGCATATTTGTTGTGGGTTCGAATTCTGATAAACTCTCGAATGGAGGAGTCATTCAAAATCAAAATCGATGGATTGAAACATCCCCCCTCTAGCATCTAATTCCACCAACAATTTATCTTGGCCGAGCAAGAATTTCTAGTTACATAACTATCATCAACTAAAATTGTCTTCCCAATTCGATCTCCAATGGCTCGTAAACTATGTTTCGTCCACCATTCCATTGGAAGACCGAGTAGTTTAACCCACACCAGATTCTTCGCTGAAAATTCTTCTTTGGCATCGAAAAGGGGATGCCAAGACTTCACTGAATGAAAAGCATTGTCCATCAACCATACTCCTTCAAGATTTTTCACAACATCAACTTTTGAACTAAATTCGAACCTTATCCATCCACGAGCTAGAAGATGGAATGTAGAGTGGTAACCCGATTCTTGAACCCAATATATCTGCATCAAATCCTTTAAGACCCCCATCGAGACTCTTCACCTAGAAATATGGCCGACTAGAGTTTTCCCCTTCAAATCTAGAACTTGGTTAACCTAATGTCCTCACATACCACTTAAGCTACACCCCCTCCCTTACTTTTTACTACTTGTCGACGCTTGGGAGATCCTTTCTCGACAAATTTTTTCACACTCGCCAACTACAAGTGTTGAAGGTCAAGACTACCACCTATGAAAGCAACGCCCCCGAAGTGAACGGATGAGGAAGGAAGCCCCATATTCTAAACACTCAGTTGTGCAGGTCGAGGAGGATTAATGAGAGTTACCTTGGGTCAAGGGTTATCCACCTAGATCTTAGTCGAGAAGTCACATCCCCCTGAATTTGTATCCCCTGTGATCTTTGAAACCTTTGGACAATTTAATGCAGGTTCATCTGATGTCAAAGACTCGTCCTGATGCTCAATCACCCTCATGTGAGGCAGAAGAGGGCCCAAATCCTTATCCCCCAACCCACTAAACAAAGGCTTTGTGGCATCCAAAATCGAAACCCAATTTCCCCCCAGTTAGGTAGTTAGTTTGCTCAATATGGATTTAATTGTAGGATGGGAGAAGGACACAAATATTTGATCTTCAGAGAGGAAATCCTATAAATAATCAACTAGCTAGGTACAATTCATCTTAAACCCATATCTATTAAGCATTGAGAGAGATCCAATTTCTTGAGGTGTAAAATTTTTGTAATCTTAATTTTTCTGCATGTCCAAAAACATTTACAACTCGAGAAATGGGATCGCTCTAGGTGAGTTTTTTTTTTTCTAAGCTAGTAATCATATTAATTCATAGATATACAAGTGCAAAAATATACAGAGTTTTTGGGCCTCCCATAGCGAGAAAACATCCCATTATGCTCATGCGCAGGCCTCCCCGTAGGAGAAAACAACCTGTAAATATAACTAGTTATACATGTATGAATATGAGGATCATTTTTTGTCAAAATTTTTATTCAAAAACCTAAAAAAAGGACAAGGAGCTTAGTGACCTGGGCTGGCTCAAAACAGAGCTCCAAAAGAGATGAAAACATAACAACAAAGAGGACTACTTAACAGGTGGATTTGTGCATGGTTGCAACGTGGAGGCTTTGGATGTGTCCTCACTCTTAACAGCTTCAGGGTTGTTGCATTTATTTCCATTGGTGTTGGTGGTCTGAGTCTCCCGTTCCACCTTGACTGTTGGTTCCTGTCTTTCCTTATCAGCATGAGAGTCGTTGATATCTTCACAGAGCCCATGAATGGTGTCGTCCGCAGTTATAGTCTGGAGGAGCGATGAAGGTATGCGATAGTGAGAAGCCACATCCGCGCACCAGTTCACAAGTGTTGATGTATATGTAACTTCGGAATGTATTTTATATATATATTTATTGTACCCTTATAAGAGATGTGTCATTCCTCTATAAGGAAGTGTCGTCATTTGTATTGACAAGTGTCGCAAGTGGATTAACTTGCCGATGGGTTATTAGACTACCTGATGTGGGTGTCGGCCCGGAATATATGTAACTGGGGTTATTAGGCCGAGTTAGACAAGTCGGCCCCATAAGTAATTAGGCAGGTCAAGACAAGTATAAATAGAAAGTCGGGATTCTCTAGTTTGATCATCTTAGAACTCACTCTTCTCTCACTCAGAAAGTGGCACACATTGGAGGAGGAAGATCAGTTGCATAGTAGGAGACTATCTATTGTATTTGGCTGTACTTTGGTTGAGCCATTGCTCTATCTATCTCTGAGGAAGTTGTGGGGTTTTTCACCTTAGGGTTTTCCCCACGGAAACTCTGTGTGTCCATTGTCTCATGCTTTTGATTCTTGTGATGCTTGGCATGCTTGATATGATTGTTATGCATTGATATATTGTACATGTTATTCTATCAGTAAAGATCCTATAGCATATTGAATTAATGCTCAAAATCTAAAAACAAGTTCCTGGACTCTATCTTTCATCTCCAAGATACGCACCTGATGATCTTCCTCTGCATCGCTGAGATCATTTCACAGGAGAAGCATGACATTAGTCATTCTCTCAACATGCGTAGGGATACCGGAATTGGAGTTTTCCTGGTGCATTTGAGTGGTGTTGCCACCCTTCCTTCCTCTGCGCCTGTGGTGCGCCATGAAGAAGGTTTCTCTAGCACAAACTATCACAACAGAGATCGTTGTTATAACGTAATTTTCCACCTTGTGAGCATCAGCACTCTTTGTCCTGTAGGATCCATTTTACTGACTCAGACCCACTTTATATCCTCCAGACACACTATTTCCCTATTTTTTCCCCTGTATGCTAGCTATATCACTTCAGTGGGCATACCCGCGAGCTGCATCACTACAGCCCGCAGGTAGCATGTAAAATGGTAAAAATCACTAGTTAATTACTTTTTACTCCCAAAAGTGGTCTTAGGGTGACCTTTGGCCCTCCATTTGCCTCGAAATGCCTCGATGTGTTGTTACAACGTAATTTTCCACCTTGTGAGCATCAACACTCTTTGGCCTACAAGATCCATTTTACTAACTCAGATCCACTTTATATCCTTCAGACACATTATTTCCCTATTTTTTCCCCATGTACGCTAGTTGTATCACTTCAGTGGGCATACTCGCGAGTTGCATCACTACAGCCCGCGGGTAGCATGTAAAATGGTAAAAATCACTAGTTAATTACTTTTTACTCCCAAAAAGCGGTCATAGGGTGACCTTTGGCCCTCCATTTGCTCCAAAATGCCTCGATGTGTCCTTTCACTTACCTTTGGGAGGACTATATATTGAGCACATATGGCATATGGATGGGGGGGAAAGTGAGAGCAAGAGAACTCTAGTGGATTTTTGCCATATCTTGAGTCTACACTCATTGATCCTTGTAGTTGTGAACCTTTTATGTTCACCTTCCAAACTCCTATCATAGTTTGAGTTTGCCATTCCATGGAGGATTGAAGTGGTGGAGGCACAAGTGGAGTGTGATGAACTTGCAATAATTAATTAATGCAAATACACGAGATATCAGAAATAATAGAACTCAGAATCACTTTTATATTGATCACGGGCCACTTCGAGGGGGAAACCTCCTTTGAGCAAGCTCAATACAATTAACTTCACGGTGCCTTCATAGGTTTCAACACACACTTATATACTAAGTCTAGGTGCCAATACCATGGGTCAATACTATGTGTCAATACAAACCATGGGCTAAGTCTAGGCGCCAATACTATGAGTCAAAACCATGGGACATATAATACTATGGGACGACTTACAAAACATATGCGTCCAATACTATGGGTCAATACTATGGGCTAATATAAACTATGGATCAACAAATACTATGGGACGACTTACAAAGCATATGCATCCAACAACAATATACTAACAAAGTAAAGACATGGGTTCCTAACATCCCCTCTCCCTTAGAAAAAGTTTGTCCTCAAAGCTTTAGATGTGGAAATTGATGCAGAATTTGAAGGAGTGGGTCCCCTGTAGCATCCTCGGGTTGCATTCCGAGCCACTGGCGCCTTTGGAGTTTCAGGGAGGATTGCATGGAAGGCTGTAGATGAAGAAGAACCATATCAGCAATGTGAAAAGCGCGCTCAGAACAGTGTTGATCGGCTTGTTGTTTCAGCCGAATTCTTGCCATGTGAAAATTGTCCTGCAGAATGAGAAGAAGTTGATCATGGTTTCAAAGAATTGAGTCAATTGCCTAAACTAGGGAGCTGCTGAAGGTGTATGGAAGAAGAACTGGTGGTGCCTATCCAGAGACTTCTTCATATGATGTCCTTTGAGATGTGGTACTATACCACTGGAGCGCTTCTAGGAAATCCATAGAAATAGTTGTCCAAATCTGTGGAGGGATGGGTAAGGGTTTGAGCAGTCCCGAAAGGAGGGTCGTTTCACCCTTGTTGACCTGGAAAGTATCACAGTCAACCACCATCCATTGAATTGTCCTGTTGAGTCCCTACCAAAAGAAGTTACATTGTTCCTGGTCATACGTTTTGACGAACCCAGAGTGCCCTACTAACGAAGAAGCATGGAGTTCATAGAAGAGATAGCCCTGTTGAACAGATTGCAACCAATTTGGAACAAGCACAGAAATAGCTGTAAGAGAAACTGGGTCATCAAATGTGTGAGGAGGAGCATCTTCCACCACATTTTCCTTACCCTTCTGGTAAGTGGTCGCATAGTCATAACCCATGAGTTGGATAACCCATTTTAGGTGTGTTGGAGAGGAGACCCGCTGTTTCAGGAAAGTTTCCAGACTCTGGAGATCAGTCTTGATGCAGAAATAGTTCCCCAATAGGGATGGATGCCACTTTTGTACTGTATGCAAAATAGTCATCATTTCCTACTGAGAGGTAGATGCGGCTAAATTCTTACCAGAAAGGTATCTTGAAGGCAACAAGCTCATTGGTTCAGCAAAGACACCTACATATCTATCCAAGGAAGTAGTGGAGACTGTTGATGGGTGCATTTGAATGGAATGGAGCTAAGCGATGACACCATATGAATTCTTCTTAAGTATTTTTTCCAGGCAATGTGAATTGATGATGCAGAGAGACCCTAGTTGTAAGCCCATAAATTTTTGTTGCGCCCCATTGACTGAAAACTGCATCCAAAGTTCAGCAAAATCCCATAAGATGGGGCCAAGTGTGCGTAACCATTGAACGCCAAAAACCACATCACATCCGTCTAAGGACAAGGCAAACATGTGAGAGCGCAATTTATAATCTTCCATAGAGATACGCACATTGTGACACTTCCCCTTGCAAGGTAAGGTGCCCCCATTGGCAACCATGACTTCAAAGTTGGAGCAAGGATGGACAAAACAATCCGCCTGTTTGGCAATCCGAGGATCAATGAAGTTATGAGTGCTACCAGAATCAATGAGTATGGTAAGAGGGAGCTTCTTGAAGTATCCCCTGACTCGCATTGTTTGTGGGGTGGTGACGCCGGTTACAGCATGGAGAGAGATCTCGGGTGGGTCGTCCTAAGATGGGGTGTCAACAGGCGGGTGTTGAATGTCGACTTGATCATCTACTGTATCTGGATCTTCTTCATCAAGATCTGAGGCAGGCGGAGAATCCACATCCAAGAGATAGAGTTTTTGTTGAACACATCTATGTCCCCGAGTGAATTTCTCATTGCAATTATAACAAAGCCCTTTTTCTCGGCGTGCCTGCATCTCTGTTTCAGACAATTTCTTGATAGGAGTTGGTTGAGGAGCAAGCGTGATGGGAGGTCATTGGGAATCCATATTTCTGAAGGGAACAAAGGTGGGTTTGGAGAGTTGTTGAGCTGCGATCTTGTCCTCGGCCAGCTTGGCCAACCCTAGGACTTCCATCATTGTGTTGGGACAAAACATTTTGACCTCTGAGCAGATTTCATCCTTGGGACCACTGATAAAACAACTCCTGTAGAATTCATCAGACAATCCTTCTGTGTGATTGGCTAGTTTCTCAAATTCCATCTGATACTCTCTCACTGTGCCAGTTTGGTGAAATTTAGTGAGTGCTCCTGTGAAGTCGTCAAA
Source organism: Larix kaempferi (assembly GCA_027924585.1). Taxonomy (NCBI): domain Eukaryota; kingdom Viridiplantae; phylum Streptophyta; class Pinopsida; order Pinales; family Pinaceae; genus Larix; species Larix kaempferi. The sequence continues at coordinate 17,534 of BSBM01001399.1, forward strand.
AGAACTAGGACCAAATCGTGACAAAAGGAGTTGGCAAAAATCTGTCCAGTTTGGCTTGGGATGAGTTTTGATGTACCAACGGTACCATTGAAGGGATTCCTGTTCCAAATGAAAGGATGCAAGTGGAACTTTCTGGACATCAAAAGTATTATGCAGATTGAAATATTGTTTTGCTCGGTATATCCATCCAGTCGGATCAATACCATTGAAGTGATGAAAATCAAGCTTCGGCCCACGAAAATTGCTGGAAGAAGAGAACCCGATGGCTGCAAAAGATTCTGGTTGTCGGTTATTGTTCATGGCTGAATGCTGAAGATGGAGGCTATAAAAATTTTCATCCAAATCTTGGAGTTTGGTTTGGATGGCTGCAAGTGCTTCCTCCATGGTGTTTGCTCCTGTGCGAGTGACAACCATAACCAGTAATAATTTTTATTTTTTTTTTGGGGGGGGAGGGGGAATGGATAGAAAAACACAAACACAAACACAAGCTTGTTTAGTAAGGGGAAATTTGGATTTGGGAAAAACTCGGAGGGGTAATTGGGGTTTGACTAGGTTTTCGACACTTTCTGAGGGACAGGGAAGCAAAAGATGGGGATTTCAGAAGCGGGAACTCTATGGTAAAATTTGAAGGCAATCGAGTGAAAATTGAAGAAGTTATGGCAAACCCTAAAAATAGACAAATGTGGGATTTCTGGTCTTGGGAAGTGGAATTTGGGATAGGGTCTTCAGGAATGAAATATGTAGAATGGGATTGCAGGGATGTCAGTGAAGTTTCAGGGAAAATAGAGTTGAAGGGAGATATGGTTGAAAAACAGTTTTTTTATTTTTTTTTTATTTTTAGAAATGGATCGGCAACAGCGGCGCGGAAGGGATCTGCAACGGCGTGGAAGGGATCGAAAACGGATGGATCTGAAATGGCGACTGGATCTGGAACATCTTTCAGAATAGATTTGAAACGGCTAGATCTGGAACATCTTTCAGAATAGATTTGAAACAGATGGATCTGGAGTGGAAGTGATTGGTAACAGTTCAACTGAAAATAGATATGGACCCCAGGTATGTACAGCTTCCTAACAGTTCAGGTGTTTCAATCGGCCACCAATGCTGTCTGACGGCTTGCGTATTGGGGCAGTACCCCTCACTCCACAACTCAGGTAAAACATAACCACTTTGCCACAAACGACAGCTCTTGGTTTACCTCACGGGTGGGAACTCGTCAATCAGGTAGGGGTCATTGCCCTTTTCGCTGGCAGGTCCTCTCAATGGGCTAGCTACTTTAGGGTTCCTGTGGTACTCCTCACAATGAGTTTTAGGGCTTATGCCCAAGTACTTCTCACAGTTAAGCGGATAGGGATTATTCCCAAATCCGAAGCTGCAACAGATGCGAAAAAAATTTGGCAGAAATTCCACCCAACGAGCCCAAGAAAGTGCTCTGATACCAGATGTGATGAACCTGCAATAATTAATTAATACAAATACACGAGATATCAAAAATAATAGAACTCAGAATCACTTTTATATTGATCACGGACCACTTCGAGGGGGAAACCTCCTTTGAGCAAGCCCAATACAATTAACTTCACGGTGCCTTCATAGGCCTCAACACACACTTATATACTAAGTCTAGGCGCCAATACCATGGGTCAATACTATGTGTCAATACAAACCATGGGCTAAGTCTAGGTGCCAATACCATGGGTCAATACTATGTGTCAATACAAACCATGGGCTAAGTCTAGGTGCCAATACTATGAGTCAAAACCATGGGACATATAATACTATGGGACGACTTACAAAGCATATGCGTCCAATACTATGGGTCAATACTATGGGCCAATATAAACTATGGATCAACAAATACTATGGGACGACTTACAAAGCATATGCGTCCAACAACAATATACTAACAAAGTAAATACATGGGTTCCTAACATGGAGAGACCCAGATCTTGGTTCAGATTGGTTGCCAACAAGAGGTTGTATCACATTATAGTTATTGCTATTTATTAATAGAAATACTCATATTCTCGTCCATTAATGTTGTGAATGTTGTTTATATTACATTGGGTTGCATTTACTTATAATATCATGGACCATTTCTATTGATGATGTTAATGCCTTTCGTATATTATATGCGCTTGTTGTATATTGGTTGTCAAGGCTAGTTTGTAGGTTGAAATGCACGAATTGAAAGCTCCAACGGGGATCTACATCAAACGTTTGGATCGAGGTTGGTTATATTCTTCATTATCTTAGCATTGTCATTTATGTAGCATAGCATTGAGAATTGAGTTAATTTCTAGTAGTCAGTTGTCTGTTGTGGTCTACCCCAAGCCATAGGAAGTTTTCTCCAACACATGTGTCATTTCACTTACCTTTGGGAGGACTATATATTGAGCACATATGGCATATGGACGGGGGGAGAAAGAGAGAGCAAGAGAACTCTAGTGGATTTTTGCCCTATCTTAAGTCTACACTCATTGATCCTTGTTGTTGTGAACCCTTTATGTTCACCTTCCAAACTCCTATCATAGTTTGAGTTTTCCATTCCATGGAGGATTGAAGTGGTGGAGGCACAAGTGGAGCGACCCAGATCTTGGTTCAGATTGGTTGCTGACAAGATGTCGTATCACATTGTACTTGTTATTTATTAATAGAAATACTCATATTCTCGTCCATTAATGTTGTGAATGTTGTTTATATTACATTTGGTTTCATTTACTTATAATATCATGGACCATTGCTATTGATGATGTTAATGTCTTTAATATATTATATGCGCTTGTTGTATATTGGTTGTCAAGACTAATTTGCAGGATCAAGTGCACGAATTGAAAGCTTCAATGAGGATCTACATCAAACATCTGGATTGAGGTTGGTTATATTCTCCATTATCTTAGCATTGTCATTTATATAGCATAGCACTGAGAATTGAGTTAATTTCTGGTAGTCAGCGATTTGTTGTGGTCTACCCCAAGCCATAGGAAGTTTTCTCCAACACAATCGTCCTAAGTGAATGGAGGCTCCGGAGTTGCAACTACTGTGAGAGAAGAGCCACGAGCCTGAAGAGGAAATGAGTTCCCCCTCCCGTCTCAGTGCCATAAAACAACGTACCTCCAGAGCGATGAAGGATTTAAGACTGTCCATCATTGCATAGCAGGTTACAGGGTGTAACATTAATGGCAAGCTCTCTAGGAAATTGTGCATCCATCTCATTAGTCGTCACTGCGTTCCTCGTGCTCCTTGCCATCCCATCGCCATTAATACTCGTTTCTATGTTGTCAATCACCCCATCCAGGGGCTCCAGGGGATCTAGGTGCGGTTGTTATGTTACATTAGTTGTTCATATTTTAATTGTATATCTAAAATTATTTAATAAATTATAATTTTTTATTTAAAATATTAACTTAAAATAAATTTATTTTAATTTACAAATAATACTTAATATCAATGTATTTTGTTTTTTCAATTTTAACATCGATACGTTTTTATATCTTAGAATTTGGGGTGGCCTAGGGCTAAGTGTATTGTTCATATTGATTTTATGCCAGTCGTTCCAAATTTGAAAAAAACAATTATTAAAAAAATATAAAAAATAACTAGTATTTATACATGGATAACTGATAATTGATGCATGAATAATTAATTGACACTTCATTGGAGAACAAGTAACTTATTCACGACACTTAACTTGTGACCTATGGGTGTTCATCGGCCACAAGTTTAGTGGCTGTACCAGTAAATATGATCTTTACAAATTTCCAAGGCATAAAATTGACTTCTTCACACTAAAACTGCAAATGAGAATAAAAATAATACAAATTAAAAATAAAAACAAAAACAATAATAATACTAGTAATACAAAATAAAAATAAACTTGAGTGTTGTGAGAAGATAGAAGCAATAATAAAATGGAGTTGTCTAAAAAAATTTGGAATATTTTATTATTATTGAAATTTGTTATTATGTAATTTAAATAATCCATATATGATGATGATGATGGATTTTAACGTTCATTTAGACTAAACTTGGTCTATCAAATTATTCGATATACAATTTAGTAAATCTAACTTTATTTTGGACAAAAGTATTGGAAAAATGAAAAAAAAAAGTCAAAACAAAGAATGTTTAGAGTACTCTAAAAATGAACTTCATGTGTTTTTATTGAGGTCATGAAATATGTCGGCGAACTTTTTAGAGGGCTAAGCTCTCTCCTCTCCCTCCATGGGTTAAAGTGGTGAGTGTCTAGCAAATGCAAGGTCAAACATACACAATGGAAGACAATGTGGGCATGGATATTGAAGAAATGGGGAGGAATCAATGTAGGACTGGCATAAAATTGGGCATGAAGATCATAAACCCTGTATTTACCTTGGTTGGGATCGCAATGATCTCGTATTCACCGTGGATGCTCAAGATTTGGCAGGAATTAGGATTCTGTAAAATATTTAATGTTGTTACATGGAGCTCTACTTCGTCCTTGGTGAGTACCATGCTTTTGTGTTAAGAATTATGGAGTGTCGTTGTGTAGAAGATTAGATAGACCAGTGTGTTTTGGGTGGACACTCTACCCATATTCAGTATCATAAGAAGCTTAAGTATAATATAAAAGAATATGGCTGGATATATAGAGAAATGAGAAAACTAGTCATTAGGTTAGAGTGTTCTAGAGAAAATTGAGGGTCATGGTCAAACATCAAAATATAATTTAAATTTTATTTTATTTCAATAATTGAGGATAAACGAATCGAAAAATTTAAATTTGAAAATTAGTAAGAGTGGTTAAGAAGATAAAAATAAAAAAGTAGAGAAAAAATTGTGAAAAAATAAGGTAAGGAAAACAAATAATAAATTTAATTAAATTAAATATTATAATATTTGAATAAATCACAATATACTTAATATATTCATAAGAATAAATAAAATAATATAATCAGAAATTAAGGAATTAAGGACATAACTAATTAATAAATTAAGAAAATAACTCTGGGTTGGCAGGTGCGGGGGGAGTCCTACTAGACTCCGAAGGGAACAAGCTGATGGACTATGCATGGGGAATAGGAAAAAAGACCAACAACGATCAGAATGGATTGCGCTTCTATAAGGAATCGATATAGCAAAGGAAAACAACATCCATGACCTAGTCGCAATTGGGGACTCTCTCCTTGTGATCAAAGAAGCTCAGGCACTTGCAAAGAATAACCGCCAACCCTCCTCCAAATTCCATTTTCATTTCTCTCAAAAGATAAAGGATCTCAACTCCACTCTCTCTATCACATTTTGAGAGGCAACAATGAACAAGCTGACTCAATGGAAAATATTGGTGCTAGATTGAATTGCGGCACCTTGATAAAAAATGGACAACATCCAACAATGGCATGGATTCCCTAACTCCCTCTCCTCTCCACAAGGTTTTGGATTTAATCAAGTTTAAATGGGAAACAAAATCCCCACATCACACAATGGCCTTGGGTGTCAACATGGGAATGTGCACCTATTAATTGGCATCGTCCCCAATGTATTATCCACCTGGATGATGGAGGCGAAAGTCAACCTCATAATCCCACCAAGATCGAGTTGCAGGGAGAAACGACGACATCTGCAGCTTAAAATCCCTCGCCCAGCATGCGAAAATTCAATTCACAGCATACGTCTGGCAGAGCGGGCCTATATTAGACACTTGGCTGTTAACATTCCTCATTTGACGCAATCTAGAACATTCTGTGAAGGTAATCTGGTCCGCAGGCATACTGCATGTTTCACCATGGAAAACGGTATCCCCTCTGGTCTTTGTCTCCCTACGCTGAAGTGCAAACAATGCAAGACATCCATTCAAGTTGTTGAAGCTATTGGCCTGAACCACTACATCTCTACTCTGGAAGCCCTACAGGGGAATGGCCATAGTGAAAATAATGGAGTCGTGAACAAAGTGAAGCATGTTCGCCGGCCCACTGCACTGGAAATCAATAATAGCTGGGCTCAGCAGGGTGGTGGCCAATTGATGAACCAGGCCAGCCTGCCAAATGGATTCGAGTAGGAAACTAGGAAGCTCTGGCGCCCATTGGAGTCCAACAATCAGCTTCTTGGCAACCCTGTGCATCTCGACCCTCCGCATCAGTTGGGTGGAAACGTTGGGGACGATGTTATTGGCAAAACTCTGGAATGTAACTGATGATGATGTTGGTGTGGTGAAGCTTGACTCCCCCAGCGGACCAGAAAGCCCTCCACCTGGTCTTCTTTCTCATTTGCAAGACATTGAAGCTCAAGTTGGAGTGTTGAGAGGTGAACAGAAAGATCTCAAGAAAAATGTCTCCAATTTAGCTACTTTTGTACAAATTGAAATCTCAGAGGTAAGGAAAAACAATAATAAAATGAAAGAGTACTTTGATAGCATCGCTGGCAGGATGGAGACCATGCACAGCTGCCTCAAGATTGTAGAAGCCAAGGTAGACTGTATCCGGACCAGCAAGAGCAACAACCCGTTGGTCATTCTGGGAATGGAGGAAAATGCGAATCTGGCCACCAGCAGCAAGAAAAAGCCACGTCGCTCAGCAGAGAATTAACTACTAGTCTTTCTTCTAGTTACTACTTATCTTTATGAATTTTGTATAAACAAGTTGTTTTACCAAACAGTCATCTTCTCTTTTTAAGAACTATATGTATCTAAGTTTCCTGCGATCTGTTAAGACTGGAATCGAGGTGCCCAATTCCCTCTTTTTGGATGGGTACAGTCTCCCCATTTTGCATCAGATCTTACCTTTTTTAATATAAATCTACTTACTCGTTTCTGTAAAAAAAAATTAAGAAAATAACTAATTTAAGGAGAATACAACTTGAAAGAAAAGAATAAGAATATAAATTTAATTTAAAAAGAGGCTTTAAGATATTAAAAATATAAAAAATAAAATAAAATATAAATATAAATTGATTCGAAGGAAAGTGGCTTATAAATATAATTATTTAAGATTAGTTTATTTAACAATAAATAATAAAATAATGAGATAAAGAAATGAGGGGTTATGTTTAAAAGAAAGAAAAATAGAATTAACAAGAGCTGCATCCAGCTTAGTCTGTGCCTTTGCCTTATAACATGGAAACAAAAATCAATCAAATAAATTGACAAAAAAAACTTGTAACATTGATTTATTTAAAAGTGCACATATAAAAAAATCTAGTAAGCAAATGAATGAATTGATTGAATTTCTCTATTTTAAACATTTGATGGACTACAAAATGTTTCAAAAAATATAGTAAAGTTTTGTCAAAGAATGGATTCTAGCCAACCAATGTTCCAGATGTAAAGAATTCATCTCATGTTGTTTTTTTCCCAATCAATGACAACCCTAGAATCCCTTGATCGTGACAATGCCTCTCTTTTTCTGGCTAACTACATAAGTCTTCTTAATTTATATTTTATAATATTTTAAAAAATTATATAAACTAAATAATGATAAATTTATCTCATATCAATTTATAAATTATTTTCCATTAATTTATAAATTTAGAATTAATATAGAAATTAAATCTCTATTAAATAATGTATATTTATAAATATGTTTACGATTTAAATTTATGAATAAACATAATATTATTTAAAACCGATGAAATAAAAGATAAATATCATCTTAGATCTAAAATCAAGAGGAAGATAAAATTAAGGATGTCTTAGAATTAAGGTGTGTATAGATTAAGATGTAAATGAGCAAGTAAATTTCATAAAAGAAAATAGTTTATTATTATTATTTTTTTAAATTTAGCTTTACAAGAAAATATAATTTATTATTTTTTTAAGATTCCATTCTCTTTAATGATCCAACATTTACAAATATTTGAAAGAGTAAAAACTAATTAAATTCATCCATACAGTAAGACTATATATTTTGTTGTAAAACAAATTTAAATTATGTTCATGCAAATTATCCTTTTACATTTAAATTATGGTCATGCAAATTATTCTTTTAAGGCTAACCCCTTTTGATTGATCTTCGGTGTCTCAGTTATTGACTGGACAACCACTAAAAATATCTGGAACTATGGCCTTTTCTTTTTCATTAAATAATCTTGCAGGTATCATCATAAAATTCTTCATGCCCCGATACTTTACATGTGTAATTTGCGTATTTGCGTGGAATTTTCTTCAATAAGACATATCAAAAGCAACTTGGCAATGCAAGTTAAGGATACCTTTTTCAGATAAGAGAAATGGTTAGTAATAATAACATCACCAAAAGAAGATCATCCTTTCATAGTGATCACATCAACATTCATCCAAATAAATGCAAATTTCTGAGTATGAAAGGTGAACATCAAGAGTTTCAAGTAAGTTACAGAATTGAATCATACATTCTAATTTGTGTTCTTCAATCCCACATGCCCGCATAAAGAAAGGTGCGATATGATACAAACAAATAACACAACTTAACCACAATAATTCAAAACGCTCTTCACAGTGACAAGACAGGAAGTAATTGTATCAAACTATATTTTTGGCAAAAAATCACATACTTGAAGCAACATGCTTGTCAAGCGAGGGCCATCTAATTGGAGTATCTCCAAAGTAGTGCAATTGCTGAAGCAAAAATTCATTGATGAGCCATTGTTTTGTCTCACAAAAATGAAACCAGTCCAAGAACAATTGAAAATTAAGTAAATCTAAGGTTAGAATATAAGTAAAAATCACCTTAAATTCAATGTTGCTAGATTGAAATAGGCCAAATTCACTTCCTAGATATGGGTAGAAAGAGACAAGTTCAAAGAAGATAGGCTCATACAATGAGCTGAATCAAGAATTACAACCTTTTTAATGTTAGCACAGCCCACACAATTAATATGTTGAAGTGATTGATTTGGGCTCTCCACGTTGATCTGATCATCCATCAAATCAATATGTGGTTCCGAATCACTGTAAGAATTGCCAAACTCAAATATCCAATCAACGCCGTGCATATTAACACATCCATTCAAACTCAAATGGGTGAGATGTGGACACAATACCAAAAGTTCTTCAATTGCAGATGACCTTTTATCTTTAGGTCATAGCTTGCATATCGTTCTTTTTCTAATAAGGGAGATTGTTTGTTTTTACCGACAAATAAAGATGCTTATTTCAATTGAATATCAAAGGTTGTTGCATGTCAGATATTAATTGTCCACGGCTACACTCACTTGATGCCTCTTTTTGTAGGTTAATTCAAAATTTGTTTTTTGACATGCTAACCACATATATTATCCTTTTGTTAATAAGGAACCATGTATTTATTACTTAATGATCATTGCTTGGCTGCTACAACTGTTGATAAGCATTTTAAGCCCGCTCATCCAATATCTATTTTAGCATTTTCATTGGTAAAGAATAAGAGACAGATCTTGTAAAATCGGAGCTGGTAATAATATAAATGATATGTGCACTCTAAGATTGATTCTCAGACTAAATATATAATTATGTTGTCCATTATGACCTCAAGACCATACAGGGTATTATGTTCTTCTCTGCCATACAGGGTATTATGTTCTTCTCTGCACCAAATTCCAAATACCTTTGAGTCATTGATAGTTTGTTGCAGCCATGGTAAGCAACAACTAGTTATAAATCAATTGGTAGGAAGTATTTGGGCATGAATTTCACTAGCACAATGTCCATTGGTCAAATGAAGAAGATGCACATGCTCAAAATGGAAAGTGGGGGTCAATGCCATCTCAAGAGGATTGAGCATACATTGTTTCATTAGTGAAAATTTCATGAGAAATAATTCTGGATGAAAAAAATCACTTAAATCGTAGAAAGTTATTCACTTGTAGACCAAAACCGAAATTCTAAAGATTATTTGTTGCATTGGAAAGGAAGACAAAATGTATTGGATAGTATTAGTTTTTAACTTTTTAATTTTGGGAAAATGCATCTTATATTTCATCATTGAACAATAAAGAAAACATCAAGAATCACACATTATGTAGCATGACTATGCAGGTTAGCTAGAGATCCAAAAACCTTACACTCAACCAACTATTACAGAAAACAAAATCAAGAGCAATATGTACTGTAAAGCAAGAGGAGAAGAGGTGAATGGATCATTAGAGGACTTCGGTACTTTCATTCCTATTTTAGTCGCTCTCACATTGGTGAATGGGCTTGATTTGGATACCACATTGATATTCTCAGGTCTACAACATCATCAACACAGGTATGGTTTTTGGAGTTCCCATGCCGGTCCAGCCCATGAAGGTCGTTGCTACAGTGGCAATTAGTGAAGAAAAGCATCTAACCATTGCAGAGATAATTTCAGGAGGGATTTTCACTGCAGGAACTCTGTTAGGCCCGGGAGTCACAGCCTGACTACGTAAATGAGAAAATCATTGCCAAGCATTTGATTCACCAGCAATCTGAGATGTCTGATTATAACTTATGAGTCAGGATTATATTACAAACTCAAATAGGGATTCAAATGAACAATGCTTCCCCTGAAATAATAAATATTTGAAAAGAACACACAAACTTACCAGGAAATCAGAGCACAAGCTAAGTAGTGTGAAGTCAACAGCTAAACTCTGGACTTTGGATCAAACTATGGACAGTGGGTTCTAGGTGATTCTCCTCAATGATGGGTGATTTCCCTCTGCCAATCTCCTCAACCGATCAGCTAAGCCACAACCTCACTATTTCCTTCCGTCCATCAATCTCCTTCATGATTTTGTCAATCTTTAGCCACTGCAAACAAGGTATTCAAACATTAGAGGCTTATGAAGGCATTTGGAAGTCTTGTAAAGCAAAATGACCACTGCACTAACTACTTATAGAGGTGTATGAAAGCCTATGGTGGAAATGTACCCACTCAAATTAGGTTTACGTCATTTCTTAATTTCTTGTTTTATTTTTTTCCCATCTTTATGTTTCTTAATAAGAAATGGATCAAAAACAAGGAAAACCAGAGCATTTTCTAGAAATGGAACGGTGGAAAGGAGAAACAGTATAATTTTTTCGAGAGACAGTCATAAGAAACGATCCATTTCTTGAGAAACAATTTCATTGCTCTAGAAACAAAAAATGGCATTTTTTTGTTCCATCCCATTTCTAATCTGTTTTTTTTGCTAGAATGCGAGCTCCTATTCTGTTTCTGGTAACAGAGCTCTTTGTGTTGCAATGTATGTGGACCGGTATCTTGAACTCCATATTTTGATGTCAAATCAAAACATGAAAAGAGGCCAACAGGGCTCTGGTTCACAGGTGAGGTTGGTTGACTATTAAACCATTCACCAGGGTTCCATTCTTGCTGTGGTCTGCCTCACTCCATTGGCATATCAAAAATCCTCTAGTAAGACCACGCCGAAATAGATTTCTAGCTACAAACATCCTTTGGAGCTCTAAACCAGTGGCAAAATGGTTTCCCTTTGTAGCTCTAAAACAATGGCAAATTTTGAACTGGAAAAATAGTTTCCCAAGCCCAAATAGATTTCTAGCTACAAACATCCTTTGGAACTCTAAACCAATGGCAAAATAGTTTCCCACACTATAGCTAATTCCAACACCTCTTTAAATGCTTCAGATACATCCCAACTATAGCTAATTTCGACACCTCTGTAAATGCTTGATATACCTCCCAAATGGAGAATCTTGTTGAGGGTTCGAAACCCACCAGCACATCCCTGTAAATGCTTCAGATACGTCCCAACTATAGCTAATTACGACACCTCTGTAAATGCTTTAGATACGTCCCAAAAGGGGAATCCTATTGAGGGTTCGAAACCCACCAGCACATTCCTGTAAATGCTTCAGATACGTCCCAAATATAGCTAATTCCGACACCTTTGTAAGTGCTTCAGATACGTCCCAAAAGGAGAATCCTGTTGAGGGTTCAAAACCCACCCGCACATCCCTTACTTTTCAATATGCCTTATAGATGTCATAAAATGGCGGATGAATATAAAGTAAGTAAAACATTTCAACTAAACTATTGTGTAGTTATAATGTATGTGAAAAATAATTTTATTTTATAATTTTATGTAATCCGTGCAATGAGAAAAATTGTCAAATCTAGAGCTCTTACCCAATGAACTTTGAGAAAACACATAAAAAGCAAAATTAAAAAATAATATTATATGTAGTGACTTTGTAAAACATAATGTCTTGTGATGTTTGATTTTCAAATTAATTACAAAAGGAGGAGCATATAGTCTTCTGCCTACGGCAGGGACTAATAAAGGCCACTTAGGGTTAGGAAATTAGATAAAGATTTAAATAATAATAAAAGACTAAGTGAAAATATAAAAGTGAAGGGGTTATGAAATTTGATGAAAATTAAATTAACAAACAAAAATAAAAATAAAAATGAATAAGCAAAATTAGAAACAAGTGAGCAAGCAAAATTATGAGATAATAAAGAAAGGGAGAGTGAGATGGAAAACCTGGGAGAAAATTAGTAGGTTAGAAGATTGATTAGGATAGGATAATTAAAAATTTAAATAAACAATTAGAAGGGTTAAGGGAGAGATTAGTGATGAGAATGATTGAGATGATGAATCAGGGTTTCCAAGAATGGTTTATCTTATAGCCATCCTCCCAATTGAAGTTATTGGGGTGATTTTCGATTTCCAAAGCTTCTCTAATAAATCTGGAGGAGTACTGAGCTGTGGAGGCTAGAATTTTAGTTTGATCAAAACAAATGTGGTGTTTGGAGTTAAAGGAATGCTCTGCAATAATAGATTTGTTCAGACGATTATGATTGGTATTTACGATATGTTCTTTAAGACGGGTTTGGATGGATCTATTGGTTTGTCCAATGTATTTTTTTCCATGGGAGCAAGGTATTTGGTAGACGCCTTGGGATAGAAAGGAGTTAGATTTATCTTTTACACTCCTAAATAGTTGTTTAAGTGTCCTATGAGGTTTGAAGATTGTTCTGATGTTCTTTTTAATTAAGAGTTTAAAGATACGATCAATGATATTGTTGATATAAGAAAGGGAGATGACTGAAAGGGGACGCGAAGAAGGCTTGGGGGGTTTGGTTTTCGGAAGAAGGACCTATTGAAATGTTTGGTTGATGAGGCATCGAGGGTATCCATTGGACAAGAGGGACTTGGTAAGGTGCATGTTTTCTTGGTTAAGAAGTTGGGGACAGAAGATTCAAACAACACTAGACTATAATAAGAATTTTGAGAACTGCAGTTTTTTGAGAGGGATGGTGATGGGATTGGGCGTGAATATATCTGTCAGTGTGAGTATTTTTTTGATATACTTTATGAGAGAGGGATCCATCTTGTTTTTGGGTATCCAAAACATCCAGAAAAGGAAGAGAATCAGTTTGTTGGATTTCCATGGTAAATTGGATGTGATGAGAAATACTATTTAGATGATTTTGAAAGTTATCAAGGGAAGTATGACCATGAGGCCAGATGAAAAAGGTGTCATCCACAAACTGAAACCAGTATTTGGGTCTGAGGTGAAAGGAATTGACAGCTAGGGTTTCAAAATGTTCCATGAATATGTTGGCAACGACCGGGGATAAACATGATCCCATGGAAGTACTTCTACCTTTGAAACAAAAAAAAGAAGTAAGGCAGATCTTAATCAGATGAAGGGTCTCTTTATCGACTAAATTAGAGATGGTTTCAAGGGATTCAAGGAATGGGATTTTGGTAAAGAGAGAAACAACGTCGAACCTCACCATTAGATCATGATCTTCTAGTTTAAAGTCTTGAATTTTGTTGATAAAATCAGTGGAGTCTTTAATAAAATATTGAGTTGGACTGGTGAAGGGTTTGATCTTCTCGACAAGAAAATCAAGCAGTTCCTGAATGAATTGGTGTGGTAATTCGATCAGAGGTATAAGACTCTAATGGAAAAAGTTAGCTTCGGGATAAGCGATGTGTAGCATAAAGAATGGTCCATCGCAGGACTTGTGCCACACATTCGTGGACCACTAATGCAACAAAAGATCAAATCCCAGTCAAAGGCATTGGAGATTGCAATGAAGTAGAAGGCTTCACCAATCGGAGAAACATGCATAGGCATGGATCAAATACAAGCACAGTTGGAAAATTTAATGCTCCAGTTACAAGATATGAAGAAGGGAAAAGAAGTCTGCGAAGACATATGGTGCAGCAGATGAAAAATAGAAGGACATCACAAGGATCAGTGCCCAGAATTTCGAGAGTATTTACATTCAGGTGCACCGAATCACCTCAATCAGGGAGGGATGCCCTAGTGTCGCATCTATCATATGAAAGGACATCGACCAGAAGAATGTGTGTACTTGTAGAAGATGGTGTCAAAGCCAGTGAATTTGTATTGCAAATTCTGTCGATCAGTTGGCAATGACGAAAAATATTGCAGGGCTTACGACCTACTCCAAGAACGGACTGCGGACACATTTTTCATGAAGGGAGAAGAGAAACCATCAGTACAGCAGCAACCGCAGTAAAATCAACAACAACCTCACTATAACCCGCAACCGCAGTATGATCAATCGCAGTATGGTCAACTGCAATATCTATAACCGCAATATCAACTACCGCAGTACAGTCAATCGCAATATCAAACACCACAGTATGTTCAGCCGTAGTACCCACCATACGGGACACTACAAGGAGGTTTCAAAGGGGGGTTTCATGGAGTTCGAGGTACCGGTGTCGGCCGAGGAGGAGCTGCTAGACGAGGTCGAGGACCAATCATATGGTACAATTGTGGTCAGCAGGGGCATTACTAGAGGAATTTCTCGAATCCAACTCCACAGTGCACATACTGCAGCATTGTGGACCATGGTGTTGAATACTGTCCTCATCTCATCGCGAAGTGGCAAACTAAGAACCTACCCCCGCCTCCACCAAACTAGAATCAAAACCAGAATCTGCCACCAGCAGTACAGAAGATATCAGCAGAGGTCAAAAGTCAAACTGTGATTGTTGGAGTAGTGACCCGAGGAGGAGCTGTGACAGGATCCGATAGGTCACAGGATAGCGTCCGACCGACCGCAAGAAAACAGGGCACATTCGATGCAGAAGCAGAAAGGGATATTTTCTTGAAAGCACAGGAGGCAATGAGAGAGATAAGGTAACCACCTCTTCACCAGAAAGAGGTCACTTATGACATGCCGCCGATATTCGACACGATGAATTCGTAGAAAAAGGATAACAACTTAAGAACTTTCCTGGAAAGCTTCCTGGAGTTGGCGAAAGATCAAGACACATTGGCATAAATATCCATCTTGTTGCATCGATAGGAGCGTACGGTAAATCGAATACATAAGAGGAAGACAGGAAGAGAAATGAGGATGTCTGCATAAATCAGAGCATTTGATGTCGACTCCATCATCTTAGACCTGGGGTCAGATGTAAACATCCTGACAAAACAGACCTGGGAAATGATGGGGAAACCCCAGTTGGCATGGTCCCCTGTACAACTGCGACTAGCGAATCAGAGTAAGGTCACTCCGATTGGTCGGTTATGACAGGTCCCAGTTGAGATAGAAGGACTCAAAACATATGCAGATTTCGACATGATAGAGGCTGTCGACAACAAAAACCCCTATCCAGTACTGCTAGGGATAGATTGGGCGATGGAGAATCGGGCCATCATAAATTTCACGAAAAGAACTATGTCGTTCGAAAACCGCGAGATGAGGGTAGTTGCACCTCTTGATCCCGCATAAGGGCAGAGATATGTTAAGCCGACAAGGGATGAATTCACTGATGGATGGGACAGTATTTACAACATATCAGAAGACCACATCAATCCTACTGCATATGGAGAGTTAGGATGGCGCCATGTCAGTTAGGCGTTGTCAAATTCGGATGAAGCACTAGAAAATTGGCAGAATCGGCTATAGGAAGTATCGTTTAGGAGGTGTACACGGGTCACCCAGTCGCTGCGATGGGTAGCTACCACAGAGTGCACACTACGAACGTATGGGGGGTTTCCCAACTTGGCTACATTTATCACAGAGTTTGAAGAAAAAGTGGCAGAACCACAACGAAAACTGGCCTTGGAGGAAGCCCTGAAGGCTACACCAGTGCGATGGTGGGAGACACACAAGTCAACCATAACAAACTAGCCATTATTCCGACACCTAATGGAGGATAGGTTTGGTGACACTACAGGATACTGCGGAAGGAAGTACGAAGGCAGAGGAGATCCAACAGAGCATTTGAATGAATGTCAAAGCAAGTGAGGACTACGAGCAAAACAGGAGTGGGTCCATGCATTCATTCATACACTGGATGAAGTACCGTGAAGTTGGTATATCACAGTAAAGCTGCGACGTGGAACAACCTCATGGGAACAACTAACTATTGGATTTATCCAAACGTTTAGTTTCTCCGACCAAAACCCCTTCATCCATAACACATTACAGGATATCTGTGAGAAAGTACTCGAAGCAATTCCGACAGAGAAACCTATGGGACTTCAGTGGAATGCAACATCAATAATGTTGATGGAATGCTACAACATAATAGGAGATCTAGACGATGAGGATGACCCGAGGGCTACGTATATACCAGATTCAGAAGGAAGTCGAAGTGTCAAGGCACCAGATATGCCTCCCGACAAGTTTCAATAGCCATTGCAAATCAAGAAAGTGAACATTGGGTCGGAGGAGAATCCCAAGTTCGCGAGCATCAGAGATTATTGGGATGACTCTACCATTTCCAAGATGACTGACCTATTGCATGAGTTTTAGGATGTGTTCCCGACAAAATTCTCAGAGATGAAAGGGATTTCTGGGGACTTATGCGAGATGAAAATCCCACTGAAACCCGATGCGAAGCTAGTAAAGAAGAGACCTTACAGGTTGAATCCAAGGTATAAGGAGTGGGTGAAAAATGAACTCGAAAGAATGCTAGAAGCAGGAATTATAGAACCAGTGGAGGAATCAGAGTGGATCAACCCGATGGTGGTCTACTTACTTGGAGGTACAAGCACTTTCATAATTCTTTGATGAGGCACTTCCTTTATGTACATTTGTATTATGTTGTTATGTACTTTGATGATCTATATTTTTTACTTATGAGTTTTGAAAGAATGCATACAAGGAAATGGGATCCAGGAATTCTCTTTCCTGATGGTATAGATTGTAGAGCACTCCTAATTTTTGGAGTGCAATACAAAACCCAATTCCTAAGGGTTATGTGGAAGAATTAAAATATTGACATTTAACCCCAAGGTCTATAGTTTCTCATGAAAATTCAATATTGTAAATTGATGGTGGAAAAATAGGCCAATAAATTATGGAATAAATGTTAAATGCTCCAAAATGAAGTGGCATTAGGTCCTAGTTGGACTTGGGGGTGCATAAGTGGACATGTGGGGTCCACATGAGAGAATATTCCTCCTTTAAACATGGAGCCATCCCCAAATTCGAGTTGGAAGGGAAGAGGTAACATTCATGAAGGAAGAGGAAGAGTCATAGGGCTAAAAATAGGCAATGATAGATTCTATGACAACTATGACAAGCATTATGACACTTATGACAGATTCTATGACACCTATGACACTTATGACAGATTCTATGACAACTATGAAAATGTAAGAGCTAAAAATATACAAAGAGGGAGCACGAGAGGAGTTACACATCTCCAAAGCATCCAAAATATTCCCCAATTTGAATTCATGGAGGAGTTGGAGACAAAAGATGAACCAAGTTTCGTGTGGGGCCAATGAAGGGTCATAACCCCCACTAATTCGAATTTCATGAGTAATTAGGAGATAATTTGAGTTCTAAGGAGGTAAATGACTCAAATAAAGTTATTAAAAAGAGGAAAAGTCGAAATGGAGTAGATTTTGATCATTTTGTATTTGCATATTTGCAATTTGGAGAGCTTCAAGCTTGTCCTTGCACGGTGGATGTTCATCCTCCCTGCCTTAGTACCAATTTCAAGGGTGCAAGATTCCCATCCAAGTTGGTTGACAGAGAGGCCATTCATACATATAAACAGATCTTTATGGATATTTTTTGATGCAGGTTCAACCCCCATCTAAGTTCAAGTTCATATTCTATGTTCCTTCTCTACTATCATTCTCCTATCTTTCTCTCAATGTTCATGTAAAGTGAGATAGCACACTCTTTGTTGCATATAGATAATGGAAGTATGTTTTTTCGACCTTATGAACTTTTTAATGGATGCATAACTATGTATTGGATGTATCATGAGAGCCACAACTCTAAATACTAAGCATTTCATGTACTATTTCTCCAAGTAACATTGATATTCGAGCTAGTTTCCTTTTTCTCTCAATGTCATGTAAAAGTGTGATGGTGCACTTCTTGTTGCATCTAGATAATGGAGGATTGATATTTTGACCTTATGGACATGTTTTTTTTTGCATAAATATGTAATATTCATATCATGAGAGCCACATCTCGAAATACCTTAGACCATATAAGTAAACTCAAGCAAAAACCACCATTTTGAGCCATTGTGCCCTTGTATACATTTATGAAACTTTGAGCATTTATATATCAGTTTTGCACCAGAATTCTTCTAATTTGTGTAGCTGTTTTAGAAGCCTATTATTTACTGTACATGATACATAAATGTTATGCATACCCATTTTTTCATTTGCTTAGAATTCCATGTAAAAATCTATGCTATATTGCTCACAATTTCCAAACAATGAATGTGTTTTGTAACCTTATGTTTTAAGAGTGCCTTGGAAAGCTATAAATATGAATAAATTATGCACCTAGGTTGTTTTACAGGTCCTTGATATCATCCAAGTTTCTGTTCTGAAAGTTGGTAGGTTCGTACAACATTTGGGATCATTTGGGACAGTTTGGGGTTTCACTAGTCCAAGGTTCGAAAATTGGCCAAATTGGGTAAACTTTCAAATTAGGGATATTGCAGTGGTATCAGAGCATGGTCCTTGCACTTGTGCATTAATATCATAAATTGAAGAATAATTTGAAGCCATGTCTTACTATTATTATGACTCCTATGAGTACAATGCTTATGAGCAGTATGAAGATGATTGTGAGCAATATGAAGAAGAATGTGAATGGTATGAGGAAGAGGTGCCATCATGCAACACTTCTTACAATTTCATAAGGAATGATAGTTATTATTATGACCCTATGTATGATGAAGATGTATGTGCTAAACCACCAAAGGATAATTCTATGAATGAATTACAAAGATTGAGAGCAACATGTAAAACCTTGCCCCAACAATATCAGGCATATCTTGATCTGTATAAGGGAGATACACAAAAGGCCATTCCTTTTGAAGACTTTGCTGATTGGGTGTTTGAAAATAGGCCCAAAAATGAAGATGTGGAGTTAGTGAAGAAAGGTCTATGCCCTTCTTGCAAAAGACCTTGGAGAGCAACTCATATATGTTTTGAGTGAAAAGGAGGAGCGAAATGAGGAGACCCATGATCCACCTAGTTTTGAAGGTGGTGAAGTAGAAGAAGCATTACATGAAGAGGATCGAAAGTCACTCCCAAGTGACTCTGAAAAATATGAAGAAACATCACATGATCATGAAGAATATTCCATTGAAAATACTGAAGATCATTATGAGACACACTCTACTTTGGACATGAATCAAAGAACATCTACTGATGGATGCTTGAGCTATGAAGGAGTACCTACTAATGGGTGCTCACACCTCTATGTTGGTGACATAGAGATCACTTTTGAAAGTGTTGATACAAGCCAAAGTTCCATTAAGCATGAAAATTAAGGCCTTGTAGCAGCTGAAGAAGAACCAATATCAACTTCCCCATCACCACTTGAGCTTAATGAAGTTGGTCCAAGTAGAAAGTACAAAGAAGAGGAGGTCCCTCTACAAGAGCCTGTTTCTCTTGAAGGGTCATCAACTATGAATGAAAATAATATCCAAGAGACCCTTAGCATACTCCATGACACTCAAGTATTGGTGTCAAATTCTTGTTGGAGAGTTTCTTCATTGAAGGATCCATCATTCCTTGAAGACATGGAGAAGATTCAAAGAGAAATGTGCAACATCGAAGGTAATGTCATGTATTTTCTTTTTGATAGAAACAATTTTGTTGAGATTAATGAATGGTTACATGGAACACACTTGAAGAATAACGAGGATATTCATAAGCTCAAAATGAAAAATGAGCAACTTCTTGATAGGTTGCAAGATACTTGTTCTTTCTCCTATGTTTCAGATTGTCAAATGGTAGATTGCTTGGAGGGTTCTCATGACATGATGGATCATGAGAAACATGGCAACTTGCATGTGCTTCATGTGTTTGAAGATGAGCTTGATGAGATCCAAGCACTTGCTGTGGTGGAAGAGGAACTTGAGTTGCCTCTTGGAAATGGTTACACACTTTTTGAAGAAGTGTATGATTCCACTACCTTGGAACCAACCTATGAGGAAATTTTTGCACTTTTGAGGGGGGGTGCATGATCCTACCCTTATGGAGCCTTAACATGGTGACACTTTTTCATTTTCTTATCATTTGGGTGAGTTGGTTCATTCTCCTATATCCTACACTTCCATATTTTGCAGCATTCATCCTAATGAAGTATGGGTGAAAGGTTTCTTTTTGAAGGTGCTACATGAGGAGTATAAAAATCCTATATCCCCTTTTGAGGATGACATGAATAGAGCACTTTATTATTTAAATTTATGGAGGCATCCTTTGTTACCTTCTGATGATACATATCTACATGGATGCACCTATTATGTTCACTTGAGTCACTTGATTCACTTGAAGACTCATTATTTTCCTTGCTCCTTTCTTAGTTCAATTGATGTTGGAGGAACTTCATCCAATACTTGGGTGAAGAGATATATGATTGGAGAACATTTTTATTGGAAGAAACATCCTCTTTTATTTCTTGATGATACACATAACCATGGATGCATAAATGGTACTTCTATGATCCCCTTGAAGGCTCATTGTTTTCTTTGCTCCCTAATCGGTTCAGTTTTTAGTGGAGGTTCTTCATTCACTTCTTGTATGAAAGAACACATGGCTGATTATTTTGATGCATCTTACATCCTTTTGGAGAAGAATTATAGGACATGGGGTCCTCACCTATCTCGTTGGAGCATATTTTATCGGTCAATTGATGATTGTATGCACTTGGAAAATGGTGGTCTACTTACTTGGAGGTACAAGCACTTTCATGATTCTTTGATGATGCACTTCCTTGATGTACATTTGTATTATGTTGTTATTTACTTTGATGATCTATATTTTGTACATATGAGGTTTGAAAGAATGCATACAAGGAAATGGGATCCAGGAATTCTCTTTCCTGATGGTATGGATTGGAGAGCACTCCTAATTGTTGGAGTGCAATACAAGCAATGGGACCCTGGGATAATTTTGCATCTCATTGGTTTCAATTTTGGGGGGAAACAAGTAGTATGGGAGATTGAGTCACCACTTGAGAAGGTTATTGTAATCAAAGTAGTGCAGTAGCAAGTATTGTGGTTCCTCTTTAAAATTTTCATGGAATCTTAAAGAATCAAAGTTGGGAAACTCAGTGGAAACTTCAAATAATTATACAGTGGTATTAGAAAGGGTTTCCAAAATATGAATGAGGTAAAGAGTAATTGTGCAAAATTTGTTTTGATGGAATTAATTAATCTTTTGGTGTTTAATGGTGATGCCAGAGGGGATATCGATATGAAAAAGAAAACCCACATCTCCTTGCTTTTGGAAACACACAATTGCAGTACGTGAGTCCCACTACTCAGAGTTTTGCAAGGAAAGTTTTGGAAAGAAAGCAGGTTCTTCAACATCCATGTTTGAAATTGCTTGAGGACAAGAAATATTGGATGGGGAGGATTGTCATGTTCCCAATTAAATGATTTTCAGATAAATAATTCAGTTGTCCTACCCAATTCCTAAGGGTTATGTGGAAGAATTAAAATATTGACATTTAACCCCAAGGTCTATAGTTTCTCATGAAAATTCAATATTCTAAATTGATGGTGGAAAAATAGGCCAACAAATTATGGAATAAATTTTAAATACTCCAAAATGAAGTGGCATTAGGTCCTAGTTGGAATTGGGGGCGCATAAGTGGACATGTGGGGTCCACATGAGAGAATATTCCTCCTTTAAACATGGAGCCATCCCCAAATTCGAGTTGGAAGGGAAGATGTAACATTCATGAAGGAAGAGGAAGATTCATAGGGATAAAAATAGGCAATGACGGATTCCATGACAACTATGACAAGCATTATGACACTTATGACAGATTCTATGACACCTATGACACTTATGACATATTATATGACATCTATGACAATGTAAGAGATAAAAATAGACAAAGAGGGAGCATGAGAGGAGTTACACATATCTAAAGAATCCAAAATATTCCCCAAGTCGAATTCATGGAGGAGTTGGAGACAAATGATGAGCCAAGTGTCATGTGGGGCCAATGAAGGGTCATAACCCCCACTAATTCGAAGTTCATGAGTAATTATGAGATAATTTGAGTTCTAAGGAGATAAATGACTCAAATAAAGTTATTAAAAGGAGGCCAAGTCGAAATGGAGTAGCTTGTGATCATTTTGTATTTGCATCTTTGCAATTTGGAGAGCTTCAAGCTTGTCCTTGCACAGTGGATGCTCATCCTCCCTGCCTTAGTACCAATTTCGAGGGTGCAAGATTCCCATCCAAGTTGGTTGATGGAGAGGCCATTCATACATCTCAATAGAGCTTCATGTATATTTTTTGATGCAGGTTCAACCCTCATCTGAGTTCAAGTTCATATTTTTTCTTCCTTCTCTACTATCATCCTCCTATATTTCTCTCAATGTTCATGTAAAGTGAAATAGTGCACTCTTTGTTGCATATAGATAATGGAAGGTTGTTGTTTCGACCTTATGAAATTGTTAATGGATGCATAAATATGTAATGGATAGACCATGAGATCCACGGCTTGAAATACTAAGCACTTCATGTACTATTTCTCCAAGTAACATTGATATTAGAGCTAGTTTCCTCTTTCTCTCAATGTCATGTAAAAGTGTGATGGCACACTTCTTGTTGCATCTAGCTAATGGAGGATTGATATGTAAACCTTACGGGCATGTTATTTGTTGCATAAATCTTTAATATTCATATCATGAGAGCCACAGCTTGAAATCCCTTAGACCATATAAGAAAACTCAAGCAAAGACCACCATTTTGAGCCATTGCGCCCTTGTATACATTTATGAAACTTTGAGCATTTATATATCCATTTTGCACCAAAATTCTTTTGAGTTTTGTATCTATTTTAGAATCCTATTATTTAATGTACATTAGACATAAATTTTATGCATACCCCTTTTTGCATTTGCTTAGAATTCCATGTAAAAATCTCTGTTATATTGCTCACAAATTCCAAGCAATGAATGTGTTTTGTAACCTTTTGTTTTAAGAGTGCCTTAGCAAGCTATAAATATGAATAAATGATGCAAATAGTTTTTTTTGGATGTCCTTGATATGATCCATGTGTCTTTTCTGAAATTTTGGAGGTTTGTAAAACATTTGGGAAGCCAAAAGAGTCATCTACCCTTGGGGGTTTTAAAATCGATTTTCCTAGTATTTTTTCCTTTCGTTCTTCAGTTGTAAGTGCAATTTGCTGAAGTCTTTAGAAAGTGTCCAAGCATATAATACATAAATTAGTGTGTCTTAATACACATCAATCCACTCTAGACATAATTTGAAACCATTTGGGATCATTTGGGACAGTTTGGGGTTTCACTAGTCCAAGGTTCGAAAATATGCCAAATTGGGTAAACTTTCAAATTAGGGATATTACAGGATTAAAATATATTCATCCCATCCATTGTTTCCTACCCAAAAACTAGAGAGAGAGAGATCTGATGTGGTGGATGTATTTTGAGTTTCCATCCAATATTTAAGCTTCCCAAGAGTTGGCATCTTATTTAAAGGATTCCTTCCCAAGATAGTGTCATTCCATATGTTTATTTTTGTCATTGATGGGAATCCAACTTATCTTTGACTTTAGGAGAGGCGATACAACCTTTAGAAGTTTCCAAATATGGGACCCTTCCTTTGTTTGTAGAGGGTTTTCTATGCATCTCTTACGTGGCGCTTTGAAGTATTTTTTAAAAGTTACCTTTTTCCACCATCCCGGTTGCATGTAATAATTTTCCATAGTATTTTATCCCCAAGAGTGATATTCATGATAGCAGGGTCCTTTATTATGATCCCTCCACGATATTTTGGCAATCTCATTGTATTCCCATCTAACAAATGGAATTTTTTGGTGTTTGTTTTTCCTCCCTCACAAAGGAATTTGTGAATTTCCTTGGCTATTTGAGACATCATTCTTTTTGGAGCGAGGAGGGCATAGCATCTGTAAATGGGTGAGTCTGAGAATAGATTTTGTAACCACTATCTTCCTAGATGGGTTGAGCCACTAGGATCCCCACTACTAGAATTTATTTTTTGATTTTTCCTAAGACATCAGACCAGATTTCTGAGTTGGAGGAATTTAAGGAGATCGACATTCCTAGATAGTTGGATTTTTTCTAAGATTCAGAGAAGGGGAAGTGTAAAATTTTGTCACTTTCCCTCATCTTCGCAGGTTTTGTATTCCATCCATATATTATGCTTTTTCCTTTGTTAATGGCCCCTTTGGAAGCTTCCAGAAACTAACCTATAGTGGCTTGGAATCTAGTTGCAATAATGGTGAAATCCCCCCTAAGGAGTAAAGTGTCATTAGAAAACTAGGGGTGATTCATGGCTTTCACTCCTCTTGTAATGGTTATTCCCAATAGAATGCCTTCTGATCTTTATTTTACCATCTTTCTTCCTAGTGCTTTAGCCATAGTGATGTAGAGGAGAGGAGAAAGAGGCACCCTTGTTTCAAGTCTCTACTGAGCTTGAAGAAACTGGTGGGTCTACCATTTACAAGGGGGGCTATCCAAGGAATTGCAATGCAAGCTTTCACTCAGTCAACGAAATTTAAGTCAAACCCAAATTTACTCATAACTTTGAGAAGAAAAGAATGTGTCTCACCCAGTCAAAAGCATTTTCCATGTATATTTTAATGAGAATCCCTTTGTTTTTGGTGCTCTTACTTGAGTGGATTGCCTCTTGTACTAAAATAATATTGTTTATTATTTTTCTTTTCTACATAAAACCACCTTGGATGTCTGAAATAATCCTTAGGAGGATCTTTTTTCAATCTTTTTTCCATTATTTTAGTGAGGATTTTATAGGCATAATCACATAAGGATATTGGGTGAAATCTAGCAATGGAAGCAAGGTTTTATTCTTTTGGGATCAGAGAAAGAAAGGAATAATTTGTTCCTCCTCCAAGATTATGCTTCCTCTGAGATTAGATAAGCATTATTTTCATATTAGTGTGGATAAAATGCGTACAAAATTTTAAAAAATGAATGGTGAACCTGGGCCGACCTTATTAGAAAAATAGGATTGTGGAACAATAGCATAAAACAAGATGCATACATAAAACACATAAACACAATACAAGAGAGATACCAATATACATGGTTCACCCAATCTGGGCTACGTCCACGTAGAAATTGCTAGTCCTTTTATTATACCATCTAGAAAAATGAAGGGATACAACCCGCATCACATCTGTTGCAATTTACTCGTACTCTCTCATCGTCTCTATTACAAAATTATAGATATATTTACAATACTATGACACATAGCCATATTACAATGCCTTCCTTTTAAAGGGGGATTACCATGGGAAAATACCATGGGCCTGTAAATCACCCATTATTAACCAAGTCATGACTATGAAATTATGACATTTTACAAGGCAATACAAATTTACTTCAGGGGCTTCGCTCCATAACCCCATTTCTAGGGGGCACCACCCCCACCCCCCCCCACTGGTATGAGTGTACATTCCACCTACATAGCATATAAAACTGGGGTACAAACACATTTGAACAACAATATCTATGAATAATGAAGATCATGTTCCATAACCAACAATATCCCACTTGGAGACTAATCACAACAACTCCATCACTATTGCATCTATTGGAATATGCTCCAAACCTTGGACGTGGGAAATTTCTCATCTTCACCCTCATGCTTGAAGTCCAACTGAAACTAAGAAGGAACTTAGTTTATCTCTGGTTACTACCTTTGTTAACATGTTTGTAGGATTCTGGCTAGTATGTATCTTTTCCAACTTCAACAGTTCATCTTCCAGAACAAATCGTATGAAATGGTACTTGAGTTGTATATGTTTTGTCTTAGAATGGAAAGATAAGTTATTTGCAAGATGAATGGCACTCTGGCTGCCACTGTACAACCTACTATTTTCCCGCTTCTTACCCAATTCCTCCATGAACCTCTGTAGCCAAATAATCTCTTTACTAGCCTCTGTAGCGACAACATACTTTGCTTCCATTGTTGAAAGTGAAACAACCTTTTGCGGTTTTGAAATCCAACTTATTGATGTTCCACCTACAGTAGAAACATACCATGTGGTGCTTCTCCTACTATATTTATCACCTGCCATATCTACATCAACATATCCCTGTAGAACAATGTTTGAATCTCCAAAACATAATGCATGAATAGCAGTACCTCTCAAATACTTGAGAATCCACTTTATTGCCTTCCAATGTTCTTTACCTGGATTGTTCATATACCTGCTCACAAATCACATTACATGTGCAATATCTGGTCTTATGCACAGCATGGCATACATCATGCTACCAACTGCTAATGAATATGGAACCTTGGACATGTTTTCTATCTCTTCCTGTGTCTTGGGACACATCTCTTTACTTAGTTTGAAATGGTTGATCAAAGGAGTACTAATTGGTTTTGCTTCATGCATTTTAAACCTCTCCAACACATTTTCTATGTACTCACCTTGATACAATGTCAATTTGCAATTCTTCATGTTTCTTGTTATTCTCATACCAATTATTTGCTTGGTAGAACCCAAATCCTTCATTGCAAATGAATTAGTTAATTTCCTTTTGAGCACATTTATATCCTGCATGTTAGACCTGCAACAAGCATGTCATCCACATACATTAACAAGATAATATATCTTCCATTATCTAGCTTCTTGAAATAAACACAGTGGTCAGAATGACATCTATTATAACCTTATTATGTCATAAATCTGTCAAATTTTAAATACACTGCCTTGGAGCTTGCTTCAGGCCATACAAACTCTTCTTCAACCTGCATACTAAATTCTCCTTCCATTTGACCTCTTACCCCTGTGGTTGCTGCATATAAATATCTTCCTCCAAATCCCCATGGAGAAAGATTGTTTTTACATCTAATTGTTCAAGATGCAAATCTTATACCGCCACTAGACTTAAAATAGTTTTAATTGAAATCATTTTAACAATATGAGAAAATATTTCATCAAAATCTATACCTTTCTTTTGTGCAAACCCCTTTACAACAAGTTTGTCTATGTACCGCTTCTTTCCTCCATCTTCTTCCTTTAACCTGTAAACCCATTTATTCTGCAATGCTCTTTTACCTACATGCAACTGAACCAAATCCAAAGTCTGGTTTCTTATCAATGATTCCATCTCCTCATTCATGCTTTGCTACCACTTCTTTCTAGTTTCCACCTGCATTGCTTATTCATAACATTTTGGTTCACCAGAGTCAGTCATCAATAAATAATATAGTGAAGGAGAGTATCATTCAGGGGGTCTACTTGACCTAGTAGATCTTCTAACACTTGCAGAAGTTTGAGATACCCGTCGTTGTACTTGATTTTCCAGCACCTTTGGAACTTCATTTTCTTTGATTTCATCAAGCACTGTGTACTTTGTGTTTTCCTTTTATTGTTTCTTTTCCTGCAACTAATCTTTATACATGACCCTTTCATTGAATACCACATCTCTACTCCTAATGATTTTTTTATTTTCATACTCCCATAAGCGATAACCAAAATCATCAACCCCATATCCAATAAAGATACATTTCTTGGATTTAGCCTCAAGCTTTGTTCTATTTTCTTGATCAATATGGACAAATGCTTCACAACCAAAGGTTCTAAAAAATGAGTAGTTTACCTTTTTACCTGTCCATGCCTCCTTTGGAATCACACCATCCAAAGCGCTTGAAGGCCCTATGTTTATTAAGTAAACAATAGTATCTACAACATCTGCCCAAAACTATAAGGGAAACGATGTATGCAATCTCATACACCTTGCACGCTCCATGATTTTTTTGTCCATCCTTCCTAACACGACATTTTCTTGTGGTGTTCCTAGAACAATCCTCTCTTTATAAATCTCATGGTATGAACAACAACTGTCAAAATCCTTGTTGCAGTATTCACCTCCATTATCATATTTGGGACACTTTAACCTTTTTCCCATCTCATTCTCAACCAAAGCTTTCCATTTTTTAAAAGTACCAAAAACATCAGATTTCTATCGAATGCAATAAACCTAAGTTTTTCTAGTTGTATCATCAATAAAAGTAACATAGTAACGAGAGCCACCAAGATATTGTACCTGATCCGATCCCCATATATATGTATGCACCAGCTCTAACTTTTTGCTCTTCTTTTGATTCCAAACTCTGAGAAATCTAACTCTCTTTTATTTTCCATAAACATAGTTCTCGCATAATTCCAAACTTGCTTCAGATCTGGAAGCAACTTCATTAAGTGGAGAATTTGTATTCCCTTCTCACTCATGTGACCAAGCCTATGATGTCACAATGTTGTATCTGCTTCTATGGGAGATACAAAGATAGAGGAATTAGTATTATGAGGACATAAATACAACGTATGTATTCTATCTCATTTTGCTATTACTAGTGATACTTTAGTGATCTTCCACCACGTTTCTCCAAACATAGATAAACAACTGTCATCTCCCAACTGCCTTATTGAGATCATATTTCTTTTCATAGCAAGAATATGCCTTACATATTTCAACAGCCATTCACCTCCATTCTTTTAATTTATATGTACCTTACCCATTCCAACAATTTTAGATGGTTCATCATCACCTAATAAACTTAACATGTCCAAAATCACCTTAAACATAATCATGAAATAATTTCCTATGGGGTGTAGCATGACATGAATCCCCTAAATATACTACCCAATAATCACTAGTGCTATCCAATGTAAGAATCAAAGCATCTTGTAACACATCACCTGCTACATTTGCTTATTGAGTAATCTCATACTGTCCATTTCCTTTCTTCCTTTGAGATCTGCAGTCTTTCTTCATATGTCCTTTCTTTCCACAGTTCCAACACTCTGTCTTTCCCATTCTGGACTTGGATTTGCCATTCCTAGACTTCCCACGATTACTTGGGCTCTTTCCTATCTCATTTTTCCTTCGCCTGCTCTCCATAGTAAACACATTACCTGATGTCTCACCTATGCTTTTCCTCCACATTTCCTCGCTAAGAATAACACCAACAACATCATCAAATTTCAAAGTGTTTGAACCAGAGACAAATTTACTTACAACAATGATTAAGTCATTCCAGCTTTTTGGCAATGAGCACAATATTAGAAGAGCCCTAACCGCATCTTCAAATTTCACTTTTACAGAGCTTTGTTGATTAGAATCGTATTAAATTCATTTAAATGGTTAGCAACAGACCCACCTTCTAACATCTTCATATTAAATAAACGCTTCATTAGAAATACCTTCTTGGAGGATGAAGGTTTTTCATATAGTTTAGTCAATGCACTCATCAGACCCTCTGTTGTATTTTCTTTTGAAATATTTAAGCCAGTAATGAATCCATGCAAAGGCATATTGTTCCTAGTGCCTTTCTGTCAAGAACCTCCCATTCTTCATCCTCCATAGTTGCCTGTTGTTTTGCTTTTCCTCCCAATGGTAGGAATAGATCCTTCTGATACAGATATTCCTCCATTTTCATTTTCCATAACTGATAGTTTTGGCCGTTAAATTTTTCAACCCTAAACTTTCCTTCTTCCGCCATTTCTCCCACTCGAACCAGGAACCCTTCTTTCTTGCAAGTTTATGTTCCAAATAGGCCTTTGGATTTGATACCAATTGTCAGAAAAATAGGATTGCAAAACAATAGCATAAAACAAGATGTAGAAATAAAAAAAATAAACACAATACAAAAGAGACACCAATAGACGTGGTTCACCCAATCTGGGCTACGTCCATAGAGAAATTGCCAGTCCTTGTATTATATTGTCCAGCAAAATGAAGGGATACAACCCGTAGCACATCAACTACAATTTACTCTTCACTCTCTCATAGTCTCTTTGACACACTCATAGAGATCTTTACAATACTACGATAAACAACCATATTAGAATGCCTTCGTTTTAAAGAGGGATTATTGTGGGAAAATACCACGGGATACCCAATACCATGGGCCCATAAATCACCCATTATTGACCAAGTCATGCCTATGAAATTAGAATATTTTGCAAGGCAATACAAATTTCTTTCAGGGGCTTCGCCCCCACACCCCCCATTGGGACAAGTGTATAGTCCACCTGCACAGCATATAAAACTGGGTACAAACATGACTGAACAACAATATCTTTGAATCAAGAAGATCGGGCTCCACAACCAGCACGCCCAAGAGCCTTATTAGGCACTAGATTCCATATGGCCTATATGATCTCTTTTACCTCTATATCTTTATCTAGCAAATGGTTATCCGCCTCTGTGAAAATGGGAGGAATGTTCTCAAGCATGGCCTATGTGGATACTTGATCTGTTATTTCGCTTTTAGTGAAGAGAGCTTGGAAGTGATCTTTGGCGGCATCCTTGATTTTGTTATAGTCTTCACCATGCTACCATTTGGGAGTGATATCCCTTTGACATTGTTTCTTTGTACCCTCGCTCTCGCTTGATGATGCAAGTAAGACATGCATTTTTCCCCTTCTTGGAGCCATAAACTTCTTGACTTAAGTCGCCAATGTTGCTCCTCATATCTACGTGCTTTATATAGTTGAGTGCAAAGGGACTTTTCCTCTACTATTAAGTATTTGGTTACCTCCTCGATCTCCAATCTAGTTTGTACTCTTTTTATGCTTTTTGTGACCTACATTGTTTCCTTCTCTGGGTTAATAAAAGACTTTTTGGCCCATTCTTTCAAAGAGATCTTGGTTGCTTTCAATTTCTATTCCCATATGTAACTTGGAGACCTTGACAAGGGTTTGATCCAAACATTAGTGATCATATCTAAAACTGAGGGGTTTTGGAGCCAAAGGGGATTGAAGTGAAACAAAAGAGGGTCGAAGTTGACAATGAGCTTAAAAAGAAGGGCAATGGGCTTATGGTAAAAGATGGTGAAGGGAATAATGGAGGTGATTAGTAAATTAGAAAGGAAAATATTGCTATGAAAGAGGAAGCGATTAAGGCCATCTTCCATGTGATCAGAGTCAAGTCTTCTATTGTTCCAAGTGAACGGTCCTTTTCTGGGTTTGAGGTCCAATAGATCCCAATTTGAGATCAAGTCTTCCATGTGCTCCCAAAAGGGTCCCTTATAATTGCCCCTCCCCTTTTTTTGTTCGATATTTAATACTAGATTAAAGTCTCCTAATACTATCTTTTTTTTGTGACCTCTAAGTCTTTGAGAGCCAGCCAGGAAGAACGACATGTTTCTTTTTGTAGATGGTGCATCGACATATAAATATTGAAGAAACGATACCTACTTGTTGAAGCTAGATTGCAACTTGAGGAATGAGGAGCCAATGTTGGGTTTGGAGATGCATATCCAAGGAGAAGATGATATTGTCCTAAAGAGAGCATATTCCCCTCATGCGCGAGGTGAGAGCAAGTCCATCACAATTTTTCCATTGCTTTTTAGCTATATTCACAAATAACAATATTTTAATTAATATTCAATTTTAACAATTAAAATTATCAACATTATTTTTTTATAAACTTTAAATTATCTTTAATTTTAATATCATTAATTAAATTTTGTTTATAAATAAATTATACCACTTACAAATATTTACAGTTAACAATATTTCAATTAATACTAAATTTTCATAATTTTAATTTTTACTAATTTTTTTTCCTTAGAAAAAACTTCTAAGTGAAATAAAACAAAATAATTTTTTTTTTACTAAATTTTATTATCATCATAAATAATATTCTAAAAAAAATAAAATATTACCTATGGGGATGAAATTGGAAGGAAGATCCATGATAATCTGACGACTCGTTGTATTAGGGTTCAGAGAGGTAAGGATATTCTTTGATGGGGTTACTGTCCCAAAGGAATGTTCTCTATCAAGGAAGCCTATACTCTGCAGACTAAACTGATAAACCAAACTGTTGATAATATCTGGAAACATCTATGGGCTTCTAAACTTTGGCCCAAAATCACCCTATTTATTTGGCTAATTTTGAAGGGAAAAATCCTAACCTGGGATAATATTTTGAAGCGTGGTTTTGAAGGTTCCTCCCTATGCGTCCTGTGTGGTAATCAGGAAGAAACCATAGCGCATCTATTGGATGGCTGTGTTTTCGCGTCTACTCTCTGGGATGAGGGAGCTACTCTTTTTCGCATGACTGCTAGAGTTAGGTATGAACCTGCTGAAACGGTTAAATTGTGGAAAGACGAACCATTCCATGGAAGAATTCTTAATAGGATTCGGCAGCTCTTCCCAGGGTTTATTATGTGGGAAATCTGGAAGGAGCGCAACAAATGGATATTTACTGGTAAGATTAATAACTGGAAGATTGTATGGGGGAACGTATAGCGGGGTATCATTGAAACACTGCAACTTACATTATGGACTAAACAGGATATGAAAATCTCGGATAGTGGGTTGAGAATTCTTAATACCTGGAATATCACAAAGCTACCCCGTCACACTGGTCGTATCCAGACCAGACGCCTTTTTTCTGATAGTCCAATGGTGTGGTCTCGGCCGTTGTAGGGATGGATGAAGCTGATTTTTGATGGCGCGTCTAAGGGAAATCTGGGGATGGCAGGCTATGGTGGGGTTATGTGGGATGATCAGGGCAAGGTCGTGTACAGTTACTTTGGGCACCTGGGTCGTGAAAAGAATAATGTCGCAAAGTGTGAAGCCATGCTGCATGGCTACCAGACGTGGCGTGACTTGTTTGATTGTGGAGGGAGACTCGAAAATGTTGATTCAGATTGCCACTAAGCTTATTAATGGGACCAGGGTGGATAAGTTGGCTCAGTCGTGGAGGATGGCGTGGAGAGTGACGTGTCTTAGCCAGATCATCAAGTCTTTTAACTCTGTCACCTTCCAGCATGTTAGAAAAAGTGTCAATTGTCTGGCTGATGTGTTAGATAATCATGGTGTGTGCGCTCTTAATGATGGATGGGATGGGAATGCTTTGGATGTTCCATCGGAATCATGTCAGAAGAAATGTATGGCGATCGCAGATAGCAACCGGGGTGATGTGGAACCTGGTGCTGGCAACAACAGAGCTCTGTTTCCCGATGATCTGGTGGTTTTGACAGATGGTTTTCCGGCAACCTAACTTTATGTGCCATAGTTTGGATTTTTGTAGATCTCCCTCCATCGGTTATTATCGTGCTATGAACTTGGAGTGTGAGAGTATTATGGCAGCCTGGTTTCTCACGTATTTGATGGGCCATATGGAGAAGGAGTCTGAGCGAGTGACGAGAGCGGAGGACATGGAGAATTATGATATAGGCTGGGTTATTATGATGGACTTAATGAAACAGGGTGGTAGCCTCTGTTTAAATTCTGAGCCCTGGAATGTCATTTGCACCTGTAATTACAGTCTTGGTATTGCTAATATCCTGTCGAGTGTTTGTTTTTCTAATTGGGAAGTGCAGGGTGATAATTCGGGTATTGAGAGTATGCCGCCAAGGGGGAGACCCACAAGGAGGGGGAGACGGGATCGTGGTGAGACGAGCAATGAGGAAAGGGGGAGTAATGTTTAGTTTGGTCCAAGTAGGGATCAGTGGAATGCAGCAACTACTACTCTTTTCTATCGTCGTTACTTTCCTCAGGAGGTGCAAGTGGCTGTTAATAATGTTGAAACTGATATGTGGCGGAGGGTTAGTGCGCAGGAGGTGCCAAATGAGGCAATTGCCCTGTTTGAGTGGATCCAGGACACCGACAACACAAGGGGCCGTTTGGCCCTCTATAACCGGGCTCTTGTTATGCTTTGGGTCACTAAAGCCCTCATTGCCAAGTTGACGGAAACTCATGTGGACATCCTGTCCGGCTCTCAGCGCATGGCTCAATTAGAAGAAATGTGTAAGGAACATGTTGATGAATCCAAATGGATTCATATGAAATTAGATGCTATGGTTGCAGATATGGGTATCTCTTTTACCGACCGCCCAAAAAAAGTGGAGAATCCTCGGGAGCTTCACCTCGACGGGCTGGTGAAGGAGACTGTGAAGCCGCCGATGGTGATTATTGATGATGAAGCTGGTCCGTCAGCTTCACCCGTGCCCTTCCGAGCCTGCTCTGCTTGGGGTTGTTACTATGTTTTGTTTTGTCAGGCTCTGGAGCTGTTTTCTTCTCTGTCGACAACAAGCGAGGAGTAGAATGGTTATACTTGTTTTTTGGCTACCGGAAGTAGGGTATTTGTCTGATGTCTGTTATCCTGACATTTAGTTTGTAATAGGGTTGTGGGTTTATTCTGTTGTTATCGGTCTGTGGTTTTTTCTTACTGTTGGATGCATTTGGGTCTGGTCTTCTAAGTACTGTTAAGATCTGTAATGAAGCTGCTCTATGGCTGGATTTGGAATTATGTTGTTAAGTCTAGTTTTGAGATTTACGGTGGCTACTCCAACACCTTGGGTTATTGTAATGAAGAAGTTTGTAATCTTGGTACCTTTTTAATAGAATGATACTTTTTTTTTGCTTAAAAAAATATTCTAAACAAAATTTTATGATGGTAATAAATAATTTCCGAATTGGCTTTAATTTTAATGCCGTGAATAATGGTAAACAATTTATTTGGGAGTTACATTCTATGTTTTGAACTTTTTTAGCACTGGAATGTAACCAAGGATTCAATTTTTAATTAAATATGATTTTTTTATTATTTAAATTTTATGTTTTATGGTAAATGGATTAAATGTTTTTTAATACATCGAACAACTTATAGATCAACTTATAGATGAGTGTTGATGATGAAAATCATTTTTATGATAGAGTATTGTGCTTACACCCACATTAGATATGAGTTTCATAGTATTTGCTACAATACAAACTTTGCTAACCTCATATCATCATTATCATCATCATCATCATCTATCTATATATAATTTTAGATAAAAATATTCAAAACAATAATTTTGAATTCATCAATATATTGAGCATCTTCAAATACTATTGACACCTAGATTATGCAATTTCCATAATTAATATATATAATTCTAAAATTTTATTAGGAAAAAAAATTGAAAACATAAAATATTTAAACTTAAACTACTCCATAAACTTGATAATTTGATAATGATTGTGTGAGTTATTTTTTAATAACTTTGATAGTAATTATTAGTGATTATGTGAATCATTTTTTAATGGCTTTGATAGTGATTGTGTGAGTCACATTTATTAATTTGTTATATTAAGTATTTGTTGCTCTTTATGAACCTTTAATTTTTAAAATGTTTTGTTTATGGCTTTTTATGAATCTTTTAAATGAACCATTTAAATAATATTTTATTATTGAAATTTTAATGAAAAATATTACCGCCATCCAAAATCTTAAATATTTTATATGTTAGGCTTCAGTTGTCGTCTTACATCCACAAATAAAAAATAATATATATATATCGTCTTACATCCACAAATAAAAAATAATATATATATATATATATTTAAAAAGCACATCCACAAACCCAGTCACGCATCTATGCTTCCGGATAAGTATCAAATAAAATAATTTTTTTATAACCCGACTAAAACAAGATTTATTATATTTTGATAAATTAGGAAAAAGAGGACGTTGAACCAACATAACCAGGAGATTATCTGGTGGCAGGTTCAAAGTTAAATGTAAATGTTACTCATCCGCTCCTTCTCCCTTTCCCTGGGTTAAGAAATCCAGGA
This sequence comes from Larix kaempferi, assembly GCA_027924585.1. NCBI lineage: Eukaryota > Viridiplantae > Streptophyta > Pinopsida > Pinales > Pinaceae > Larix > Larix kaempferi. The sequence goes on from BSBM01001399.1 coordinate 53,497, forward strand.
TCCAGCGGACGCGGCCGGACGCCATGGCAGACATTGGAGTCCTTCAGCGTATTGGAGAAATGAGGAGGAATCAGTGCAGAACTTGCATAATTTGGGGTCTGAAGATCACGAACTCCATATTTATCCTGGTTGGGATCGCAATGATCTCGTATTCGCTGTGGATGCTAAAGCAGTGGTATGATTCCAAACAAAATCTAATGCTGCTGCACGGAGCTCTACCTTTTCCCTGGTAAGTACTAAGTACCATGCTTATCAAATCTGTTGTTAAGTTCTCCAGGAATCGATCTTGAGACCTATATTTCCAGATTATTGAATATATTCATATAGAGTAAGGGTTACGAGGCAAATTGAACTAGCCATTTCTCTTTGAAGCTGTATTTGTTAGGTAATTTCGTAATTTTTTTTCACTTCTGAAATTTAATGATAACTTTCAATATAACAAGTTGATCTCCTGATTTTTAAAATTTAAAACGTGTCTCAAGCTAAAGACATTTTGAAGAAAACCTGTGCAACAGAATTTATTTAATTTGTTTCACTCAAATATACCTGCCTGTGCGAAATGGCCCAAAATAATGTTCTGAACTCGCAAAATCATTGAAGTACCTCATCGGCTACTTTAATGAAAGAAAGAGCACATATTTTAGTCGAATTTGTTTAGCTTTCTTAACAGAAACTGTTTGACAGACTTCTGCTGGAAGTAGCGATGATTTTGAAAATGGTCAAACTTGGCACAGGGAAGTGGTTTAAAATTATATTTGACAGAATAAATTATATTAAGATTCTTCAAGCATGTGGGTACTGGGAATAACTGTCAATTTTGCAACATGGTTTCGAAGCATATCTTTATTAACTGAATGAACTGCATGCAGTGAGATACTTTGGAAAACAAAAGTAATTTTACTCAAATTATTGAATTTAATTTTAATTTACCTTATCCCATTGTGTTACTCAATCACCACAATAACACAAGTTGAGATGTTAATGGACATAGAGTTACTATCATGTAATGAGGGGGAACTTGGCCATGTTTGATGCTTGCAAAGGCACAGTTGATTGTTCAGAATTAGTCTTTATAATTTAGTTTTTAACAATAATATCTCACCTTTTACACAATTATGGAAATATAAACCTTTTACTAAATATAATAGGCTCATGTTTCCTTTCTTTGAAAGGGAGCTATGCTAAACAAAACTTTTTGAGAAACTAGGGTTTGGTGGCTGAGGAAGTGATCCTTTAGAGGCATGGGTCACTGACTGACAACCTCTAAATCCTATTCCACCCCTTTATACGGTATGGAACTTAGATCATCATATATTGTTATTTGATGGGATGTCTCAAGGTAATCTAGGTAGAGTAGGAAGAGAGGACTTGCTATGTTTGAGAAAGTAGGGTTTGAGGTGGCTAAGGGAGTGGTCGTGGGAGGCATGGGCCAAAGACTTAACAAACTCTAAATCCTATTCCACCTAGTCTTCATGTATGTTCCACAATCCTATATTGTTATTTGATGGGGTCTCTCACGGTAATCCATGTAGAGCAGGGAGAGGGGACTCGTTGTGTTTGAGGAAGTAGTGTCTGAGGTAGTGGCTCTTGGGGGCCAGGGCCAAAGACTTAAAGCTCTAAATCCTATTCCACCTAATCATCCAGTATGGAATACATATCATCCCATATTGTTATTTGGTTATTTGGTGAGACCTCTCAGGGTAATCTGGGTAGGATCGTTGAGGGGACCTGTGTTTCAATGTATATAAACTAGGTTTGAGGACAAACAATAATGATAATGCAGAGTTGAAGCATTAATTTTTGGGTTACTTAAATTGTTCAAAGATGGTATTTAAAACTGGTAAAGTATTTACTGACACTACGATTGTCATTAGCTTCCTCAAGAGAGGTTGTTTCCAAAGATCCAATCCTAGAATATAAGATATAAAACAAATCGATTGAATATTTTTGCAACAATATAATGTGCTTGATATTTAACATGTATGTATGGCTTTTGAGCCATTGTATTGAGGTTATCAAATTCTAGAGAACAAGTCCTCATCTACAAAAAAATTTGTAACGTTTATTGTGTCTCCAAGTTGTAAGATAAAGTGTGTACGGATTCATTTTGATATAATATAGTTTTACTATTAAGCAGCTTGGTTGTTTGTTGCTTCGTTATTAAAAAGGATTAAGCATACTATTAATGTCTAATTATGTTAAGCACCTTATAAAGTATGATGTTTACTTAAATCAATGTGGTATATTCGACGTATATTAAAACCAAATAAATACACCTTTCACATAGAAGAGACAACCACTCTCCTACAACTTAGTTCCTCCTCAATAATTTGTTATTCTTGAGGGCTAATTACAGGTTTGGATTAACTTGTTATGAGGGAACGATTACAAACTAAAATTTACCGTGTGCAGACAAGGATCCAACAAAATCTAGTTGGTGAACAACATATGGAGAGAACCATTTAGAAGGACTAAAAACCAAATATGAAATCAAATAAAATGGCCAAAGATTTTTAGTACGAAGAAGAGGAGAATCCCTCCAACAAAAGTAGATTATCTTGTTTAAAAGAGGGTATGGTAGACATAGAGGCCACAATGAAAATGTAGGTTGAACTGTTGTGGTAGATGACATCATCTTTACACAACTTACAATTAATGTATAATATAACAGTTAGCCTATCAACAATCAAGCTATAATTTTCCCTCATCATCAACAAGTCCCTTTTCAACTGGATGCCAAACTAGCATTAAGTAATTTGGTGTTAGTTTGCGTGTGGGGATGTTTAGTCAATGTGCTAGTTGGATGTTTGCATCATTTGTCATTGATTCATCATTGTTCAAAAGGTTTCTCATGCTCGACTTAAGATGTCCTGCACTGCTATGGTAGGAAATTTTTTGTCAAAGGCAACGATAGTAAGGCAATGCCTTGCTATTGAGAATTGGGAAGAGTTTGATTGAGTCATGTGGAAAAAGTATTATCTTGTTAGTTAGAGATGAATGGGCATTGAAGACATAGTTGCAGATTATTATTGTTAGGTATGAAGACTTTGGACCATGCTTACACAAAAGTTATGCAAAAATTAAGGTATTGTCTTGGGAGTTGGAAAAGAGATCTGTAATAACGCATAGAAGGTTCATAAAAAACTTCACTAACAAATCGTCTTTAAAGTGAATGGATGGTGGTAGGTTAAGTCCAAATGCACTATAACACACACACACGAGAAAATGGGTAATATTAATGCCCAACTCCCATGAATGCTAAAGCTCTTATCTTGGGGGTTGACATTGATTTATTAATGTAGTGACCAACTCCACTAGCCAATCACTTTAAAAGTGACTAGTTGGTGGCAAGAAAGTCCAGATGCATTAGGAACACATGCACACAAGACAATTGGGTAGACTTGAAATTGAGATATGTAGTAATGTAGTGAAAACTCATAACAACATCCACCACTTAATCACTTTAAAAAAGTGTCTTCATGGTGGTAGACTAGTCTAGATGCACCATAAACACACACACACGACAACTAGGTATTATACCGCCAACATCGAGGTAGGCCAGAGCTTGTGTAGCAAGAGTAAGGAAATTGACATTAAAAGAATAAAAATTGAATGCACCAAGTAGACAACTTCCATATTTTCAAAATTCCTACCAAATTTGGGGAAGAAAAAAAAACTGTAGATGTATTGAATCCACGGAAAAGAATCATAATAATTGGAATTAAATAGATAATCATAACACACAAAACATCATACAAAAACTAAAAATGTACTATGAAATAAATTTGAGCATGTCTAAATGGGTGCTAATGAATGACTTATACCAATGATTGGAATTCATAATGAATGCCACCCTTACTTTGAATTGACAAAGGCTTAGGCAAAGTTGTAGCATATCTTACTATAAAACAAGCAAAAAGAAATCAAGATCTTGGTTACAACCCATGATCAACTAGAAGCTTTAACCTTGATACCAATTATGAACTACAAACAAATAGTTGGAAAGAAGAAACAATCTTAATCTACCATTGGTAATAATCCTCTCGTGAGAATTGGGAAGTCAACTCAACATGTAATTATAACCTCCAACAAACCTCCCCATCTTTAAGATGGATATCACGGTTGAGTATTGTTGTACATCCTCCCACACAACACATATTTATATTTATAGAGGAAATATGATGAGCACTGTGGATTGGAATATGAGGTGCCTTAGACTTTTTCTCATAAATTTTAAGGATTCATAATTTTCTTATAGTGTAGAAACCTTAACAAGTTTACCAATTATCAAATTTCCAACCATAAAATGTTTGGTGATATTTTTTTAAAAATATTCAAATTTATATGGGTTTTATATAGTTTTTGGACAATTTTGACGATTTTTAGGGTAAAATTGTTTTATCCTATGGAATTTGGGTGAATCATATTGGAGAAAAATGGAAAATGACAAATATATTTTTGGAAAAAAACCTCGAAAGTTAGCCCATAAACTAAATTTCGCCCCTAAAATTTTCCTTTCTCTTAAATTACAATTGAAAATTTGAATGAGTGAAAAGTGTTATCTTTTTCTTTTTTCCATTTCCTTCTTTCCACTTAATCTAATCATAATTGTTTTTCCCTTGATATGAACTTTATTTGTTATACAATATGATCATCCAATTCAATAAACAATTAGTAAATTAGTAAAATAAATCTATTTGTATAATCATTTTATATTAATTCATAATGTAATACTTAATCATTTTTATATTATATTTTTATGTACAATTTACTTATTATTCATCAACAAAATCTTAACATAAACTCCCACTAAAAACTTTGCAATTTTACACAATTATTTTATTTTATTTACACATATTAATATTTCCATGTACTTTTATGAAAATAAATAAGAATATTAACATAACTTCCCTATAACTTTATAAAAATAAAATAAAAAGTAAGAACGTGGAACATATATGGTTACCAATAAGAAAACATAGAACTCACACAAGAGTGAGATAAAATTCTCACATACACACTCTATTCTTATTGCTGAGAAATGAATTACATTTATAGAGAAATAGATGATTAAACTATATTATCCTAGAATAGTGGATTTGAAGCTAAAAATATAGATATAGAGACAAACCAAATTTGAACTCTTTGACACCTATGCATTTCTAAATTTATTCTAACACCCCCCTTAATCAAGAAATGTATTTTCTACAACTCCTAACTCACCTTTACAAATTTCAAATTTTGCCTTTCTAAGAGGCTTTGTAAAGATGTAATCACATTATCATTTGTATTACAATAGATTAAGCCAATTTCCTTTGACTGTATCTTCTCTCTTACAAAACAATGTTGTGTCTCAATATGGTTTGACCTAGCATGATATACTGGATTGTTGGGACAGTTTGATGGAACTTTGGTTATCACATTTGATAATTGTTGGTACTTTTTGTTCTTCTCCCACATCTTCAAGAATCCACCTCAACCAAATTGCCTCACAGGTGGTATTGCATAAAGCTTTCTACTCATATTTAGTGGATGATAAAGAAACAGTTGGATACTTCTTCCTGCTCCATGACACAATCCCAAATCCTATTCCGAATGCATATCCTATGGTTGACTTTCTATCATAAATATTTCCAGCCAAAACTGAATCTGAATGACTTGTCAACTCAACATTAAAATCATCAATATATTAAATACCAAAAATAACAACCCCTTTCAAATATCGAAGGACTCCCTTTGCTACTTTCCAATGAGTTTCATGAGGCTTAGTCATGAATTAACTAAGTAGACTGATTGAATATGCAATATATGGCTTGGTTGTAGTGAGATAATTCAAACTTCCCACAAATTGTCGATAAAAAGCACCATTCACTTCTTTTGTTTCATCATCACTACAAAGCTTAACATTATGTTCTATTGGAGTAGACACTTGTTTACATTCACACATTTTAAACCTCTTAATTAACTCCATTGTATACTTGTTTTGTGTGATTAGAGTCTTCATCTTCTCTCCATACCTCAAGGCCTAAACAATAATGCAATATGTAATATCCCTGATTTGATATCAAAGGACATTATCTCAAAATTCAAAGATTAAAACATGAACTTGCAAAGCAGAAACTAGTTCACAAAACTAGTGAAGAAGAAACTAGTCCAGGTCACCGATTAACCCACCCAAAGCTTGCTAGATGGACACTTTCGGATCTGAAAAATGTATTTGGGAGTGTGCAGCGGCATCAAGGCCAAATTTATAGTTCTATGCACAAAGTATTGGGGCCATTTATGTTTCAACAACCGCTCTGTGGAAGTCTACTCCAAGGCTTCCCGGGCACACCAACATGTGCATACTAAACTCATTCACTTACACTTCACATCAACCTGAGTGTGAAAATCAGACAATAACCCCCTAATATAATACTGAACAAGTTTTACATATTTTTTGGGAGGTTCTTGCAGTGTTTGGAGGCAAAGGGAGAAAGAGTGCTAGGATGGACTGCTCAACTAATTTGTTTCCAAGCTCTCCCAAACAAGATGAGAGGGATACGAATTCTCAGGAAGAGGCTTGTATGGTATTCAGAACTGTCTTAGGAACCTAACATGACTAACAGAACATAAATTGAGTATCCCAAGAACTTTAAATTAAAACTACTGCAAAACTAGCCAATTCTAAATGCGCAGTGAGCTAGTCTTGATAAATCTAAATACAAACAGTCATAGAAGGTTATGAATCTTTGATTTTTTACTTGGGATGGGTTCTATAGGAAAATGACCACCTAAAACAACTTGCATAAATGAAAATGGTTTTACATAACTCCGTATATTGCAATTCCTAGAAAACTAGTCAATTAAAACACTGTAATGAGCATAGGATGAGTAAATCATTAAAGATAACTCCTCAATTGTAGAATCATTAGAAAATCGGTATTATTAACTTTCAGAAGAGTACATAAGCATTAAATTATTGTAAAGGTAGCAACAACCTCTCATTAAATGCGCTCCTCCTTGGGAAAACATGGACAAGATAGAATAATCAATGCATTCATTCGTTGGGAGAGAACAATGCTTCAAAAGAGAGGAAGTAATGATAGAGATGGATCAGATTTGCAAATTGGTCATCAATGGCACATCAATGGTTGCACTGGATCATGTGCATAAGACTGGAACATGAACTATGGGGCACATCTCCCACAGGTGGCTAAGGGTGCATCACCAAAGCCTAGAGAAGCTTGAGCTTTCTCACATACAATTCATAAACTGTCAAAAGATGTGAAATTGAGTTCTCCTCCTTCTTTTATAGACTTTTCTCCTCATGGTTGAGCTTATTCTATTAGAAATTCGAATTTGAGGAGGCATGGATGTTTCCTTGATTAGTTGGATTGGGTTTGGACCCACTTAGCCTCATGGATGCGTCCTCACTTGCTAAACTTGGACCCTGTAGCTTTTCTGGATGTTTATAATCCTTATTGAGTTGCACAAATCGAGAAACTTCTTTCCTTTTTGCTTTTGATAACTTTCCTGCTTTTCCAAATTTCCTTGCTTTATGACTTTCTCTTGCTTTTAGAAACTGTGCCTCCTTGCTTTCTGGATGTTTCCTGGTTTTCAAGACTGACTGCTTTTTTGCACTTGCCTGCTTTGTGCACTTGCCTGCTTTGTGCACTTGCCTGCTTTGTGCACTTTCCTGCTTTATGCACTGCTTTTGCCAATTTCCTTCTTTTTTCTGACACCTTGATTTGTGCATGCTTTCTTCTAGTTTCCTCTTTGGTGTGACAACTCATAAGGATAGCCTTATCTCTTCATGCACCCTCATGGGGCCCTTGTCATCATCCAACTTATCATCATGTGTAATTAATAATCAAAAATAAAAATAATAATTACATCACTTCTAATTTAATTAATTAAAACAACTACAGGCTAAATTGTTCCTAGTTAATAATTTAATTGCCTAAGTAATGTCATCCCCTTATTAATTAATTAATTGACTTTCACTAGGATCCATGGGGTTTGATGCGACATTGGCTGCTTCATGGTGCTGACAAAATGGGAACATGACACAATTGACCAAGGTCTTTCACCTCAAATTCTTGTGATAGTTGCTTATGATTTCCTCAATTGACTTAGTAGTACTTCCTGTTATGATAAGATCATCAAAATTTAAAGAAATCAATTCAATTTGACCATTTTCATCCTTCTTAATATAAATATTTGGATCACCTTTACTATTAATAAAACCTTCCTGAAAGAAAAAAAATCATTTTTCATATACCATGACTTGGGTTCCTGTTTAAGTCCATACAATGTCTTCTTAACCTGCATAGAAGGTGTTCTTGGGCTTGCTTTTCAAACCCTTTTGGTTGAACAAATGATAAACCTCTTCCTTTAATTCTCCATTCAAATGATGTACCCTAGTTTGCATGGGACTACACACATTTGTATGCACCAGCTCAAGAACTTCTCTTTTCCTTTTATCTATATCTATAGGAAACTCTTCCCTATGTTGATTACCTAGTGCACATCCCTCGCATGCAATATGCTCATTCTTAACATTTGGAAGACCCTCCATCATTTCTTTGCTTTTGAAGTAACATCAAATCATTATGATTAATATGACCATATCTTTGAAGCCATAATACTTTTGGTAACACAAAATTTGATGCCAATGTTTGATGATCCTTCCTTTTAACATCAAGCTTGTATAGTCCTTCAATTCTAACTCCCGTTTCAATGATTCTGTAATGGTCCTATGTATCCTTCACAATGCATTGTGACTTCACAAATTCAACTTTTAAATCTTGATCAGTAATAGTAGAAACTGAGATTAAATTCTTCTTTATTCTTGGAACATGCATAACATTTTGAATTTGTTTCACGTCACCACAAGGCAAAGTCACACATATATCTCCATAACCCCTAATTTGATGTGATTTATTATCTCCCAGATAGATATTAAAACCATTAGTGGTCTCTTTATAGGATTCAAACCAATCCCTATTGCAAGTCATATGAATAGAGGCACCAAAATCAATAAACCATGCATTATAATCATATGTTTATGCTGATAAAGTTGCATCTAAAATGAATAGCTTGAGATTTTGGAAATCATTATTTATTGTTTCCTCTCTGTTAGCAAAATGACTTGAATGTCTTCTATTTCTAGACTCATTAAATTTCTTTTTGAAACTATCATTAGCAAAATGTCTAAAACCACAATAAAAACATGCATCATTCCTCTTCACATTGTTAGTTTGTTCTTGGTGAAGACTCACCTTGATGCGATTTATTATGTGGCTTACCTCCTTTATTCCTTTCCCAAGGCTTGGTTTTGTATGGTTGTTTTCCTTTAGCCAACAATGCAAAATCTATACTCTGAGACCTATTGTTTAGATTATTTCTACATTCATCCTCTTGCATAAGAATACCAGCCAATTCATTAAATGTAGGTGCTTTCTCTCTAGCAGCTAAACCAGTAATAAAACATTTGATATTCATCTAACATGCTATTCAATGTTATAGTTACCAAATCTGTGCTTGAAATCTTCTCGCCAATATCACCAAGTTTATCTTTAAGCTCTTTAATTCTAGAAAGAAAACTACTTATGCTTTCATTTTCCTCCATTTTAATTGAAAGAAACTTACTCTTTAAAAAAAACACGATTTGTATTAGCCATCGCATACAAACCTTTGAGTGTATCCCAAGTATCGTTAGACGTCTTGCATTCCCTAATGTGTGGTGATGCTTTCCTTCACGGACATCCTCAACAATAGGCTTTGCCTTTGTTTCTCTTTTTATCCCAATCCCGTGTATTTGAAGGGCCTTTAGGTTTGGTTTCAACTCCAAATATAATCGACCATACATTGTATCCTTCCATTAAAGTTTGCATCTTAAACTTTCAATTCATGTAATTTTGTTCATCTAACTTATTTGATTCATTCATATACAAATCAACTAGTGGATTTTCCATTTTACACACAAAGAAAAAAATTCCACAATTCCTAAATCAAGTAATCAATGAATTTCCTTAGAAAATTTATTGAGTTACCTTCAACATTGAAAACATAAACAACAGTGGCAACGACAATTCTCTCATAGCTTTATCTTCTTATCTTCATGTCCCTTCAGTAGCAGTAGCAAACATCGATTTGCCTTTTGTTTCAAGGCATTAATCTTCCTCTCTATGTAGAGAGCAATAGATCTCTTCTCCTCGATGCATCTTGGTGGAAATTCCCTTTCCAAGTGACGACTTTTCTTAAGAGGCGACTTTCCAAAACAAAAAAAACTTCACGCTCTCTTAATTATACAATAGCCCATTCAATGTTCTCTCTTGGCATTGAATTTTCTTACAATCTAAAAATGGGCAATGATATCCTCCTCGACAACTTATTGGCAAATATTCCTTCCTAGCGGTCTTCCAACAATAGAAAAGATAGCAACAACAACTCCTTTAGCGGCTCAGCAGTGACAAATCCTCTAGAAGCTTAGCAGTGACGACTCCTCTGGCGGCTTAGCAATGACAAATCCTTTGGTAGCGCCACTCTTCTCTCAATTCACACATTGATCAACAATCGGTACAATGATTACATAGTTCCTCTCACGCCTCTCCCTCAACACTGATACCAAATAAGAGAACACATAACTCACATAAGGGTGAGATAAAATTCTCACATACACACTCTATTCTTATTGCTGAGAAATTAATTACATTTATAGAGGAATAGATGATTAAACTATCTCCTGGAACGGTGGATATGAAACTAAAAATAGAGATGCATAGACAAACATAATTTGAACTCTTTGACACCTATGCATTTCTAGATTTAGTCTAACAATACCTTGGTATAGTAAGATAACTTGTAAAATCATGAATAATAAAGTACAATGATAAATTGAAATAGTTAGATTGTAAAATTAATAAAATCACTAAATACATGGGTATGGTGAAATAACTTGTAAAGTAATGAATATCAGAGTACAATTATAAAAACTTAAATGGTTAGATATCTTGTAAAATCATAAAAAACAAGATAAATAGAAGTTAAGCTTCAAGTCCATGCCTTAAATATAAGATAATAAATAGAAACTAAAGCTTTAAGTCAAGAAATTAATACATATTAAAAACATATTAATACAAAGAAATTAATACATCAAAAAAATATTAATACAATAAAATTGAAAAATCATATCGCTTGATACTGTGTCAATGGTTAGAAAATGCCATTTGATTTTATACTTTACCCTTTGCATTTTTGCATTATTGTTTCTGAGAAAAACAAAAAGGCAAAGGAAAGATATGGTCCCATATTGTCCATTTGGGGCTTGTAGTTGTTGTTTCATTTTTCATAATTTTATATAAAATGTTTGTGTGCCCATGGGATTTGTTCGTGGTGAGAAGAAAACTAGGTAAAATGGTGGCACATCCATTTAGAAGTCTTCATTCATGAAGTGGTTTTTTTACATTTGCCCTTACCAGTATGTTTTGTCTTTCAATTTACATTTTCTCTTTCAAGTTCTCCTGCACTAATAGCATACTTAAGTTCTTCTACACTTATTAATTTTTATGAATATGTTGATGTTGGAGCAATGGAGCAAGTATTTTCTTCACAAATCGTATGCCCATGGTGACAAATCTATCCTTGATATTTGCACACCACGGGAGCATTTTCATACACTGAAATCAACATGTCCTAGAGAACAAAATACTAGGGCATATCTTATTGCAAATCCCCTGAGAGTCTGTCTTAACTGAAATAAAATGAGTGAAATGAGAGATGAACTGCATAGAGTCATTCTGGAATGCCCAAAATGGCAACCACAGAAGAAAGAAAGCCTAAGCCAATTCCCAAATCCCGATATCCATTAAATGCTTTGTAAGGCCTTTAAAGAGTTGGTTTTATGATGACGAATTAGCGATGTTTTCACTAACCAAGACACCTCGTTCACCCTCACAAAAAAATTTAGAAGAAAGGTTGCATTTCAAAAATAACAGTTATCCACGTTATATTTTAAGACAAACGAAATAGTTTCATGCAAAACATCTCTCAACAAAAAAATGTAATTAGAGAAATCAAGTAATCAGGTTGTATTTAAAAAAAAACTGTCGTCGAGGCTAAAATTAAAAAAGAGCTGTGTAGCTTCATGAGAAATATCTCCACAATTAAACTTAAACAGAGAAATTAAGAAGAAACATTGTTATTTACAAATTAATAGCTCCCAAAAAAGGCGTGATATTTGCTCTATTTTGTTTTCCTTCTTGAGTAATTGGGTATTTTTTGCAGCTTTCTTTGCATAATTAATGTGAAAAAAAAATAATTTTGAAGAATTTGGAGGCGGTGGTATAGGCCGACCGGCTCGTGGAGGCCATGGCCATAGGGGAGGACCAAGTTGGCGTGGAGCACTGTGGCGATTTTGGAGTAACCATGATGGAGGATATTGGAGCACGGCCTTGCCACTCATCTTGGCTTGGCAATGGGAAGAGGGATATGGAACAACACACCCTCAGTATGATCAAAGGTAAGAAGTTGCCCTTATTTGCCCATTTTATCGTAATGAACAGATCTTTACCTCCATGGCTCTTCAATAATATGTCTGGAAATATTGCATAGTCCGAAGAGACCTGTTGAAGCCTCGGGTGTGATGTTGGAATATTTTCCAAGGCAATCAACCGAAGGTGACAACCCAATTTGAAAGGCTTCAAACAACCCTATGCAAGAGTGGTTATATCCCCAAATTGTTTGGTGTGACTGACTCCTACGGATATCAGGCCTCCACTGGCACTTATGTGGATGGATCCTAATGGATCTATCTTCCTGTTAGGGAAGATAGGAAAAGGTTTTATATCTAAGGTGTAAGTAGTGTTAATTGGAAAAATATCTAATTAAGTTAGGTTAGAATTAAGAAATGTGTTTTGGATCTGCAGAACAATCATATCTGATTATTAAATAAGTGCATCACCAATTGATATACATATGAATTGGAACTGAGCTTACCAGCTTTAAACAAAACCAGACAATGAAAATTGAATTAATTTTGTCCAAAGAATTAAAATACATAAGATTGTTTTGTTATGATATGCTAATTGACAAATTAGCATCAATATAAATGTGTCTGTTTATCAATTGCAGAAATAAATGGCATGAGTTAAACAAAGAAATTTATTTAACACATGGATCATATGTAAAGAGAAATCTAACATGTATATCAATGCATTTAATAAACTTACAACGTGAAATAGAGTTCAACCAGTGATTGAAGTGAGAAATCAAAACTTATCAAAGAAATTTGACAAATGTTGCAAAAGAGATGGCCAAGAGAAACTGAATGGATTTCATTAAGTCTGCAAAAAATTACAAGTCCTCAAGGAAACAGAGCATCTCGAGTTCTCATTTGGTGATTTCCCCCCCCTTTCTATGAGATCTAAGTCCCCTTAAATAATAATTACATCAAAATAACAAACAGACATATTTCCCACAAAAATGGGGATTGCAAAATATTACTAATCTAAGACTTGCCAAGGGCAGTTTGCCACTTGGCCAATGCATCTAACAAATCTTCAACATTCGGATACTTGGCAAGCTCAAGTGCTAGCTGTGTCTTGCAAGTGAAAGATTCAATCTCCCTTTTCTTCAGCTTCTCCCATTCACGCAGGAAAAGGTTGATCTCCATTCCTAAACTGATGGGTGACTCAATTAACTCTTTGATATCGGAAATGTGAATGTGATCCAGTTGTTCTATTTGCTCTTTACACTTTGAACATTTCTCTTCAACCTGTTGGATCAAAATCCTGGGTGGAAAAGACTTTTCAATTAGTTCCAAGGTTGGAAATTCCAACATGGTCAATAAGTTGTCAGTTGCAAACCACCTTCTGCTGCAAACAACCTGCGCTTCTTGAATTGTGGCCTCAACTGTCTCGCATGCATGTTCCCATGACTCCAAAGAGATTTTGATACAAAGTCCAGTTCCATCCCATAGAAGGAAATTGAAAAGCCAAACAGAAAACATCCATCACATATGTTGAATAATAGAATATAGGTTTCCTGGAAGCCGAGGTCTTTTGATATTTCTCTATCGTTGTCTTGAGTTCCACTGATAGAATTTGAGCCCAATTGAAGGACTCTCCTGTAGTGAGGATGTGGTGGGCGAGGGGTGCCCATTCGGCTTTGAACACTAAGCAATTTGGTAACCCATATAACCTGCAGAGCATGGCTGCCAATAGAGAGAATGGATCCTTGAACCAAGAGATGGGATATGATTTGTCGGCCTTAGGTGTGAAACTTGCATGGTTTTCCATCCATGACTTAAGCATTTCCTCAAAGTTAAATTGGGTTGTAGCGGACTCTAGAAACTTCTTATTGAGCAGTTGGTCAGGTTTCCTAAGGGTGTAAGCTCTAGCAAATACTTTAGGCCAGAAAGAGGTTAATTGAGCCCCAACCTTATCATTAAAAGAGCGGTCTTGCGGGTGGGCATAGTCAATTATCCATTTAATATGATTAGTGTAGGGCATGAGCATTGGTCTGGCCACAATGGTGTGTAACTGGTATTTGCTAATGTTCATGTAGAAGGACTGGTTATGTTGAATTTCGGCAATGTCGTCGTTGTCGAAGATGGAATAAATGCGTGACCGGTCCAGGGGATAAGTCTCAGACACCCTACCATTTGTATCTAAAAGGATACCACTGTTCGGGTCTTTGTTTTTAAGTTCTTTTAGGGCAGTTTTCGAACGCTTGTTTTTCGACATGGTTGGGGAAACTTGAAAAATATGATAAATGAGGAAAAACAATTAATAAAACTGATTTTAACTCTGAATTATCATAAAGAAATGATAGATGTACCAGAAAACCAACCTGTGTCGAAGAAGGAAGTAAATTGGTAAAACTGGTAAAAATCCGCAATGAAATCTTTCGCCCAAGTGAAATTCGCAATTGAAAATGGCAAAGAAATAATGAAAATTTGAAATATTTAACCGACCGTAAGATGAATCCGGATCGTAGATTTGAAATAAATCGACGGGTAAGATTAAAACGCGAAAAGAGTAAAAGAAATTGCGGGAGCGATTTTTGTAAATTTTGGTTTTAGGTTTCCGCAATCCGCAATGCGGGTTGTGGGTTGCGGAAGTGCAAGTTTGAACTATAGTAGTTTTAAGTTTCCACAATCCGCAATCCACAATCGAAGAACGGAGCGGTGAAATTTCATAGAAAAATCAATCTTCCCGCAATCCGCAATGCGGGTTGCGGGTTTGCAATTTCAATTCGTTTATTGTGATTTCCGATTTCTGCAATCCACAATTTGTGGGTTGCGGGTTGCAGAAATGTAAACGTTATTTTTATCAACTAAGTGCTTTCCGCGTTCCTCAATCCGCAATTTGCGGGTTGCGAAATGCGGAACCGAAAATTTGATTTTATTTAAAAAATGTTTCCCGACATCTGCAATCCGCAATTGCGGGTTGCGGAAAGGAGAAATTTATTACTCGAAAATTTTCAACATCCGTAATCCGCATTGCGGGTTGCGGATTGTGGATCAAGGGTTGCAGAAACATTATAATTTTAAAAAAAATATGTTTTCCGCAACTCACAAAACGCACAAAAAGAAGGTTTTTTCAGCAAACTTTATGAAATCCAAAGCATGAAAAAGAGTTAGGGATAGAGACAACAATCATAACACCCCCAAAAAACCAAATAAAGGAACCCTAGATTACCTTCATAAATAAAAGTGGGGCTCCCATTTTTATTGATAAAAAATGGGATCTGTTGTGCCTACAACAAATGGCGATTGGCTGGGCGAAGCAGTTATCTATGCAAACATAACCTTCAAATTTGAGAGAGAGACATGTCAGAATAAAAGATGTTTCAGTCTGCAACTAGAAGATGTTTTCACAAAATCACAATCAAAACAACAGAGTTTAATATCATATGATTGATATGTCCCGAACCAAAATCAGTTATGATGATGTTGATTTGAAAAAGGAACCTAGCAGCAAAGAGGCAATCCTTGAACCATTATGTAAACATGAGAGGGAAGTTTGTGATAAACCTTGGAAACAACCTTACAGATGTTCTAGATCACCAGATCATCAATCACCTTGAGCACTAACCATTTATTTATGTATTTACTAACTTTATTTCTTAATTTGTTTTATCCATTTTCTTTTTTCTTCTTTTTTTCTTTTTTTTTAAAGAAGAAGAATTAAAATGAAACTAAGACTTTGTTGAAACAAGACCATTGACCTGACTTGGTGATAAGCTTTTGGCAATGCCATTCACAAACCTTACCTGGAAACTGAACAAGCTAGCTCTGTAAGGAGACTCCTTGTCTTTTATTTTTGACACCAAAAGTAATTACCATGGCTTGGTGACCATATAGCAGTAATTTCAGTCGAAAATAAAATTCATGGTCATGGTCAGGATGGTTTGCAATAAGACCCCCCTGTCCTTGAATGCAACCAGATTGCTTAACAAAAAAAAAAACAAAAAAACAAGGTTCTTTAAAATGTAAATTGCAAGACACTACCATGGCTTGGTGACCACATCTCAGTAGTGTTACTCATTGATACTTGCAGATCATGAATGGACCGACCTGTGATAGGATCTTCCACCTTCCAACAAAAGCTGAAAAACACCTCCCTAGCTTGATGACCAGATGTGGAGATTTCATTCCACTGAGCATCTATGAACATAATGGGTTGGCTTGTGATAAGACTCCCTATCTTGCAATCCACAGTTATTTAGGTGTATTTAATTTCAAGATGATCATGGTGAGGTCTAGAATAGAGAAGGATTGACCAGGCTATAAATATTTACCACCAATCACTAATGGAACATAAGGTAGAAATACCTAGTCACTCCTATAGCTTCAATTATCAAAATGAGACATTAACAAAAATGATGATTTAGGTGGGAAAGTATCAATTAAAGATCTGCATAGATTGGTTGTTATATCTCATGAAAGTACACCTTCACATATAGACCGAGTAAATTGGATCTTACATGACCACCCCAAATTTTCAGACTGAATTGATTTGAGATGCACTGATCAGTAGCCTATGCCAAATGTTTTATCATTATCATGTTTTGGAGGAAAGCAATGTTCAAAGAACAAAAACAATCCAAAGAAAAGGAAAATAAAAACAAACCACACCTATGTACATATAAGCCAATGCTTATCTTAGATGAAATACTTATTGAGCAGTTGAATATTAACTGGATAAGTTTCGGAGACACCTTCTAGTGTTTGTAACTGGACAGTACTAGGGCCAAGCTTTTCTGTAACAATGAATGGCCCTAGCCATAAGTGTTGAAATTTGGTATAGTCATTTTTATACTTATGTTGTTTGTCCCATTTCAAAACCAAATCTCCTACTTGGAAATCCCTATTAGTTGAGGATTTTTCATCAAACCATCTTTTCACCAATTGTTGATGTTGATAGAGATTATTCTTGGACTTCTCCCTCTCCTCTTCTAATTTAAGTAATGAGTCAATCCTTTGATGAAGGGGAGAAGAGTCATCATGTTGCATTGAATGAGATAATTGTAATGAAGGGATCAAAAGATTGGATGGCAGAATGGCTTCCTTAACATAAACCAAACAGTAAGGGGAATTCCCAATGGCAGCCTTTGGGGTTACACAGTCTGCCCAAAGAGCATTGAAAAGTTGAGTGTGCCAATTCTTGTGATGGGTGGCTACAGTATTCTTTAATCTGTTAATCAGGTTCTTGTTCAAAGACTCAGCCAGCCCATTTCCCTGTGGATAATAGTTGGCAGAGTATTTGAGCTTAATCCCTTTCTCGATGGTATACTGAGTTAAATCAATAGAGGAAAAGTAGGAAGCATTATCAAAAACTAGAAACTCGGGCACCCCAAACCTATTGACTATATTAATTTCCAAAAAAGATATCACCGAGTTTGTATTGGCCACCCTAAGGGGAGTTGCTTCTACCAACCTGGTGAAGTAGTGTGTGGCTGTCAGGTGTCTCGATGTTGTAAGGAGGATGCGAGAGTGATAGGACCAACGAAATCTAGGCCCCATCGTTGGAATGGAAATTGGACAGTGACTGGTTGAAGGGGAAAGGCAGGCTTCTTGACCTTACCAGCACATTTTTGGCAAGCTTCACATTTTCTGGCAAAGGCATATGCATCTCTGAACAGGGTTGGCCAGTAATAGCCTGCTCTCAAAATCTTGTGGGCAATGGTTTCCCCTGAAAAACATCCTCCTGCGGGTCTTGCATGAAATTCCAATAAGATATTGTCAGTTTCAGGTTTTTCCAAACATCTAAGAAAAACTCCATCATAATTTCTTCTAAAGAGCACACCATCAATAAAATGATACGGTGCAGCTTTCAATCTTAAAGCCCTACACTTTTTTAAATCCAGGGCTTGAGGAGCAAACCCATGCGTAAGAAAAAACCTGATATCGTCATACCATTCAGATGTGGGTGTAGAAATAACATTTACAGAACTTTCAGATGTACTTTCCTCCCGATTCCATTCGAGTTGTTCCTATACAGGGTCATTAGACTGGGCAGTAAGTAAGCACAAACCTTGTCCTTTTACAATTTTAGCAGGTTTAATTTCAAGGTTGTATTCTTGAAGAGCTTTCATCTAGTGGGCACGTTTCTCACCAAGCTCCTTTTGGACCAAAACATCCCTTATTGCTGCATAAGGGACAATAACTTTAGTCCTAGATTTCAAAAGATAGGGTCTGAAGTGTTTTATAGACTTATAGACTGCATATGCCTGCTTATCAATCTGGGAGTAATTCAACTCCGCCCCTTTGAAATTAGAGTTCATGAAGGAAATAGGAATCTCAATGTCCTCAGCATGTTTCTGTGTTAGGACATCAGCATAAGAGAAATCAGTAGAAAATGTATACAAAATAAAATCTTTAGTGAAATCAGGGGACATCAGAGAAGGAGCTTCTGCAATGGCTTTCCAAATTTCACTAAAGGAATCTCTCTGAACATTGTACCATTTGAATTGTGCATCCTTGTTGATCAACTCTTCTAAAGGCTTGACAATCTGTGCAAAATTAGGTACAAATCTCCTAACAAAGTTAATCTTACCTAAGAATGACTGCATGGCTTTTCTAGAGGTGGGAAGTCCAATTTTGGCAATGGCGTCGGTCCTTTCGGGATCAATAATCATACCGTGCTTTGAAACGATGAATCCCAAAAGTTTACCTTCAGTAACTGCGAAAATGGATTTCTTTGGATTCAGTGAGATCCCATACTTTCTGCACCGTTCAAATACATGTTTAAGAGTGAACAAATGATCATGCCTCTTTTTAGAATAGATTGTAATATCACCAAGATAAACAACAACAAAGCTATGCATTAACCCCCTGAAAGCTATATCCATAGCTCTCTGGAAAGTGGCACCTGCATTTATTAATCCAAAAGGCATCCTTCTGTAAGCAAATGTTCTCCAAGTTGTTCGGAAAGCAGTTTTTAGTTGGTCAGCAGGGGCAACTAATACCTGATTGTATCCTGAGAAACCATCTAACAGGGAGAACATTTCAATACCTGCAACTTTCTGTAATATATGTTCCATAGGAGGGACATGATAGTTATCCTTCTCAGATGCTTTATTGAGATTTCTGAAATCTACACACAATCTAATTTCCCCATTCTTCTTCCGAACAGGGACTAGATTTGCAATCCATTGTGCGTGTCTTACCGAAAATACAATTCTGGCTGCTAACAATTTCTCCAGCTCTTTTTTAATAGATGGCTCCAAACTAGGATGCATCTTCCTTAGTTTCTGCTGGTAGGGTTTGGCATTAGGTTTCATGGGAATATTGTGGTGCATGATGTGGGTATCAAAAGTCTTGAGATCATCATAGGTCTAAGTGAAGATATCTTTGAATTCTCCGCACAGCTTAATGAAATCTTTTCTCTCATCAAGAGAACAACCAATCCCTAAATTAATCAACTGAGGGTTCTGATCACTTCCTAGTTTGACAGGTTGATAGTTTAGAGAGGAACTGTGTGTTTTGCAGTTGGTTTTATGCTTGAATTTGTCCTGCAAGTCATAGTACTTATCCAAATTAATGACTGACTTAGGAATGAGGTTGGAAGGGAAGTTAGTTTCAGACAAATATTTTTCACGATCAGCCTCATCTATGGCCACATATTGGAAGGTATCTTGAGCTGTGAGTAAGTCTAAAATCTGTTGATCATCATCAAAAACTTTCCAACTTGTGACATTATCAGGGATCGAAGGTCTGTATACTAACTCAATGGAGAAAGTATCAGGGGACAAGCCTTCAGGAGGGATTAGCCTAGAGGCAGTGTTAGCTAATAAGTCTGCATCAAAGTTTTGGGATATAGGGATTGATTTAATATTGAATGCACTGAAAGAATTGGTCAGATCCGTAACAAGTTTCTAATAATTTACTAAACGGGGAGATATACAATGAATTTTATTCCTTACCTGTTTGACAATGATTTCGGAATCCCCATAGCATTCTATTATCTAAGCACCCAGATCAATTTCCTTCCTGAGTCCCTGAACCAGAGCTTCATACTCAACAATATTGTTAGTGCACTCAAACTCTAATCTGCAAGCAATCATGATCTTGGTTCCTTTTGGGTCTATTAGCACTGCACCAACTCCTTCCTTGGATTTCGACCCATCAAAGAATAAAGTCCATGCATCTAAATCTACTCTAAAATTCGTATTCACATTATAAACATTATGTAAAATGGAACCAGAAAATGGGACAGAGGTAAAATTAACAATTTCAGATTGGTTCTGCACATTGTCAGTAGGTAAATCCTCGAAAAATGTGTCAAAAGTGTAGTGTTCAATGTGTGAGCTAAAGTAAGTAGCAGGCTCACTAGAATCATTCAGATCAGTGACTATTTTTTTCATGTATGGCTCTCTAATGATTTTGATTTTATTAGGTCTTCCATTGCGAGGGAGCCATAAATGGGACCAGTCAGTCGCAAAATAACCTTTAAGCTTTTCTAACCAATCTCTACTCAGCCACATTCCATACGTCTCAGGGATATCAACAACAACTATTTCAATGGTTTGGTGGATCCTTGGATCAACAGATAATGTCAAAAGAACATTTTTCAACTCCCCTACTAACCTAACTTTTGATTGATCGAGTTGGACAATTTGGGTAGGGAAGGGCTCCCAAGATGCATTCAGTTTTTTGCAGACAGACAATGGCATTACATTTGATGAAGCACCTGAGTCTATCATGCAGTTATGCACATTCCTGTTCAAAATCTCAAAGGTAAGCAAGAAAGGAGGTGTTTTCTTTCCACCAGGATTTTGATTACCGGGCTTAGAATGAGTCTCTAGGTTGTTGTTTTGAACTTCTCTAGGTCTATTCACAATCATGCTTTTAGGAAGACTGTCTCTGATGGAGGGAATTTTCAAAAGTTCAAACAAAGATATGTTAGCCTTTACCCTTTTCAAGTCATCAGCTAAACTGTATTCGATCTCATGAATGATAGTCTCTTTATGTGTTACTGCTTTGCTTTTATTTGGAGTGGGTGTTGAAGATGAAGATTCTTGTGAAGGTTTCCCTTTACTTCTAGTGTTGTAAGGATGTTGAACATTAAAAATTGTCTCAGGTTCATCTTCGTCTTCAGCCATAGGGAGTTATGAAAAGTAACTAATGGTGTTGACCTGCTGGTCCTCTTCTTCATCAGGTGGTTGGGGATCCTAGTTTTCTTTAGGATTTTCATCAGGGTGATCAGGAGCATTCTGGGATTCAGTGGCCAGAGCTCTGAAAATAGAATATATTTCTTTAGTAGTTAATCCCTCATCTAGATTAGGTGGGAATTTATTCTAAGGGGCTGGTAGGGTCTCCTAAAAGTTGGCCTTACAAACCCTCTATTATTGGTTTGATTTTCAATGTTAGTATTTTTCAAGTCCACCATTTCATTAGAGATCTTCTGCAGAATTTTTTTCATATCATTCATTTCAAAGGGATCCTTATTTTGCACAGTGGGTTTAGGAGGATTCTCTTGTTTCTTGCGAGAGGTAGAAGGTTGATCAGATTGAGTGTGAGGATTATATTTTAAGCAAAACATGTCATTTTCTATCTGGATGGCTTCAACAAAAGCCTCTTGCAAGTTATCCTTATGAGCTCTCTTAACCCACATGGCAATAGGGATATGAAGACCCTTAATGTACTATGCAACCAATAATTCTTCTGTAGGAAGAACATGGGTGGGAATTCTATTTTTCAGATAGGAGAATCTTTGGTTGAAATCTTTAATCCTTTTTTTTCCCTTTATTTTCATTGAGGATAGATCAATGACTAGATCCTCAAGAGTTTTATCATCTCCAAATTTTGGGATAAATAGGGCTTCGAAATCATTCCAAGAAATGATAGATTAGGATTTTAGGGCAAAATACCAAGTAGATGCTTTCCCTTCAAAGGTATAAGGGAACAACCTACAGACTACATCTTCATGTGTTACACTTCTTAACCTAATAGCTTGCATGAAGGTTTTAATATGGTCTTCCGCAGGAGACTTATCATCTGGGTTAAATTTGGGAAGCCATTTTCTAGATTTTTAGGAAGTCTATGTTGTTCTCCAGGAATAAAGACAACATCCTAGTCTAGCCAAGGTCTATTTTGTCGATCTGCCATTGGTATATCTTCTGAAGAAGAAGAACTTGTGGATGACTCACTGTCTGATGATTCCTCATATGAGGATGAAGATGATGAAGGAGGAGTTGGTGGTGGTCCACCGGATGCTACGTTGGGTTGTGGGGTATTTTGATCTTGATCTGTTTCTTCAAATAATGATTCGATTAGAATGTTAGGAAACAGTTCCTGTCGAGCTGTGTCCTGATTATCTTCGTTTTGATTATCTGAATTTTGATTATCTGTGTTTTGGTTATCTGTGTCAATCCGTGAATTTCTGGCTTAACGCTGTTGGGATATTAATTGTCCCAGATTCTGGTGGTCTTCAATCCTCTGCTCCACCCGAGCAGTGATATATTGAGTATTTTTCCTTAGTTGCTCAAGGGTGAGAGGCCCCCTAGTTGGTGATACAAAGATGATCTCAGGCCTTTTGATTTCTTGTCCTGTTACAGGAGTAGCAGGGGATTGTAGTTGGATCTTGCATTGGTTGATCCGTGGATGTGGATGCTTGAGTAAGGCTCTTGGTAACAACCAGTGATCTTGTTGGAGGAGGTCTATTAGTGTTTTGTTTAGGCATGACTGGTCATGGCCCTACTTCTAGCGCCATTTGTTGAAGCCTCGGGTGTGATCCTGGAATATTTTCCAAGGCAATGAACAGAAGGTGACAGCTCAATCTGAAAGGCTTCAAACAACCCTACGCAAGAGTGGTTCTATCCCCAAATTGTTTGGTGTGACTGACTCCTATGGATATCAGGCCTCCGCTGGCACTTATGTGGATGAATCCTAATGGATCTGTCTTCCTGTTAGGGAAGATAGGAAAAGTTTTATATCTAAGGTGTAAGTAGTGTTAATTGGAAAAATATCTAATTAAATTAGGTTAGAATTAAGAAATGTGTTTTGGATCTGCAGAACAATCAGATCTGATTATTAAATAAGTGCATCACCAATTGATATACATATGAATTGGATCTGAGCTTACCGGCTTTAAACAAAACCAGACAATTAAAATTGAATTAATTTTGTCCAAAGAATTAAAATACATAAGACTGTTTTGTTATGATATGCTAATTGACAAATTAGCATCAATATAAATGTGATTGTTTATCAGTTACATAAATAAATGGCATGAGTTAAACAAAGAAATTTATTTAACACATGGATCATATGTAAAGAGAAATCTAACATGTAGATCAATGCATTTAATAAACTTACAACATGAAACGGAGTTCAAGTAGTGATTGAAGTGAGAAATCAAAACTTATCAAAGAAATTTGACAAATGTTGCAAAAGAGATGGCCAAGAGAAACTGACTGGATTTCATTAAGTCAGCAAAACATTACAAGTTCTCAAGGAAACAGAGCATCTCAAGTTCTCCTTTGGTGATTTTCTCCCCCCTTTCTATGAGATCTAACTCCCCTTAAATAATAATTACATCAAAATAACAAAAGGACATATTTCCCACAAAAATGGGGATTACAAAATATTACTAATCTAAGACTTGCCAATGGCAGTTCGCCACTTGGCCAATGCATCTAACAAATCTTCAACATCCGAATACTTGGAAAGCTCAAGTGCTAGTTGCGTCTTGCAAGTGAAAGATTCAATCTCCCTTTTCTTCAGCTTCTCTCATTCACACAGGAAAAGGTTGATCTGCATCCCTAAACTAATGGGTAACTCAATTAACTCTTTGATCTCAGAAATGTGAATGTGATCCAGCTATTCTATTTTCTCTTTTGACTTTGAACATTTCTCTTCAATCTGCTGGATCAAAATCCTGGGTGGAGAAGACTTTTCAATTAGTTCCAAGGTTGGAAATTCCAACATGGTCAATAAGTTGTCAGTTGCAAACCACCTTCTGCTGCAGACAACCTGCGCTTCTTGAATTGTGGCCTCAACTGTCTTGCATGCATGTTCCCATGAATCCAAAGAGATTTTGATACAAAGTCCAGTTCCATCCCATAGAAGGAAATTGAAAAGCCGAACAGAAAACATCCATCACATATGCTGAATAATAGAATGTAGGTTTCCTGGAAGCCGGGGTCTTCTGATATTTCTCTATCGCTATCTTGAGTTCCACTGATAGAATTTGATCCCAATTGAAGGACTCTCCTGTAGTGAGGACGTGGTGGGAGAGGGGTGCCCATTTGGCTTTGAACACTAAGCAATTTGGTAACCCATATAACCTGCAAAGCATGGCTGCCAATAGAGAGAATGACTCCTTGAACCAAGAGATGGGATAGGATTTGTCGGCCTTGGGTGTGAAACTTGCAAGGTTTTCCATCCATGACTTAAGCATTTCCTCAAAGTTAAATTGGGTTGCAACAGACTCTAGAAACTTCTTATTGAGCAATTGGTCAGGTTGCCTAAGGGCGTAATCTCTAGCAAATACTTCAGGTCGGAAAGAGTTTAATTGAGCCCCAGACTTATCATTAAAAGAGCGGTCTTGCAGGTGGGCATAGTCAATTATCCATTTAATAGCATCAGTGTAGGGCATGAGCGTCGGTCTGGCCACAATGGCGTGTAACTGGGATTTGCTAATGTTCATGTAGACGGACTGGTTATGTTGAATTTCGGAAAGGTCGTCGTTGTCGAAGATGGAATAAGTACGTGACCAGTCCAGGTGATAAGTCTTGGACACCCTGCCATTTGTATCTGAAAGGATACCACTGTTCTGGTCTTTGTTTTTAAGTTCTTTCAGGGCATTTTTCAAACGAGTGTTTTTCGACATGGTTGGGGAAACTTGAAAAATATGACAAATGAGGAAAAAGAATTAATAAAACCGATTTTAACTCTGAATTATCATAAAGAAATGGTAGAAGTACTAGAAAACCAACCTGTGTCGAAGAAGGAAGTAAATCGATAAAACTGGTAAAAATCCGCAGTGAAATCTTTCGTCCAAGTGAAATTCATAATTGAAAATGGTAGAAAAATAATGAAAATTTGAAATATTTAACCGACCGCAGGATGAATCCAGATCAGAGATTTGAAAGAAATCGACGGCTAAGATTAAAACGCGAAAAGCAGAAAAGAAATTGCGGGAGCGATTTTTGTAATTTTTGGTTTCAGGTTTCCGCAATCCGCAATCCGTAATGCGGGTTGTGGAAGTGCAAGTTTGAACTATAGTAGTTTTATGTTTCTGCAATCCGCAATCCGCAATCCACAATCGAAGAACGGAGCAGTGAAAAGTCGTAGAAAAATCAATCTTCCCGCAATCCGCAATGCGGGTTGCGGGTTTGCAATTTCAATTCGTTTATTTTGATTTCCGATTTCCGCAATCCACAATTTGCGGGTTGCGGGTTGCGGAAGTGTAAACTTTATTTTTATCAACTAAGTGCTTTCCGCGTTCCTCAATCCGCAATTTGCGGGTTGCGGAATGCGGAACCGAAAATTCGATTTTATTTAAAAAATGTTTCCCGACATCCGCAATCTGCAATTGCGGGTTGCGGAAAGGAGAAATTTATTACTCGAAAATTTTCAACATCCGCCGCATTGCGGGTTGCGGAAAGGAGAAATTTATTACTCAAAAATTTTCAACATCCGCCGCATTGCGGGTTGCGGATTGCAGATCGAGGGTTGCAAAAACATTATAATTTAAAAAAAAAATGTTTTCTGCAACTCACAAAACGCACAAAAAGAAGGTTTTTTCAGCAAACTTTATTAAATCCAAAGCATGAAAAAGAGTTAGGGATTGAGACAACAATCATAACACCCCAAAAAAACCAAATAAAGGAACCCTAGATTACCTTCATAAATAAAAGTGGGGCTCCCATTTTTATTGATAAAAAATGGGATCTGTTGTGTCTACAACAAGGTCGTAGTGAATATGATAATATCTACTATAGATGACCTTGTTTGATGAGAGCTATCAGTCGTGTCTGCACCGCACAGATGTTTCTTGCTTCGTGTGTGGAGACGTTATTGGACATAGTAAATGTAATTTACAGTCTCGGCTACAATGCTGATTTTGTCATTCTGAAAATTACCTTAACACCATTGATTACTGTCAGTAAGGTGATATGAAAGAGAATAACCTACTGCTACTCTCAATGCTTTTTATCTTATTATATCTGATCTTGGTCGAGCCATTTTTCATGGAGTTTTGAAAATTATTTTGGATATTTTATTGTTTGTAAGGAGGAAAATAGAACATGATGAGAGCCACCTCAGTACGAAAGAGAAAAAAATGATGTAGTTAATATCGTACCTTGATTGTTTGGTCTGATAGCATAGAACACATTTTAGAGATCAATTGATTCATCCCGCTGTGCTGCTGTCTCCACTAAATAATTTTCTTTCCTTCAATCCACAATTCTCCATAACCTAGAAATCACCAAACCCCTGATTCACCTGCACCCTAAAGTAGCAATATTACTTCATAGTCGCACTGGACTGAAACCCTAACTAGATTTAACAAAGTCTCGATGTGGTTTCCAATCAATGGCATATTGCATGAAACAATATACGAAAATGTTCCATAAATTTAATGAGATAAGTTCGAAGGAAAACATACCAATAAGCGTAGCAACCAGATATTCCGAGGGCCCCTTAGTTCAAGCTGGTGTTAGAAATAGTCTGCATACATACTCTCAAAGCCCTAGTGCATAAGTGCAATGCATGCATACACATAGTCTCGAAGCCCCAGTGCACAAGTGCATCGCATGCTTTGGTGATCGTGGCAAGCGCATGCTATGGTGGTCGTGGCAAGCGTTGGTCGTGGTGTCTTGGCAAGGGAAGGGACTAACTAGTTTATTGCACCTCGTCTAGGAAAAGCTTTCCTACTCGCATGCAACCTGCTAGGCAAAGTAATCATGCATCCTGCCACGCAAGTGTATAGCATTTCCAATGTTGTTTAGTTGTTAGGTGCCAGGTTGCCAAGGAACGTTGCATTTCCAATGCTTCTCAGTTGTCAGGTGTTCAAGTTAAAGTCTCATTAGTTGTCAGGTGTTGAGGTTGCTTCGAAAAGAGGCCAAATAAGGCTTCCATTATGTTCATTGGCCAAAACAAAAATTATTCCAAAAAATTTAGGATATAAGGCTTGGGAAAATGTGAAGACTAATGCGATTTCCTGCGGAGCGATTTCTATAGTCCTTGCTGCTGCTCGGCAAGGACTAATAAAAGATAGTTAGATAGCTTGTAAAATCATTATATATATATATATATATATATAAACTCAAATCTGCCCCCGCCATAAGGCATAACATGGATACTTAAACAAGGTTTATTTAAACATGGAGATTATGTGGGTAGTGTTGACATGGCATTGGACACTCACAAGTCTAGACTATGGATTATGTGTAGAATTTGCTGATGTTTTTGTGAAGTTTTTTTATGTGGCTTTTATGCTGTAATCTATGGTGAAATTTTTGATGTAACACTGTAGGCAATTGTGGTTTTATTGTAATACGATGAAATTACGATTTATTTTCCTTGAAAAAAAAACACGAATACTTCAAAAAGGTATTTTAATAACTTCATAAACAATTATAAGCCCAAGCATGCCTACAAACTTATATGAAACAACTATAAGCCAAAACAAAGAGAAAAATTATTTAAGAACAAACAAAGCAGGCCCACAAACTTATATGAAACTTTATATGCCAAAGCAACGCTAACCAACATGTTAGTATTGAAAGAAGTGTTTGGGAACCAAACTTATATGAAACTTTAGGGCAAAGCCAGGCTAACGAAGTTGTTAGTATTGAAAGAAGTGTTGGGACCCTACTAAGAAAATGACATTCATTTAAAATAAAAAAAGTACAAGCATACCTATTGCAAACCACCAAAAGAGATGAAACAATATAGTTTGGACACATAAGTATATTATCCCTTAAATTCCGAAAGGTGGAGAAATGTTGAAATAAAGTATGGACATAAATGAATAATCATGGAGGGGAGGAAGGAGCTGGTCCCACATGTACTCTAAATACGCCAATCAATAATGCAAATGTATGAAGCCACGTGAATGCTTTTTATTGTAACATCAATATGCTCCACATTTATAAAGCAGTAGGAATAATTTAGGTGAAATTAACAATTAATAAGGTTAGATTTATTTTAGGAATAAAGTTAGTTTTTCATGTCATTTTCAAAAATGGATGTGTCATTTTGGTTGTACATGGCAATATTTTTTATTCTTTGGTTGTACATGGCAATATTTTTTATTCAATAATAGATAAGTATGTGATTATCTAATAAGATTTATTCAATATTAGATAATGAATTGACTATTTAATAGGATTTATAATTTATTTTATATTTATTAATAGATAGATTATAATTTTTATTGTTTTTAATGGTTGTCTAAAGTTTATATTTGTGTAGTTTAAAATTTTTATGATTTGAGTTAGAATAGATGAATTGTTTCGACATTATTTTGAAAAAAATTTGTCGTAATTTTTTAAAATTTAGGTTACAGTTGCCAAATTCTATAATTTTGGGTGTCACAAGGGTTTTTGAGGGTGTTGAATCCATTTCTATCATTAAAATCCCGATAAAACACAGCTAAATTTCAATTTTGCAAAATAAAAAAAAAAATGTTGGTTCCAACAAAAAATGGACCTTCGATCCAAATCGTCGAATATTTAGACGTCTCCATTTATATTGGTTTATAAATATATAGATTTAAATTATTATTTTTAATTTTTAAGTAATTTTTTAGTAAATGATTTGGAAATTAAATTTTTAATTTGTTTTTAAATTTGTATGACTTAATAATTTTTGGTATTATGTTTTAGATTTTGTCACTATGAACTTAGAGGATTTCTTTTATCTTTGCAATTTTTTTGAATTGATAACAATAGAAAGATAGTTTTGATTTTCTAAGTTCAGTGCTATTCATATTTGTATTTGTAGTGTAGAGATGGATTCATTTAGTCGTCAAGCTATACCAAACTTTAGTTACCTTCCAGCTTGAGGGTCCCTCTTGTCTAGCTTAGAGTTTGCTTCCATTAGTTTTGAATTGAGATATATCGACATATTTGCTAGAATTGTTCCTTAGAGTGTAAGATCAAGGACCACTTTGTATTATGATGTTTTTCCTACTACTAGATTACATGATGCTTCTTTTGTCTATTTCAATATTCACTTGGTTTCCTTCATATGCTCATGGTTTATGAGAACCAAAGATGCTTAGCCCTCTTCCTCTAAGAGATGTTTGACATTTCCTAATGACTTACCAGAGGCCAAATCCCCAAATTGACATGTCCTAGGTTGATTACCTCTTACTTCCATTTCTTTAACACAAGTAGAAAGAGGTCCCATGACTAGCTTCTAACCTCACATGATAGACTTGCAAGGCATTGTAGACCTAATCACTACCATGGCTTTATGGCCATAGTGTATTTCTTGGTGGTCTTTAAAAAGTTAGAAGCAATTCTCGAGAACAACAACTTTCAGAAGGGAACCTCCCCCTTTTTAAACTTCTTCATTGTTCCCCATCTCATTGGATTGGTGCTTCCTAGTTATTTTCTTCTTTTATTTCCTTCTTTCAAGTTTTTTCCCCCTTGGAATGCACTTTCACCTTCACCTTGTTGTCTTTATATATTGTGTTCCTTACAATCAACTTTGGTGTTAAGTGGATACTAATTTTTAAATTAAATTAATTAGACATTATATTGTTAACACCCGTAGACAGAGGCACCATGGCTAGCATCTAAGCTCACATGATAGACCAATGATGCATTGTAGATTTAATGAGTGCTATGGTATCATGCCCATCATGCATTTCTTGATGGCCTTGAAAGTTAAAAGCTCCATAGTAACATGTTTCACTAAAAGAACCTCCTCCTTGAACTTCTTTATTGTTCCCCATCTAATTGCATTGATAATTCCTAGTTATTTTCTTCTATTTCCTTCTTTTTAGGTTTCCCCCCTTACAATGTACTTTTACCTTCCCCTTGTTATCTTTATATATTGTGATCTTCACAATTCCATGGCCCAACTTTGATGTTACGGAGACATTAATATTTAAATTAATGATTATTTAAATAATTCAACTTTCTATTATTTTTAATCTGGCTATCATTCCATATTTATTTTTGAACTTATAAAAGATTCATACACACAAATATATATATATATATATATATATATATATATACTTACTTATATGATATTGTGTATATTATTATTGATCAACTAATTTTTAGAATTTGTTCATTAGATGTAGTTTGGGTAGTTGAGAGGAATGATTGTTACCTTCCTTACAAGTGCATTTCTCCACTTAAAATTTAAAAAATCATAAAACCATTAGAGTCAACCATAAACCCCACACCTCAACCCCATTTAAAAAAAAGACTTAAATGCTGCCCTAACGAACATAATTTATTGTCCGAACTTCAATACGATATGTCTTATTACACCAACCAGTCGACTTTTATATTTTAAAGAGTCTTTTATATTTTAAAGAGAGAAAATCTGTAACCACATATCCTGGTAACCCGTCTTCACATAAATCACCACTTGCATCCATTCGTGGTGTAGCTATCAATGTCGGTATAATAAGAGTAACAAAAAAACCCGGGTAATAAAATCTTACAGTATAATGATTGATAAACGTTGGAAAAACAGAAGCAAAGACGCCTGGTGAGAGATGTGACTGAACTGCAGATAACAGGGGCTGAGTTCTCTCCTCTCCCTCTGGCTCCGTGGGTTAAAGAGGCGAGTGTAACAAATCCAGGGTCCAATAGACGCAATGGCAGGCGTTGTGGGCATGGAGTACATTGAAGAAATGAGAAAGAATCAGTGCAGGACTTGCATAAAATTGGGCATGAAGATCATAAACTCCATATTTACCTTGGTTGGGATCGCAATGATATCGTATTCGCTTTGGATGCTTAAGCAGTGGCATGGTTCCGATCAAAATCTAACGCTGCTGCACGGAGATTTACCTCGTCCCTGGTAAGTGCCACGATCTTCAATGAATGGACTTAGTGGTAGGCTTTAATTATGTTGTAGGGCTTTATAGGAATCGATCTCTTGACCTTTGTTTTCAGATTATTGAATTATTTCAGATTCAGCGTCACTTCGTAAGTTCAGGTAACTAGGTAACCGCTTCTTTGCTAACATATTTGTTAAATTTCACTATTTAAATTTTTGCAACAATGAATTCGGCCCTGTTCAATTCTAAAATAACTTGATTCTGTTCAATTTTAAATTAGCCCCTAGCTAGAGACATTGAAACTTCTACCAGCAGAATTTCTTTAATTTGTTTCACTCAATTATGTCCGCCAGCGCGAAATGGAAATCAAATCATACAGTGAACCTGGTCGAATTTATTTTGGCTTATTTTAACAGAACCGGTTGGACATAATCCCACTGGAAGCAGTCAGCGTGCAGAAACTTTGTTAAGCAGTCAGCGTGCAGAAAATAACTTGATTCTGTTCAATTTTAAATTAGCCCCTAGCTAGAGACATTGAAACTTCTGCCAGCAGAATTTCTTTAATTTGTTTCACTCAATTATATCCGCCAGCGCGAAATGGAAATCAAATCATACAGTGAACCTGGTCGAATTTATTTTGGCTTATTTCAACAGAACCGGTTGGACATAATCCCACTGGAAGCAGTCAGCGTGCAGAAACTTTGTTAATTAGCAATATCTGGTACATAATAAATTACATTAAAATTCTCCAGTCATCTGGTAATATACTCAAACTAATACGGTTCACTCGGAGTGGGTTAATTTTATACAGATCAAAGACATAAGAAAACATATGCCGCAATGGTATATCTTCAAATCATAAGTTCCTTAATCTGAATCAAATGTACATGCTCATTAATCTGAATCAAAAGAACTACTGTAGGATCTTAAGGTAAAAGTAATTTAAATTATTGAAGTTGATTAAAAGTAGTCTAAACAGTGCTGAATTAGAAAAAAAGTGCAAAGAAATTTGATAGAAATTTATTTTAGTTGTTGGGTTGTGGTGTAGGTATAGAGCATCTTTGACCATAGATTTAAACAAGTTTAAATCTAAACCTGGATTATATATCTCAAGAATTTGATAGATTCAGGTTTAAAATAGAATTTAAAACCTGTCAAATCAGCCATAAAACCCCATCCCCCACCAACCAGTCAACTCCATTTTAAAAAAATGGGGTTGGGTTGTGGTGTAGGTATAGAGCATTTTTGACCATAGATTTAAACAAGTTTAAATCTAAACTTAAATTATATATCTCAAGAATTTGATAGATTCAGGTTTAAAATAGAATTTAAAACCTGTCAAATCAGCCATAAAACCCCACCCCCCACCAGACACCGCTAATCAACCCCATTTAAAAAAAAAACTTTGCAAAGCCCTAACAAACATAATTTATTGTTCAAACTTCAATACGATGTCTTATTACACCAACCAGTCGTCTTTATATTTTAAAGAGAGAAGAGTCTGTAGCCACATATCCTCTCGGTGAAATAAATTGATTAAGCTTAATGATCATAAAAAAAAAAATATAATCAAAAATCATCTTAGCAGTATGGGCTAGTGGTGAGAACCTACCCCTAAAAGATGGTAACAATCGGTGGAGAGTTGAGGCTTCGCTACGAAATGGCCAGTCACTAAACCATCCAAACGTTCAGCAATCAGGTGGGATCCTCCTACTGTTACTCCACCATCTGGAGTTGCTCTATCACAACCCAGAGGCCACGCCCTGCTGCATCTACTCGCTAGTTTCCACCTTTCTTTTACTCAGGTGCAACAGGTATTAACTTCTACTGCAGTCCGTGGTAGATCGGAGAAATATTTGCTATATGCTAGCGGCGCTGACCAAATTGCCAAACCTACCCTGCAGAGTGTTGGTGCATATAGATTGGTTGAATAGTCCTTAATATCACCGTTGTATTCATGAAAGGAAGTCGATAGCCAAGCCTTGTTGCTATCTTGATTATGCAGTAGAGTGTTACACTGGTTCTTCAAGATTGCAGTTTTGCCATCTAACCCAACCCAAGTCAATGTAACTGTGTAACAATTTGCTATGCACTTATTGTTAAGGTTTGTCATTACATCAAAATCTTTAAATGCTAATAAATTTTTAAATTAAACACATAACATAACCTTGAATAACCTTGAATAGGTGGTTAGTTCTATGTTTCCAGGAAATTGAATTTAAACTAAAATTTTAAATTAAATACATAACATAACCTTGAGTAGGTGGTTAGTCCTATGTCGGTAG
Source organism: Larix kaempferi (assembly GCA_027924585.1). Lineage (NCBI taxonomy): Eukaryota > Viridiplantae > Streptophyta > Pinopsida > Pinales > Pinaceae > Larix > Larix kaempferi. The sequence goes on from BSBM01001399.1 coordinate 87,257, forward strand.
AGAATTGAACTTGAACTAAAGCTCTAATTCTTTATTAAAGTTTGCCTTTACACCAAAATCTGTAAATATTAGTTAATTTTCAAACCAAGCCCATAACCTTTTACGGTCCTTATTGATATGCGATATTGATATGGCAAAGGTGGAGATTGAGTTTTTCAAAACTACACTTTGTTTCTGAAAAAAAAACCAAAAAATATGACTCTCAATTGCTATTCTTTGTTCAAGTAATCTTTGCTTGCTGGGGTTGTTTAATTCCATGATAGGAATTTCGCGACGAAGAGTGTTTTGCAAGTATGGTGGAAGAAGAACCTTCTAAGTGGTTCACACTGTCCTGCTCCCAATATATACTGTGGTATTTCCTCCCATTCTTGATGAGGGATTTTCTACCTTGCTGCACGCCCACCTACAAGCTTTCTGTGGAAGATGGTTTTATCACAAGGATACCCAGATTCCCATAATTCTATGTAGACCCAGGTGTAATCCCCCCATGCTTCTCCAATAGAAATTTCCTCCGGAGCTCGCAAATAGAGTTAATGGGGGCAGTTCTCTAACACATGGGGTTCAAAACGAGTAAGTAGCAATTCTCTGTCAATAAGGTCCTCCAAAATCTCCTTGTTGAGATTTTCCATATCCATAGACTGTGAATATCAAAATTAAAGGGGCCATATCCCAAAACGATTGACCCAAAGAGTGAGCTACGATTTCGCTGTTTGCAGGATCATCAATGGCTTCCTTAGCCTTCATCTTTCGGCGCTCATATTCAGGGTGTTGACATTCGATTTTGCTCACTTGAGAAGGAGTAAGAATTGATGTCCCTTTTTTGAATGGGAAGGGAGAGCAGGATTTGTCGAAGTTTGTGACAACCCGCTTTCGGCGCTCATATTCAGGGTGTTGACATTCCATTTTGCCTACCTGAGAAGGAGTAAAAATTGATGTCCCTTTTTTGAATGGGAAGGGAGAGCAGGATTTGTCGAAGTTTGTGGCAACCCGCTTTGCTGGTAGTAACTGAGTTCGGTAGGTGTACCTCAGTTTTCTCTCTGAGGGCATGAAATTTGTTTCCACCGTAATCTGATACCCCGTCGACAGGCCCTTTTTCCTGCTTTATTTTTGCTCCCTTTGACATGCCCTACCAGCATCATCCATGAACCATAAGCATCTGTTGTTGATTTTTTAACTTTTCAGGGGTGGAACTTTTGTTGGAACGAGCGGACGATCCCTGGCCAGAATCCTGTGTTTGTGACACTATGCACTGAAAGGGAATCTATTCAATGTCAATACTTTGAGTCCATGCTCGGTTTTGATACACGAGAACAACTGATTCTGGGAAGGGACGAGATAGATTCATCTGAACACAAACTCGAACATAGTAAAAATATAATTTTGTTAGAATGGTATCAGAAATTTTAATAAAAGCGCCGACAGAGTTACCTATTGCTTCCATTACTTTTCTTTCCAAAACTCTATTGGAAGACAGTACAATCGAAGCCCTACCAGAGCTTGACTGAGATCCTCATGTGTGCGGTCAAAAAGCTCTGTTTAGTATCCTCATATGCAAACCAACGGAATTGGTAAAAGCAGGGCCAACTTCAAAGATCGCCTTTCAGTTCTCAAGTTGAGAAAAAATCACCATGAAGAATTCCTGTGCACATAAAGCAGGTCAATGGACCCCTTAATTTTCTAAGTGTAATCAATCCATTTACGCATTTCCTAAGCTCAAGCACCGATAAATCGATAGATTAAAGCATGACTCATAAAATAGGTATTAAATGATTTCATGGGATGATAATTCTGGGATTCTGATCTATTTGAGAAAAGCAGACGGTGGGTTTCAAAGGGCTTGTATACGAATTCAGTGGTGGGTTTCTGAGGGTTTGTATACGAATTCAGTGCCAGGTTGTTTAGGAAGATGCTTATTATTGTTTATCTTGTTAAGCAAAGATAATTACCATCGTGTAAAAACAATTCTAAAGTTGATTTACCATCGTGTAAAAACAATTCTAAAGTTGATTTAACTTAGCAATGTGTATTGATATAAAGCTGACAAACGCTAATTCCTCTTCTACCTGGTTCGCCTGTATGAAACCAAGATAAAAGAGAATTGGGAATGTTTCAAAGACAAGGTATATGCCAATAAAATTAAGTTTGGGACAAAGAATGATAATTATTCATAACCTCACGGAGTGATTTTTGGTCTCGGATGTAAAACAAGCTTGTGTTTTTAGAGGTGAATCTTCAAAATTCATGATAAATTGATTGAATATTATTGTGAGTGGTAATAAAAAGATTTTTAACTATTGCAATATATATATTTTATATTGTAATATAAATTTTTTTAAGTTGAGTAGTGGATTGGTACTTGTTTTTTAATACAATACTGCAAAAACTTGGTTAAGATGGGGCAAGTGTTTTTTTCAATGCTGATTGAATGTAAGAATGCCATCCAAATACATAATCCAATCACAAACAAGTCATGATATGATATTATCTCTTAGCTTATTCTAGTGAATGTTATAGGGACCTTAGTAAGGTCAAACATCATCACCAACCTTTCAAACAATCCTTAGTGTTTTTTTATGGTTGTCTACCACATCTTTTGCCTTGATATAGATATGTTGATCACCAAATTTTAAATCCATTTTTACTAAAGCCTTTGCTCCTTGGAGCTAATATAGTAGGTCGTCAATACACGATACTAATATTAGTTCGTAATGGTAATTTTTATAAGAAGATGATAATCCACACACATTCTCCATGTATTATATTTCTTTGGAGTCAACACAATCGCTACTCCACATGGTGACACACTGTTAGATCGGTGTGCCTTTTATCCAACAATTCTTGAATTCACATCGTAATCTCTTCATTTTTTAACAATGAAATCCAATGTTACACCTAGTTCGAAAGAACAACTCCCTATTGCATGTCTATTGTGTGTTCAATTGTGTGACTAGGAATCATGCCTTTCAATTCTTTGAACAATGTTGTAACAATTCATCTAGCTACATTTGCTCATAGAGTTTCTCCTCTTGCACTAAAATATCACATTACAATGCTTCAAACTTCTCACATTGATTGGAAAGTGCAAGCTTTTCTTGAATCCTTCTTTGGTTACAGAACAGGCATTGCGCATTGCCTAGAGGCCTTGACCATTGTCCAAGACTCCAAGCTTATGTAACAAAAACTAGCATTAACGGTACTAGGTCTTTGTATGCCCTCACCGAATCGCTTAAACCCATATTTCACTAATTGGTACTGGCTCTTGCATTGTTGGTAGATTGTATCTTAAAATTATTGATTAAGATTATTGATATGGGTTATCAAAAATTATTGCCCACATATTTATCAATGCAACATCAAGTTCTACTTCATCGATATAGTGAGGAAATATGATAAAGTACTTGACCTTGCAATAATTAATTTGGACATGCAATTTATTATTCTTGCTAAGCCAACCCAAAGAGTAACATTCAAGAGGTGAAATTGTAGGCAAATTACTAGTATATAAAAAACAATAGTATATAAAAAACAATAGTTAGAAGCTCCTTTATAATATTGGTTACTAGTGTAAAAAACAATAGTTAGAAGCTCCTTTTTAATCTAGATTTTTTCAAAAAAATAACTTTTCATACTTCGTTTGATTGGGATGAATTGCTAACATTAGGGAAATACCATTATTCACGTAGTCAAGTACTCTTTCTCTCCTTGCTTTATTTATGAAGTCTTCTTGCACTTCTTCCAATAACCTTAACCTTTATTTGAATGTCCTATGCTCTCATAATAGTTGCATAATGGCTATTTCTTATTGAATGTGACCCTTCGTCCTTTCTTCATTGACTTGAGGTTTATCTTTTATTATATAATTTTGTCCTTTGTTGCATAGTTCTATTGAATGAGTTTTTTAAGTGTACAATCTCTTTAATAATGATATTCTTTTGTGAAATGGAATTGGCAATAACAACTTTATTTGACTTCCTTCCATTGTTTTGTCTCTGTGAATTTTGCTATGTGGAAAACTTCTTCCAAGTTGGGATGTTGAACATATCCAACTCTTTTTGAATTGGCATGACGAGCTTGCATTAAACTAATAGTTGATGATTTTCTCTTTTTCACCCATTAGTCTAACCAAAATGGTATAATGGTTGATTATGTGGATGTATCCTTTTATCTTTTTATTCGAATTTTGCCACAAGTAGTACTATTGTTATTGTGGTTATTTCTAGCAATTGACTAGATAGCACTTGTCCTTGACAGCAATTTTGAACTTGTCCTACATCAAGGTCTTAGTGTGATAGAGTGTCTCTTTATGCTCACACAAATTCTCCAATCATATAAGTAAAGCTTCTTTACACATACACAACTTTCTAAAGGAAACTTTTCTCTTCTTTTGTGTGCTGCTACACATAATAATATGAGTTGAGCTATCTCATCCACTCATAGAGTCATAGAGCATTTATTAGATTGTCATAAGACATTGTTTCTATCTTGATCTCCACTCGGAGAGATGCTCCTAAATTCATCAATTTCATTGAGGGAGATGCTCCTAAATTCATCAATTTCATTGAGGGAGTGTTGATTTTGAATTGGAATGGTTCATTAGACTTATTTGAGAGATTTCCATCTACAATGCTACAATGGATGTTGTCAAATTATGTAACATCTAAGTGATTTGAGGCATTTGTCCCTCCAAGTTTCCTACTTTCACAAAGAGATTGGAGTGTGTGATATGAAACACTCAAATAATGCGATTTCTAGTTCCACCCATTTCATCCATTTTTTCGAAAATGGACCAAAACCCTAAATGTAAAGTTCCATGGCAAAGTTTCCAACAATGAGGTGGAACTATAACTTTTGTCATAATTCCTACCGATTTATAAAAGAAACGATAGAATGTCTCTTATCCCACACCGAAAATTGATAATTCCTTCCTCAAACTCTTCAATGAAGAGCTCCACAAATCATTTTCTTTGTAGAGGTGAATCTTCCTTGATACCCATATGAAATGTTAGAAGGTGCACTAATTGAATTAGCGCATCCATAACACAAATTACATTACTTATCTATGTACGATTATTTGATCACGTCTCCACTGTTAAGCTTGGAAAACTTAGACAAAATCAAACATTCAATCACATAGGAGAGGAGCCACTTGTGGTGCATTTTTTTACCAGTAGTGGTGCAGCTTAATTCTCCATGTTCTCTAGTTTGTTTTTCCTCCAAATTTTTATCACATATACTTTGATGTGTTTTCTATCTAACCGTATTGGTCTTGAGGTGTGATGAATCCAAAATGATGCCATGTCAGCCACAAAGTTCTAAGTTGTCTAGTTCTAGTGTGTCTTAATGTATTTTTGATTGAGACCAATGCTTGAACATTAATGTGACTTAAAATGATATTTCAAATTTCAAATATTCATTTTATTTCAAAATGTAGAAGAATTTTTTGATAAATAATTTTAATAACATAAAAATATAGACAATTACTTATACATAAAATGTTTTTATGAACCATTTTATAGTACCTAGTTTTTCTAAAACTCAAGTCAACCAACACCACTAGTATCTTCACTAGTGATCACCCCTTCCAACATTGGCTACCATACACCACTAGTCACTCCTATCAGAAAATCCCCAGTCCATTGGGAGATACACCTAGTCAGAAAATGGTACCTTTAAAATATTACATTGGGAGATGTATATGGGCAGACAATGATACCTTTAAAATCTGACATGAATGCCTCTAAAGTGAAAATAACTTTCAGAACTCACATCAATATTGGGCTGAGAGGGAATATGTATTGAAGTGGCAATTAATCAATATGTGGCTGAGAGGGAATACGTATTGAAGTGGCAATTAGGTGTCTTACATATTATTTAATTTTGTCACCACTGTTAAACTTAGAAAACTTGGACAAAATCACATGGGAGATGCACCTAGTCAGAAAATGTACCTTTAAAATCTGACATTGGATGCTTGTAAGTGAAAATAACTTTGGAAAATAACTTTCAGTTTTTTTTTTTCGGGTTTTTTTTTTATGTTTTATGTAGTATGATCTGTTATTGGCTATATAAGGCTGGCGAATGTAGTTTTATTAAAATAAAACAGAACTGCGAGAAAAAAAAACTTGCATAAGTCACGTGGAATATGCATTTATTAGACTGCACGGAAAAGATGAAAGCTGGTCCAGAATGACTAGCTTTAGATTTGTTTCGCACGATAAGTTACTTTGAAACGTCATCGCAAGTACAACAATGGGTGTTTCTCATTCACAAACTTTAAGCGTTGGACAGACCGGTTATCAGCGTTGAATTCATCATTCTGTTTCACTGGAAGAGTTATCGTGATGCATAATCACAAAGTACAATCATTAGTGTTTCACTGGGCAAATTTTAATCACCGGACTGACTGGTTGTTGAGATGGACTGCAAATAGTGAGACTTTACTGACATTATAGTCAAGGGCTTTGGATCGAGTGTAAGATATATATATATATATATATATTTTGTTGGTGTGCATAATTTCAAATTATTTATTATAAATAGTTTTTTATTATTATTTATTAAAAATTACTTATTATAAATAGTTTTTTATTATTATTTATTAGTTTTGTTAATCAATTTGCATTTAATTTTTAATTAACTTTTAAATTTTTATACAGTTACTTATTGTTTTAGAAATTTTAATTATTAAATTGATTTTAAAACAAATAAAAAATTATATTTTAAATTTTATAAATTATATAATTCTTATTTTTTATTAGTTAGTAAGCTTGATTTGACTAATAAATCTAGATATAACTTTTCTAAAACTAAAACTAAAATTAAAAAATTAAAACTTATAAAAAATCTAAATAAGACACCTATATAATTTTTAAGTATATATGATGATTGTCTCGTAAGACGATCTGAACCATATATTTATCCCATAAGTATTGATAAGACACACCGACATGAGTATGCCGAACCTCTATGGTAACTGAACTGTGAAGATATGTTTTCCTTGCAACTGAAATAAACGGCGTGATTAAGGGGTTCGCCGGCCGGTCCTGTACGGTCCGATTTGATTTCCAGGCACACTATCAAAAGAAATTAAAGAAAAATTGCATACAAATGAATCTTTATCCATCGAACCAAACCATTGACAGCCGTTGGAATTCGCGAAAAGTTTTCTGTCACGTCAACCATGGCTGTTTTATATTTTAATCAGCCATGGCTGTTTTATATTTTATTTCTAACATTAAGATTTCTATAAATATTTCGATACAATTGTTAACTAGGATTGGTAACAAAAATCGCATAGAATAAATCTGTGTTGACATATGGATTATGCATCGTTTCATTTCATGTATCAGTCTACAAATTAATTAGATTCAGATTAAATAAATAATTTATTTATTATTATAAATTATATATAATTTTTCACAAGTTATTTTCCTATTAACCTCACTTTATACCATAAAAAAAATTAAAATTCACCCCGAATACTATTTTGAATATTTTATATATCGACTTAAAAAGAGAAAATATTGTAATCATGCATTTGCACTTTAAAGGTCCTTAGGTAAGTGACATCAGGCTTTTTGGTATATATAAAAGTTATTGGAGATTTAAAAGGATAATAGAATTGAATATTAAATTAGATTTAAAATATTGTGAGAAAAAAAATAAATTTTTAAATATTAGTTTATAGGATAAGTTTTCTTTTATTATACTTGCCTAAAGTAGAGTGTTATAACGGCTAACAACAAAAGCTTAAAATAAAATTTCTATAAAGATTATATTCCATACTTTTGTACATTTCCAAAGTAGCATATTTTTTTTTTTAAACATTTAACTTTATAAAAAAACCTAACTTAAATTCTTTGCAAAAGTCTTATTTATATTAATTTTTCATTTTATTAACTGAGGTAAATGGCTAGTATACAACATCATGATATCTATTATTCTTTCTTGGAAAAATGCCTAAATCAATGGTGTGCCTAAATTAGTGGTGTTTTGATTAATTATTTGGTATATAAAGGGTTAGTTGTACAATTTTAAAGGATTTATGGTTAGTGAGTTAGGTTAGTGGTTAAGTAATACTTAGGGAGTCAATAGATTAGTACACGCCCATTAACATAAACAACCAACAAAACTATTAACTTACATTTATAGCATGGACTAGTTGCCTTACAGCTATTCGACTTGTTTATATTTTATATGGAAGAAGTTTCAAATTACTTATCATAAATAGTTTTTTTATTATTATTTATTTATATTTTATGTGGAAGAAGTTTCTTTGTATTTGCAACCACTCCTTATAAATGGTTTAAAGATAATTATTTATTATTTATTATTAGTTAAAATTTTTAAAATATGTGGTTGTATTTTTTCAAAAATTGTAATTGTTGATATGTTGAGTATATATTTTAATTTTTTTTTATATTTATATGTTTTTAATTATTCTTATTAATATCATAATGAAATTAGCTGACTCAAGACAATTACTCAAACCAATGCATCAAATTAAATCCATTGAATAAAGGTAATTTAATTATATAAATTTATTAACTAAAATTAACATAGAAAAATAACAAAAAAACTACCAATAATATTCAAACATTTTTATTATTATATTCATATAACATAATTTAACATATACCTTAAAACAATACATTTATTTAATTTTTATCATAATATAAATTTTTTTCGAAAGAAAAAATCATATTGTTTCATTTATAAAGAAAGTGAGAATACATTCCACACTGCTACACGATTTTAAAGAAAAATTAAGAAAGTTTATGAAACTCATTCTAAAATTCTATACCCTCCATTAATTACATTTACTGAATTTTTCAACTTAAACAAAATATATGTTTTATTTTTTAATAAATAGATAATTATTATTAGTTTCATCAATTTAATATCTAAAATATTTAATATTTTAACTTTTTATTTTTCTAATTTAAAGGGAAAAAAGAAATTTAAAACCAAAAACAGAAATTTAAAAGCAAATATAAATATTTAATATTATTGCTATCAATTCATGTTTAATTTTACCACCATCAAACTCATAAATCTAAAGTTGGGTAAAACAAAAACTCAAAAATTTAAAATTATCATAATCTTCCTTTCAAACTTTTGACTTTCAACATCTAAATAAAGAGATTTCCCACTCACTAATGTTCTCTTAATCAATGGCTATTATTTACTTCAAATTAAAAGGTCAAAAACCCTTTTCAATTTCCATTTAGAGTTATAATTTGAGTCTTCTTCTTTAAGTATCTACCAAATTCCTTTTTTAGATGTCTACTAAATTGCTTATTCATGTGACAAATTCTACAAATTCACATCATCTTAACAAATAAATTATAGTGGAACATTCCCAAAAACACCAAGCATCTCATCTATTTCAATTAAACGACTTCATGTAAATTCACCTCCAAACATATTTAATTGAAAAGAAGGTAATAAACTTAGTCATTTTTTAAAACTATAATCCATATCTATACCATTAATATAGTTCATTAATTTCATTTTCAATATTTTTATTAATTTTAATTAATTTATAATCTCCCATACTTTTAATTAATAAATAAATTGTTTTTTATTTATCTTCAAATTATATATCTTTATTAATTTTAACTTTTAATTAAATTGAGTTTTGTTTCTAACCTAATTAAATTTAATTATTTAACTTTTATCTTATACATTTTAAATTCTTATTATTTTAATCAATTCATTTTTATCTTCATAATTATTCACTTAAAACAATATCTCTTTCATTATGTCTTCCTTTTTTATTATAGTATTTTCATATAATTCATTTTTTATCTTTCATAAATTTTTATTAGTTTTTCTATTAACTCCTAAATAAACACTCTCTAAAATCAATATTAATAATATCTTATTCCTCTTGAATATTAATAATAATTTTTAACTTTTCATATTTTATTTATTTATTTAAGATTATTTTCAAAAAATTATTTTTCATATTTTATTTATTTATTTAAGATTATTTTCAAAAAATTATTTTTCATATTTTATTTATTTATTTAAGATTTTTTTCAAAAAATTATTTGAATTATTTATTTAATTTAAGAATTCAATTATTTTTAAGGATTTTTTTGAATTATTTTTTTTCAAACCTTATTTGATTTAATTTATAATAGATATACTATTTATTAAAAATATTTAAACGTTCCTATACTTCAACATTATAATTCATAAATTTTTAAAACACAACCTAATATATATTTTATTTGAGTACTAAGTACATATATTTTCATTAAAAACTTCAAAATATTCGAATCCTTCATTTCTCTTTGGGAAAAAATATTAAAAAATAATAAGCGTAATAATATTAATGGCAATTTGGGATAAGTAATAAGCGAAAGGATATTTATCGATAATAGACCACGTGGGACAATTTACGTTGAACCGACAAAATCAAGAGATGACCTCACGAGAGGCTCAAACTCAATGCAAATGTTACTCAGCTGCGTTTATTAGATGGCCAGGTTCTCTCTTTTCCTTGGGTCAAGCGGCGAGTGCGTAACAAATACAGGGTCCATCGAACGCAATGGCAGGCATTTCAGGCCTTCAGTGTATTGGAGAAATGAGGAGGAATCAGTGCAGGACTTGCATAATATGGGGTCTGAAGATCATAAACTCCATATTTATCCTGGTTGGTATCGCAATGATCTCGTATTCGCTGTGGATGCTTAAGAAATGGTATTGTTCAGAGCAAAATCTAATGGAGCTGTACGGAGCTACACCTCGTCCCTGGTAAGTGCCATGCTTTTCGAATCGCGAAAGTAGCAGTAGGCTCAATTATGCCGTGGAGCTCTACATGAATCGATATCCAGACCTATATGTCCAGATTATTGAATATATGCACATAGAGTAGGGATCACTCTGTAAATTGAACTAGCTATTTATCTTTGAAAACCGTGTCTCTGCTGAAATAGGTTCCAAGCTAAAGACATATTGGAATTTCAGGAGCATAATTTATTTAGTTTGTTTCACACAAGTCTCAAATATATCTGCCGGTGCAAAATGGCCCAAAATCATGTTCTGAACTTTCAAGCAAGTCATCGACTACTTTAATGAATGAAGAGCACATATTTAGTCGAACTTATTTGCTTGTCTTAACAGAAACTGCTGGACAGATTCCCGTTGGAAGCAGCGAGGTTTCAGAAAATTTACATAATTTGATGGGGTACTGGTCTAAAACTTATCTTTGACGGAATAAATTACATTAAGCTTCTTCAAGCATGCGGGTACTGGGAATATACTTCAACTGTACAATTCAGTCAACGGGGGTCAAGTTTATATTATATACAGATTAGAGACCTTAAGAGAACCATTTGCAACATAAGTTCCAAGCCCATCTTCATTAATCCCAACGAACTACAATAAGATTCTTTTTAGAAAAAAGTCAGCGTAATTTTACTTAAATTATTACGTGAAGTAAAATTACTCTAAAAGAGTGTAGCTAGAAAGCCGGAAATAAATTTGTTAGAATTTTATTTAGTGCATTCCGTGGTGGTTTAGTGGTTGAGATGGGGTGTTACCATGATAATGACTTAGGTTAAAGCCCCAATGGGCACAGAGTTGTGATCATGTGGGCATAGAGCTGTTATTATGTGCATGATTTAGCTGACTTTGGGCATCGAGCTGTTATTATGTGCATGATTTTGCTGGCTTTGATGGTCGTCACATTAAAATGGGCTTTACTGCAATAATGCAATTTAAGGTTCATACCTCCCATGGATTAAAAAAAATATTTGCCCCTAAAAAAGTAAAAACTAATCTGATTTTTTAAATTCAAATCACAGTAAATTGTTCAGAAAAAATAGTCCTTATAATTTAGTGTCTAACAACAATATGTCACGTGTTATACGAATTAGTGGAATAGCTGCAAGAATGGAAACATAAACGTTTTACTTTACGCTATGCTCCTGTTCCCCTCTCTAAAGGAAACTACAGTAAAAAATGCTTTTTGAGGAAGTAGGGTTTGAAGTGGCTTAGAGAGTGACCCTTGAAGGTCTGGGCTAAAGACGTACAAACTCTAAATCCTATTGCACCTAGTCATCCTGTATGGAGCAAAGATAATCCTATAATATTATTTGATGGGGGCCTTAAAAGGTGATCTGGGTAGAGCAGGGAGAGGGGACTTCCTGTGTTTCAGAGACAAGTTCTATACCTATAAACTAAGTTTGGGAACAAACAATAATAGCAATGCAGACTCTGAAGCAGTAATTTTTAGGTTACTTAAACTCTTCGAAGATGGGATTTAAAACTGTAAGTCTTTACAGGCTCCAAGCTTGTCATTAGATTCCTCAAGAGAGAGATTGTATCGAAAGATTCAATCCTATAAGATAAGATCTAAACAGTTCTATTGAATATTATTGTAACAACAAAACGTCCTTGATATTTAACATGTATGTAAGGCCTTTCAGCCGTTGTATTAAGGTTAGCGAGTTCTAGAGAATTGTATCTACAGTTTGATATTCTTAGCATTGCACACCCCCCATTACTTTCACTTGGAAAAACTCTGCATTTGCTTGAGGATGTTCAACGAGGTCCTCCTTTACAAAAGATTTTGTAACATCTGTCGTGTTTCCAAGTTGTAACATTATGTATATATAGATTCATTTTGTTGTAACATAATTTTACCATTCAGCATCTTGGTTGTCTGTTGTCTCCATTATTATATATGCACAGATAGATGTACACCTTCACACAGAAGAGACAACCACAATCTCTCCTACAACTTAATTCATCCTCAGGACTTGGTTGTTTCCCAGGCCTAATTACAGGTATGAATTAATTTGTTATGAGAGCAAAATTACAAAATAGAATTGAATGTGGAGACAAGGAGCTGGTATAAAGTAGTTGGTGAACAACATTTAGAGACAACCATTCGGAAGACTGTAAACCAAATATGAAAACAAATGAAATGGCCAAAGAATTTCAATAAGAAGAAGAGGAGAACCTCTCCACCAAGCATAGGTTATCTTGCTTAAAAAAGGGTATGGTAGAATTCTAGGCCACAATGAAAATGCAAGTTGTACTGTTAGTATAGATGACATCATCCTCATTTGCACCACTTGAAACCAATGCAATGGATAGCAGTTATCCCATCAGCAGTCCAAACCTATCAATTTTCCCTCTACCTCAACAGGGCCCTTGTCAACTGGATGCCAAACTAGAGATTAGGAAATGTGATGGAAGTTTGCATGCAGAGAAGCTAGATGACTGGTTGTGCTTCTTGGATGTTTACTTCACTTGTCACAAATTCATAAATGTTCAAAAAATTTCTCATGCTTGACTAAAGATTTCCTGACATGCACCACTATAATAGGAAAGTTTTTGTCGAAGGCAATGCCAATAAGGAGCACATCCTGTTGTCATTTGGGAAGAGTTTGAATGAGTCATAGGGAAAACGTACTATCTTGTTAGAGATGAGTGCAAACTAAAAATTAATAGTAGTATATTCACTAGATGCTATGATGGGGAGTAGTTGATCATATCACTTAATTCCACAAATTGACCATCTAGCAAAAAGTGGTCAAAGGAGGAAGAAAATTTTGTGCTAATGTACACTAGTTATTTGCATAGCCATACAAAGAGTAAATTGGAATTGTTAAATATCAAGACTTCAGACCATATTCACACAAAGGCCATGTATACCGAAGTCAATGGGCTTGTATTAAGTGTTCTTTTCAGGAATCTCGATGGTGTAGGAGGGAAAGGCTGCTGCACGACTATATGGATGTGTGAGTGGGTTAGCTTGGAGCTATGGCATTTGGCCATGGCCAGATCTTGAGCTTTCATGGGGGTTGGGTACAGTGTCCTAGCAAGATTGAAGGTATAGAGGAAAGAGGAAGATTGCTAGCAAGAGAGAATGGTGATGATGCCCATGCATATGCACAAAGGAATCAATCCAGGGATTGGCCTCCTTTAGAATTTCTGCTTTTAGATTGTGGGGATATGAATGACTCTGTTAAGACTGTAAGTGTAGTTTGTTCATTGAATGCCAATCTCGAAGGTGTTGCAGATCTATATCCCAAAGCTTGAGAAGATTGGGTTCCAAGAATTGGACGGGTAAAAAACAGATCTACTGGTCAGTTTGAATGCAGATATGGAGACTCAAATGGTAGAAGTGAGTGATGAAGGCCATTTTAATGGATCCTCTGAGGCACTGCCACATCAAAAGAAGGATTTCATCCAACCCTATGAGATCATGGGTGTTGTGTAGTTTGTTGAAGTTGGTGCAAGAAGCCTTTGAATTAATGGAGTTCTTTTGCTTGAAAATGGTTTGGTGCCATATGAGAAATAACCCTCCCCATCTCATGTACAATGTGTTGATGATACGGGTGGACCGAAGCCTATAGTTAGATTTGACTCTTCAAACATGGGTTATGGAGATTTTAATTTCTTCCTGGTTGAAAACAAGGAATACTTTGAAGGATGGAAAAACTTGGAGCACTGTGGTTTGATTTTTTTTTTTTTAATGTGGTATGCTAGATGAGGATCTTTTAAACTAATGGTTCCTTTTGAACTGGGAAGCTAAGGGGATTTCACTAAACTCATACTATGTGTTGGGATCCATGTATGCTTGTTATCTATTTAATTTTGATGTTGTGGACCGACATGTTTTACAGCACGATACCTAATAAATTGTGGGGTTGCTAGCTTATGTGTAGTCTTGGTGGGTAGATTTTAACTTGCAGGATTAGGGATAGGTTCACTATCCTATCTGGTTGGAGTTTCCCACACTTCTAGTCGACCTATGATCGTATGTAGATTTGTTTGCCAACACGTTTGGTAAGATGCTCATTCCTCTATTCATTTATTTTATGAATTTAGATGGCATTTGTTAGTAAAAGGTCATGTACCTTAATCTTCCAAATGATTTCTTTGCTTGTCAGGCACATGATCACCTCATCTATGATTGCCCCCATTGGAATCATAATTCGAATGCTTTTGAGGGTATAGGTGTTGTTTCCTCAACAATCCTTGTAGTTAGGGAGGTTGGTTTGTTAGTGGGGGTAGGCGACCAAGGATGGTGGGCCCTTAGCGAATCTGTCTTAGAGTGTAGGTGACATACTTGTTGAGGCTATGGTTCATGAGTCTTCTTGGGGCATTAGAGGCCTTGTTTTGTAGCTTGTTTGTGATCCCAATTCCCAACCCTAGTAGATGCAATGTTAGTAGCTAGAGTTAGAGCATTGCCTTGTTGTCTTTTGTAGGGGTGAGTGGAAAGCTTCAGAGTATGAATGTTGATGGTGTTTGATAGGTAAAGTCTAACAAATGGAAGGAAGCCTTATCTCCTCCTCGTTTGGACAAGCCTAAAAGAGAAGTGAGTGCCATGCCTTCGGTGAAGTCCTTCAAGGAAACTGTGGTCCTTTCTCTTGATAGGAGGGCCTTGCCTTTGGGGAATGTATCATTGAGCGTATCATTGAGCAATTGTTTCAGTACCCTCGACAACCCTCTTTTCCTTGAATGAATCTCTCCCTTATTTCTTGGAATGTACAAGGGATGATAACCCTAACTTGCATGCACTTTGTCTATGGATTGTTATAGAGGGCTAGGCTAGATGTGGTCCTTTTGCAAGGTGTCAAATTTGTTGGATTTGAGGTTCGTAACCATATGAGCTATTGTTGGAATGGTGCTTTCTTACCACAGATCATGCATAGGACGGTGACGGGGTGGTCCTTGCTCTTTCCCTTGCATAATTGTGGGACATGGATGTGATCTTGATAATCAGTTTGTTTGGATTACCTTTTGGTTGAGGATTGGTTGCCGAGGTTTTGTTTAATTTATGCCTCGAATCTTAGTTAAGAAAAAAAGGCATCTTTGGGATTAAATGGCTTCCTCCTTATTGGATGTAGATTAGATTATTGTTAGTGACTTTAATATGGTGAGTAGGATGGTGTGGTGTTCTTTAGCACTAAAACTTAGAAACAACACATGATAAATAGAGATTTAAGATGCAGTGAACCATAATTTATGGTGCATAATAAGAAACATTAGACAATAGAAAGATAGATATTGTTGGAAATGAGTCTTTTATTATGCAAATAGATTATGGGAACAATGTTCACATGCCTCTTAAGGTTGGGCCACCATTCACTTGAGCAGAGCCCCTATACAATAATTTTTGACAAAACCCTTCATAGTATTATAGCTCTTTAAATACGCTTCCAAGATCCGAAACCCTAACTACTTTACATGGTCAAATAATTAATAAATACCAACTTCCTAGTGGGTTTTAATTAATAGAGAAACTCTTTTTACATTGATTGTTGACTATTAACTACTTGGCCTTATTCCAAAGAGATGGTTGTAAACAATGCATGACTAATTCCTAAAGTAAGGTGGGTTAGGATCAAGGTTTTAAAACTCGGACTCGGACTCGGAATCGGCCAAGGGTCAACTCGGACTCGGACTCGGACTCGGCAATGAATCGGTAATGACTCGGCCGATTTGAATTTAATGACTCGGTTCACTAAAAAACACAGTATTTAAATTTTAAAGAAAAAAAAATATTTTAAAGATTCTAATCCATGATTCCAAAGCATTAGAGACAAAATATGGAAAGTCTACTCATGTATATAGTATATACCATATACCAAATAAGGGTGAACATATCAAAATGGAACGAAGTGTACTGTGCAATGCA
Organism: Larix kaempferi; assembly: GCA_027924585.1. Classification (NCBI taxonomy): domain Eukaryota; kingdom Viridiplantae; phylum Streptophyta; class Pinopsida; order Pinales; family Pinaceae; genus Larix; species Larix kaempferi. The sequence goes on from BSBM01001399.1 coordinate 103,923, forward strand.
TATCTGGAAGATTGGAACAAAATGAAAATACATAATCAAAGAAGGCCTAAATGGCCTGTAGAGTGGCATAATTCACTAATTTATTTTATTTGATTCTTTTCATATTCAATATAGTTATTATTTTACCATATGCTAAATTGCTAATTCAGATATAACCAAAACCTCAGAGGCATATAGAAAATTCGTTGATTAAAGTAGACAAATATCATGAGTTGAAAATCCATATTCCATACTTATCATTCCATGTTCCAACCATGCACAATTTCCTTCTAGTATCTCACAGTTACAAGAAATATCAACAAAATGGCAACAAATGGGCCTCAACACTGCTTAACTCCAGTTTGTAAAGAATAACACAATAACAAGATCTGTAAATTGCTTATAATACAAGAATTACCCTAGTCCTAAATGACCATTAGCAGAAATCGTCGAAAGTTTAAGAGACAAGAATGGGCATAGTCCTAACTGACATGCATGACATATTTGAAGTTTAGAAGTTCAGGAATTACTTAAAAAAATAAAAAAATTAGTGTTTTTTTACTCCACGCATCAACTCGGATCAACTCGGATCAACTCGGGTCAACTCGGATCAACTCGGGTCAACTCGGGTCAACTCGGATCAACTCGGATCAACTCGGCCGGTTCGGTACCGAACCGGTCACCCGAGCCGATTTAAAGGCCGAGTCAACTCGGCTCGAGGTCAACTCGGCCAACTCGGCCGACTCGGACTCGGACTCGGCCGAGTTTTAAAACACTTAGGATAGGACCCTAACATGCCCTCCCCCTTCAAAAGAAGCGTTGTCTTTGTTGCTGCCTAATTTGCACCTATGGGTGAGAAAAATCTTAACTCATTGGGCACGGCCTTGGGTGCAAGCCTCCAGTCGGGTCACTGTCACCTCAACACTTGACTCCTATGTTTAGGCCAACTCCTAAACAAAGGCAAGGGGGTACTTTCTATATAAAATTATTTTAAGGCTTAGAGCAAAAGAACTTAGGCGTTAGTACAACAAGTACAAAATATATGAATATAGATGCGTACTTGTAAAGTAAAGCAAATCTAGCAAGATATAGAGATCTACAATATCAACAAGAAACAAATCTAAGATATTTGATTAGTACTCAAAGCATGACCAAGATATAACAAGATAGGACCAGTGCATCTAAGCATAAAAGTAAATGAGATATGTAAGCAAATCTAGATACTACTTGCAGTGTGGATTATAAAGCGACATATGACATGATGATCAAAATGTGCTTTGAGCTGCTCGAACCATAAAAAATTAAATGTGATTTAATTTACTACACCTTGATTGCAAAGTTGATTCGTCAATTGAAACTTGTATTAGACGGTATTTCTCCTAGGTCTATTACCATTGGGGCTTCCTAGAGCTAGAGTCCTAGGCATATTGCATGGTCCAACACTTGGATCGAGTTGTTTAAACTTTTGATGATGACTGCACACTTCAGGAGCGCCCTCCTTCTTTACATATTTGTAGGTACTTTTGGTCCATCATGGCATTATTCTATGGGACCTCCCACCTTTTTCTTTTGTGGCATTATGGTTAGAGTGTTCTAGGGTTTTGGCATCCCTGGACCATTAAGGGACACTTGGCACTTGATTTGAGTGGGGTGCTCCACTTTTGAAGGCCCACTACACTCATTGTTTAACCATAAGGAAAAGATGTCTCACTTGGGAGAGCCTTCTAGGCCACACATGCTAGTCTTTTAGAGGAGCGTTCACTTCATTTGGACACTATAGGTGGAGAGAAATCCGTTCTTGTTGATTTGCCACACTTGTTCATGCATTTCCTTCAAGTCATTGCACTTGGTGAGCATTTGAAGGTCAAAACCCTAGGGTTTTGGACTACTTATGTTATGATTAGTTCTATTGGAGTGCTCCACTCTTTGGGAGAGCTTTTGTATTGTTCATGGATTATTTCACTTACCCTAGTAGTGCACCTTCTCTTGGGAAAGTAGTTAGGGTTTTTGTGTTTTGACCATGTCACGAAGAGGATTTTATTATTTTCTATTGAAGATTTTGTTAGTCTCACTTGCTATATAAAGAGAACCTCTTCCATTGTAAAACTTGTTAGAAACTTGTGGAGAATTCTCTCTTTTGGCTTTTGCTTAGCTTTTGTGGTGAATGCTTATGGATGGTTGATGCCAGTGCTGTGATGTGGATGTTTTGCTAATGCTATGGTGTACTCTTGGATCAACATTTGTTCTATCTTGGGATTATTTGCAAGTAAGCTCAGTACTTTGTAAGGTTAAGTTTGTTTGATTTATGGTTGAATAGGTGCTGTATTTTCAGCTTTTGGTTGTATGCCATAGGATTCCATGGTTGATGAATGTTATGCCCAAGGTAGTTTAAAGATACCACTTAGGTTATTCTGTTGTAGATCCTAGGGCAGATCTAGCCTTTCAGATTTGGTAGGGACTGACACTCAAACTCTAGCTATCGTTGAATGCTCGTCAGCTTTTCTTCACTAGCCTTGATTGACCCTGTTACCCCCCTATTTGCATGGGTATCCAGGGGGTAAATTTTGAGGCCATTTTCAAGCCAGCAGTAAACCTGAGCATACTTTGAGCAGTTCTGGATATTTCTGGGTATGATCAGGTACTGTATTTTCCTCCTGAGCAATAGAGTAGAGATCATCTCAGGCCTGGGACATTTCTGTGAGTCAAGCTTTAATTCTGGGCGGTCTTGGGGGGGAGATTAGTGGAAAGGAGGGCTTGAAATTCAGTTCTGAGTATGAACAGCAGCAAAGGAAGAAGTATGTCAAGATATGGGTGGGTTTTGAGGAATTTTGAGCACAATTCCCACCATAAACTCAGCAGTAGAAGTAATTCTGGGCACTTCTTATCTCTCAAACAGCCTCAATCTCTGTTCTGGGCATCTTTTGGGTTCATTTTAGACACTAAATATCAATTCTGAGCAGGGTCTTTGCTACAGTTCAGGCCTCAAAAGGCAGTTCTGGGCATATATGACCCTAAAACCACCATATAACAGCAAACTGGGCGGTTTTCAGTCAGTAACTGTAAGCAGCAGGTTTGGCAGTAAAAAAGGCATGAAAATCAGCCCTAGAAGCAGTTCTGGGCGTCATACAGTTCTATAGCAGCAGTGTGGACCCTTGCAGCAGCCCTAGCCTTCAATTTAGGGTAAGTCTGGGTGTATCTTGGCCCTTAAAACACAAATCTGGGCGCATAAGCAGTGATCTTGGAGGTTTTTTATCAGGTCTGGGCAGGTTTTGGAGGTTATAACACTCTTAAAATTTTTAAAACTCAGATCTGGGTGCAATGTGAACATTTTCCCTAAGGGGGCAGCCCTAAAAAATCAATATTCTTGGTGTGTTAAAGTACCAAACAGTTTGAGAAGGGACCAGATATAGTGATTTCCTTTGCAGCAGTAGCTTTAGAAGGATTAAATGTCACATTCAACGCTGGAAAGAGATCATACTCGGTCTTAAATCTGGAGATTTTGGAGGCTTGTCCTAGTATGTCAGAGAGGACTGTTAGGGTGCTTTGAATCTGCATGTAAAAAAACTGTCTTTTGCCAGAAATCAGCATCCCTGTGTTCTTGAAGGAGCTGTTGGTTCGTGCCAAGCACTGCCCTTGTTTACTCACTACAAGTATGTTACATCAAGTCATTGGCTAGTGTTCTATCCACTTGCTTTATAGTGAGTGATCTATGTAATTTATGGCAGTGTCCACTCGGAGCCCTATTCTTGAGTTTTACCCTTTGGAAATCACTCTTGGAGCTACTATTGCATGGATTTTATGGATGACGTCCCCCTTGGTGGCTTGGTTTGCGGTCCATTGGGCTTGTTCTTAGACATTATTACTTGACTTGAGGAGATCATAAAGGTCGATTCATCTTGGAGATAAGATAAGATACAATTAGGTAATTTTATTAATGTCCAACCTTTCTTGAATGCTTGGCCCACTTTGTGGGGAAACACTCTTGTTGAAGGTCTTATGGTCACTCTTTATTACTTGTTGGTTGGACGCCCCTCTCCTAGGGTCTCTCATGTGGGTTGGAATTGGTTGCTTTAGGGACATGTGTTTGAGAAGTTTTCTTGAGGAAGCTTCTATGTGGTTGCATTATGGACATCCTTGTGGACACATCCCCTTTGAAGAAGCCCTTGGAGCTTTAGAAGTTATTGTGTGGACATTGCTTGGAGGGATCTTGCCTTAAAGAAGCTTTGGGGATTTCTATGTTGACATCCTTGAGAAGTGCACCCTTTGGAAGGGGCTTTGACTTTGTGGACATGTTGTCACATCCATAGTAGCCGGGTTACCATGATTGCAGACCAATTTCTACTATATTTTTTTAGCCAGTCCTTTGCATGTTTTGCATGAGATCAGTTGATGATGAACAACATATTGGTGATCACTCTCATGTATTCAGTGGATCCAGAGCTTTTATATTTGACAGTCTCATGCCAGGATTGAGCCTCATGACCCCAGGCCGATGACTGAGTTAGCCATTCTTCTATCATCTAGAGCAGATTGATGTCAGTGCCCATGATTTATTCAGCTGCAGTGCTTCAATATGATTCAGATGTTCAGGTCAGGAACTCAGTTATATGATCCAACAGGTATATGGTTTGTGCATTTGGATTGTTGATTTGCTCTTTCCTTAATCTTGGTAGTTTTGACTGGGTATATGATGGTTGTTTGCTGGCATATTTTATATTGTTTTTACTTGTTGTCTAGAGTAGAAGTGGTCAGTTACTATGGGTAGGATATTCTTGTGTATACTTGTTGGTCATGCCCTTACCTTATAAGTATGGACTTAGTTATTCCCTTTGTAGGGCTTTTGCTATCCATGGCATCATCAGTCACTTTCCCCCATTCATCCGTTATCTTCCAGTCTTGATTTTATCCTGACTTACACCTTAACTAGTGATCTCGAGGACTTCCCCACCTAGACCTCTTTATTGGATAGATTCCATGTTTGCTTTGTGTCTCGGCTCTGGAGTATGTGATTCTAGTCATAGTGATTGTTCTCCTTTAGTCCTTGAAACCAAGTATGCCTACCAACAGTGTTGCTAAACACTAAAGCATCGAAACTTAAATGTTATATCTAAAGGAATACTAAGTCAGCAAAAACAGTGTTGTTAAACACTACTACATTAGCTAGTCAGTGGCCAAAGGACGAGCACTCATCCTTCTTTGATTTAAGGCCGTTTGCCCCTACAGGGCAACAGGGTGGTCACTTCATTGCACCTATGGACGGTGGCGGGTAATGGAGGTCATACCGAGTCATATCTGAGGCCCAGGAGGCCGTTCAGGGCACTTGATTTTGGAGGCTGGCTAGTGAAAATCTATAAAGTGAATTAAATGCTAAAGCTCAAAGTGAATAAAGATGACAAATAAATGAAATTGCTAAAATGATTGCTTGTCTAGAGTCTATTGGAAGCAGTCTCATCACTCTACCCATTTGTGAGACAACACCATCCCTTGTGTTCTTCTTATCTAGCATATGTGTAGTTGGTCTTCCCTAGTTCCCTTATCCAAGAGGTTACAGTGTCGAGGTTGTCTAGTCATTTCCCTTAGCCTAGCCTTGTTTCTCCACCCTCACCCAACGAATATACACTTGAGGTTCCTGTTTATAGTGGTTGGTTACTTTGATCTGGACTTATTATTATTATATTTACATGTTAGTGCCAGTTAAAACATCATTTTATACTTTGGTATCGCTACTGATATAATTGAAGGAGCATATCTCATCCATTTGTACTTGCAGCAGCAGTTATTTGTAATCTGGATCATTATTTTGATTAGTCTTGACCTGGTCAACCCAGTTTGATCAAGTCAACCGCAGGGTCCGGGATGAGTATGGGCCGACAGTGTTCGAGATGGATTATTCATGGTTCCTCTGTGCCCATTAGATGGTTCCATGCTTCAGACAGCTGTTTCAGATGATGGTTTGATGGACTTTTATTATTACTATTATTTACAGGCCATTATTTTATTATTCTGGGCATGGATGAGCTTACAAATGTATTTCTTGATGGTCACATAGTGTATGAGTACTCATTCCTAGTGGATTTGAGCATTTTGAGTCCATTGGTACACTCAGTTATCAGTTGTGGGAAGTTTCAGGTGATGATATGGTCAGATTACCACTTTTCTTCAGTTTGCCATGCATAAATGGCCTGTCCAACACTTTCATTGATTATTTTTGTTCTCCTAGGGTGCTCCTGAGGGGATATGGTGTCCAACTAGTTGTTATTACCATATTACCCCATCCCTAGACATTTTGATGTAGTTAGTTTTGTGCCTGGGGCACATGGCATTAGAGAGTTACATGCATTTTTGTACTTTCAGAGGTGGTTTTCCGACCGTAAAATTGCTAACAAAGGAAATCGATTTGGCTCAATGGGGTGAGGAAATGACATGAGATTGGTCCGAGACTTCATGATGATATTTTCCCCACCTTCCAGCATAGTCTCCGACATCAGTGGGGTCCACACATCATCCCATTCATCATTTTTGAGGTTTTATATTGTATTTTTGGGCACACGTCCTAGTGTCTTTTGGCACTTTATCACATGTTATATTATTTTGATGTACGGCCGCAAGCATCTGAGGTACGATCTACAAGGTATGTGTTGATTTCATTTACTTTCATCCAATTGTCACTTTAATTTACAAGTTTCAAACCCTCATTTTATAAATCTGATAGATCTGGGGATAATCTGGGCTTAATAACTGAAACCCACTTTTAAAATAATTAATAAACCTTAGAGACCAAGTTTGGTGGAAATACGACTCCATTTTCCCTCAGATCCGAGCATTGGCCATCTCTAAGGGAGGACGCACTTGTGGTTTCTTTAGTCATTTTTCAGATCTGTCAGTTGGGTGTTGCTAGTTTGTCCTCTAATCTTCAGATCTACTACCTAGCCACCATCATAGTGCCTTTCCTTGCCTAAATATTTCCAAGTGGCCCCACCACACTCTTATTTGACTAAACCCTAGGTGGATCTCATTTGGGTCTTTTAGATCGGCACTAGATCTATCTAGATCTAACTATTCAAATTCAATAGTGGTACAATTTCTTCCGATTGAGCAATTTCTCATTTCCTAAGCCTCCTCAACCAAGTCTCAACTCCATAGGCCACTCATATTCCTTAGATCTAGATCAACTTATTCTTGATCTCACTCTCTCCCTCATTTCACATCATCCTAGAGTACCTTGAGTAGGTTCGCTAGCCTTTATTGGTTGGCTAGGGTCTCCCCCTTGATCTTGCTCCAGCTTGATCTTGTTATCACATCCATAGTAGCCGGGCTACCATGATTGCAGAGCAGATTCCTGTATATTTTTGAGCCAGGCCTTTACACAGTTTTGATGAGATCAACCTATGAGCAAAAGAAAATGCTCCCGACTCTTTTTTTCAATTTTGCTTAAAAAGAACCAAAAAATTAAGGGATGGGTGGGGGGGACTAACCCTAGGGCTATACTAATGCTATATAAAGGAGGAAAAGCCTATTCTAATAGCAAAAAAGTTAAAAACCTAACCTTAGTAATCATTAGTAGCTTTAAATGGTAATATTAAATTCTTAAAGTAAAAGTTGACATTCTCCTTATCTTTCATTTTCTATCCTTTTACTTAAATTTTTAACATTACCATTAATTGTTTCAGGATGTTTGAGAGTGGTTCCAACCTCATCGGACTTCAAATGCCAAAAGTAGAATTTTTTATCCCATTCAAAATTCAACAAACTTTACAATTTTTAGGATTTTAGGATTGCAATGTTTCCACTAGATTCTATCATGTATGAGGGTATGGGATTGACATTCAATCAAACACATCAACCCCTCTATGTACCTTGATGTTGGTGGCCTCAAAACTAGTTTTTGAAGAATCTCTAGTTTATAGCCTATTTATTGATGTACTTTGGTTCAGATATGGATTACACTCGGTGCTATTTTGGTTGTATGCACGCTTACTTGCTATATACATAAGAAACTTTGCATATTTGTGTATAATGGTTTGAATTCTGATGGATGCACATGGTTTTGTTGGCATATGCATCAAAATATATAAAACTAATATATTATATAAAAAATGCTCCCACCCCGGAAGCTTTTCAAAATTTCGCTTTTCGCTTCCCGCTTCCCGCTCCCTGCTTTCACTCCTCGCTCTCAACAGCATAGTTCGTAAGGTTCTATTTTGAGTAAATGATTATTTAAACTTAATGTGATGTAATTATTGATTAACCGCTAGTGAAATGATGCTTCTTACTTTAAGTCTTTCTATTAGAATGATTAAAAGAGCATACATTAACCATTTTGCACTTGCAGCATCAGACATTTTTAGCCTGGGTCATATTTTGATCAGTCTTGACCTGGTCAAACCTAGTTTGACTGGGTCAACCATAGGATCCGAGATGAGTTGGACGAGTGATGTTCAAGGTTGATGATTTATGGTCCTTTGATGCCCCCTTGATGGTTGCATGTAGCAGACATAGGTTTCACGTGATGGTTTGATGGATTTTTATAGTTATTATTATTTACAGACCAGTATTTTTATTGGTCCGGGCATGGTTGAGACTACAGATTGATTATCCAGGTAGCCACAGGGTGTATGAGTATTCATCTCTAGTGCATTTGGACCTTCTGAGTCCTCTGGTACACTCAGATTTCAGTTACAGGCACTCCCAGACGAGATTTCACTCAGATTGTCACTTTTCCATAGATTTACCATTATAAAATGGCCTGGCAACATAGTTGGATTATTATTTGGTTCACCTAGGGCGCTACAGAGGGAGTATGGGGTCCGGACACTTGTTATTACCATATAGCCATAACCCTAGACACTTTGGTTCAGTCAGATTTGTGCCCCAGGCACCAGGAAAAGAGCTATGTGCATTTTATGGATTTACAGGTGATTTTCTGAGGATGAAAAATGGAATAAAATGGTCATTGAGGAAATCAATTTGAGCAAGTGAGGCAAGGAATTGGCATGAGGTTTGTTCATAGGTCATTCATGATGCATCCCACACCTTCCGGCACAACTTTCATCATTCAGTGGGGTCCACACGCACTCCGGGGTTGTATTTTGATGTATTATTCAGCTATTGAAGGGGCCACGATTTGGTCATTTGGTCACTTTGACATGTTATTGAGTCATATCTTATATCATTATGCCATGAGGTGATGCTAGTGAAGGACATTAATACCTCCTAGCCCCACCATGTGCTCCTTACACTTGTCCTAGTCATCTTTTATGTGGTGCGACCCCCCTAGGGCCACTTTAGAGAGTGTACACCCCTCTTAGTGAGTTGATCCATGTGTTATCATTTCGGCTCATCATAGTCGTCGATTATATTGTATTTATCTTTTGATCTCCACCACTCGTTCATAAAGTGGTTAGGGTTTTGGTCTCTCTCATTCCTATTTAAGGAAGAGACTCCCTCATTGTAAAGGCACCTTTGGGCTCGGGAATTATTGGAATAAAAATATTATTTTGCAGATCTGCTTCTCATGCTTTGATGAATGTTATTGTACATGATTATACATCTTTCCTTTAGACATCCAAGTTGTTCATAGGTGATTTTCAACATCTTCAGATTGTCACTTTTCAACATCTTCTCTGGGCATGGCGTTTTCATCTTGAAGGGGTTTTTTTCAATTGTGCTTTGTCCATTGATTTACTTCTTTTAATATGCCATGCATAGTTCATCTTTATATGTGGATTAAATCTCACTTAGGTAGTTTGAATTTGCACGTGAAAGAAAACACTTTTTCTCCTTGGGCTAGGATGTTTTGGCTTGGAATCACTTGGATATAGCTTGGAATTGTAACTAGATGGAACATTGATGTACTTGACAGCCACAAGCATTTGAGGTAAGATCTACAAGGTACGTATTGGTTTTCATGCATTTTACCCATTGGTCACTTCAAACCCTCGCTGTTAAAACCCTTGTTTTATAGATCTGGAGATAATTTGGGCTTAATAACTAAAACCCACCTCTTAATTAATTAAAGAACCTTAGAGACCAAATTTGGTTGGAATCCGACTCCATTTACCCCTCGATCTAAGGCACTGGATTTCTCCAAGGGAGGTCACCCTTGTGGGTTATTAGTCATTTTCCAAATCTATCATCTAGGTGTTTCTACTTTGCCATTTAAACTTCATATCTGCCACTTAGCCACCCTCCTAGGGCCATTCACACTTTAATTTCACTTTGCGGGCCCCATTTCACTCATTGTCCTTAATTTAAGGGTGGGCCCCACTTGGGTCTTTTTGATTGGCATTAGATCTATCTAGATCTACTCCTTTAATCTCATTTGTGACATTTTCATTTCATGGTTGAGCATTTGTCCCTTCTATAAGCCTCCTCAACCAAGCCCTAACTTCATTTGTCACTTATATTCCCTAGATCTAGATCCATTTACTCTTGATCTCTCTTTCTCTCTTTATAACTTCACATTTCCCTAGAAGTTCTAGAGTAGGTTCGCTAGCCTCTATTGGTTAGCTAGGGTCTCCCCCTTGGTCTTGCATTTGCTTGATCTAAAGTGAAGAGTGCCTCGATTTGCGTGACAACCATTTATCCTTGGGAATTGTGACTCTCTTAGGTCACCTCTTTAGTTGTCCAATGCTGTGAATATTTCATTAATATTATTATTTATATATTAAATAGATTATTAGGTTAATAAGCGAAATGGTGTAACCCTTTGCTATTCTTGCTCAAGCCCTATAAAGGCAAGCTTATTGTAACTTTATCATCATCTATCAATATAATATTATCTTTTTATCTCAAATATGGAAGACGGATTCGCTTCTTAACTTAGTGAACAGATACGTTCACTGCATTTGGTATCAGAGCGGATTCGCTCCTGCACTCTGAGCTTGGACTCGGCTCATCAATCCCTACTTAAGCTCGGACCCGGCTCATCAATTCCTGATTTCTTCGCTGCTCTGCTCTCCACTTCTCCCTCAAACTCCATCCTTCCACTGCCCCATCCACTCCACCACCGCACTCTCCACGCGTTCCCCATTTGCTGCTCCGCTCCTACCCGCACGTAGCTCCACCATCTCCATCTCTCCAACGCTTCCCTCCACACCACCTGCACGTTTCCCCGACTGCCCCTCCTGCCTCCCGCGTCTCCCACACTCTACCCCGCTCACTCCCCACTCCAACTCCAACGCCTCCCCTCATCCTCCCCTCCCTCGCCAGCCACCCCGCGCTCTTCCCTCCACTGCGACCCTTCTTCCCTTCCTTCCTGCTCACGCCAGCTCCTCCCCGCAGCCAGCTCCTTCATGTCCCCCATCTCCCTTCTCCCTTTGTGCACCGCCTTTCTCCCTTCTGCACTCCCTCCTCCACTGCGACTCCACCACTCCACCTTTGTTCGCGCCCCCTTTCACCTCCTACACAGTCCATTCTTCTTCCATCCGCGTGCACCTCTCACCGCCTCATCTGCTTCCCACGCCCTTGTCGTTGTCCCTCATCTTGCACATTTTGACCTCCCGCTCGCCCACCTGCACATTTCCTCATGTAGCCCTAAATCCCCTTGCTCCCCTCGCTGCTCCACTGCGTACTTCCCCACGCTTCTTCTCACCCCTCTCCTCATCCTTGCTGCATCCCACCACCTTGTGCTGCATCGAACGCTCACCCTCATTACCTCTCTCACGACTTCCCTTCACCACAACCGTGCCACCACACCTTCACTGATTCCCACGCCATCTCACCGAAACCCTAACCCTAGTTGAAATAAAAAGTTTAAATATTATATAATTATTTTTATATTAATATTTGGTTTTTTACTTACTTTACATTCCAAATTTTAATAAATTAAATATTTATAATAATAACAATCTTATTATTATATTAATATTTAAATTTATTCCTCATCCATAAAAATATTATTGACTAGTCAAGCTTACCAAAGACATTATTTATTCTTTACCCATCATAAGCCAAACTTGGGTCCAACTATTCACCCCCACATCTAAGAAGCATGACGACAGAGTTAAAAAACCAAATCGAAAAAATGGAGAAGGAGATCAAATCCCTCGTCGCTAACCAAAAAAATTGAAGGAAGAGATGAAAAATAACAATACAATGCTTAAAAAGGAAATCAAAGACGAAGTTGTTCTAATACTAGAAAGAAGGTTGGATGAAAAATTTGACATCCTGAATGAAAAACAAAAAGACTTGGATGACAAAATGAGTACTATGACTCAAAACATAAACACCATAACCCAGAACTTGAGCACCATGACGCAGAACCATAATACATTAATGGAGGTGTTACAAAGACTAACGCCTAAGACAGACCAAGTCAGCAGTCGAGACATGCTAGATGCCTCATTTCATATTTTCACACATGAAGCACTTGCCAAGAATCAAGAAGAATTGCAAAAAGAAATAAAGATTAACAATGCGACGCTTAAGCAAGAGATAGAAACAAAAGTATTGCCAGATATGGAGGCGTGATTAAACAGCCAAATAGAAGCTATCTGTAAGATAGTAGAGAATAAAAAAGATAAAAATCACCGCCAACAACGAAGCAGTTCAAATATGCCACTTACATCGTCCAGTAGTTCCAATCCACCATCAAACCATAAAGCAAAAGGGAATCAATATCACCTTTACATAGTGTACCCACCTAAGGCAAAAATAGAGTTGTCGAAATACAATGGAAGTGAAGACCAATGCGTTGCTTGGCTAAACAAAGCGGAAGAATAATTCGACATTTACAATATTCAATCTGATGAGGAGAAGGTGAAATATGCGTCAATGCATATGGAAGGGTACGCCTATAATTGGTACTTATGGTGGAAGAGAGACAATTTTGCCTACACCTGGAACTTGTTCAAAAATGAATTTTTTAATAGGTTTCAAGGAATCAAAGAAGATGAATTTTTCAGTAAACTGACTAGACTACAACAGGTTGGAAGCGTGGAGAAATTCACACATCGGTGGGAATCCTTATCGACACGAGTATTTGGGTTGTCTGACAAGCAAAGACTCGAAACCTATTTAGGAGGTCTTAAACCATACCTCCAAAAAGAGTTAAAGTTACATGACATACCTAACGTAGAAGTAGCAAGACATAAAGCAAAAGCCGCAGAACGCAAATTGGAAGGAATAAAAACAAGAGACGATAACCATTATCGACAAGAAAAAAAGACACAATGTAGGTACTGTGCAAATACTTGGTCACCCGGCCATGAATGCCACAAACCTCAATCATATGCCTATGAAATGGAAAATAGATCAAAGTCATCTAACAGTTACTCTGATAATAGAAAAAAGAAGAAAAACATATGTCGTCGATGCGGTGATGATTGGATTCCAGGCCATAAATGTAGGAACAATCAGACAATACAGTGCAAAATCATCAATGGAAAGGAAGTGCAAGTCTCTGCACAAGAAATTGCGTCCGATTCTAATACCGACACCGAATCTAAATGAAGGACGACATTAGGAAAATACTCAAGCTTTGAGGACAAAGCTTTCCTAAGGGGAAAGCAATGCTGTGAATATTTAATTAATATTATTATTTATATATTAAATAGATTATTAGGTTAATAAGCGAAATGGTGTAACCCTTCGCTATTCTTGCTCAAGCCCTATAAAGGCGAGCTTATTGTAACTTTATCATCATCTATCAATATAATATTATCTTTTTTATCTCAAATATGGAAGACAGATTCGCTTCTTAACTTAGTGAACGAATACATTCACTGCATCCAACACCTCTACCAATCTGGATAGGATCACCTTTTGGGACAACTACAAGTTGTGTGATAACAGATCTAAAGTGACAAAAGCCCGTTCGATGTGACAACCTCTGTATCCAGTGGAGAACGAGGCCCTTGCAAGTGTCACCGGTTTAGTTTCCCTCCTCTACCGTACTGGATAGGATCCCTTTAGCTACAGTTTGTGTGATAACATTAATTAGCGTCGTTGCCGGGGAGGTAGAGGCTTGATGATAACATCCAGTTTTATTTTTGGATGGTTACAATTTACATCTTTAAACTATACGTAGCCATCTCATTTCACTCATCTCTCCCCACTGTCATACGACATATCTTTCGGTAGACAAGATTAATAGTTTACCTAGCAACTCCTAAATGTGACTCCATTGAGGAATGACCTCATACCCATTCTTACGATTTGAGAAGTGTTAATTCGAATCAAGTAGAAGGAACTCCGCTTAAATAATCGAAGAGATCCAAAAGCCCAATCATCTAATTTCTTTTGGAAAATTGTTAATTCTTCTTATTCTCCAAGTCATATTTTGGGATCTCCATCATCTAGTCCGGTTCCTCCTACCCCTCCATCTCCTCAAACAAATTCAATGGCTAGAACTAATCAAAACAATCCTAATCCTAACAATCCAGTCAATCCTATTCAGAATAACCCTCTGGTTGCTCGAATATTTGGGAACAAAGCTAAAGCATTAGCTTTCGATTTTTCCCAGATCCCTGGTTCACCTCATGACATGCCCAATAAGTATTTTGGAAAGATTCCTAAATTTAGTGGAAGTTGTGCAACTTCCATTGAAGATCATATCGAGGTTGTTTGGGCACATATGGAAGTCTATGGGGTTGAGGAAGAAGATGTCTATATGCGAGGTCTTTTCGCATCCTTAGAAGGTGATGCTCGCAAGTGGTTTGATCGCTTTCCAGCATCATCAGTTACTGGATATGATGCGTTTGTGGAAAAACTAAAGTATGAGTGGTTTGTCAAGTTGGATGGACGTTTTCTATTGAACCAACTGTTTGAAATTCAGAAGAAAGAAAACGAGTCTGTCCATGAATTCAACCTCCGTTTTGATGAGATAGTGGCCAGCATACCTGAAGACACTAGGCCTAAGGAGCAAGCAGTGTTGATTCATTACCTCAATTTATTTGAAGGTTACCTTGGCTATCATCTCAAAGACAAAAACCCGAATGACCTCAAAGAATCTCAAGAGAATGCTAGAAGAGCTAAAGCCAATGCTGCCTCTATGGGGAAGCAAAATTTCTTTGACTCTATTTGTGCTTTGTCTTCTAGATCTGAGCCCAAAGCTAGGAAAGGAAAGGAACCAACCAAAGATCCCAATGAACTAATGGAGAACGTGCATGAAATGTTGAAACATTTAACTCTCCTAACTAGGATATGGCTAAGAACAGAGAATTCGAGAGATATAGGCACCCCTATGGTTCAAAGCCTTATTGGAACCCTCAGAAGAGGCCTGTAATCGATGAAAACAGAAGAACCCCCATGGGCCAAACATCACTTGAACCACCTGGAATTAATTGGTCAAAAGAACAAAGAGAGGATGATACTGAGTACCTCACTCACAGTGAAGATGCTCAAGATTCTCCTAAGAACATTAACTGGGTCGAAAATCTTGAATTTGACAAGGACTTTGAATGTATACTGATAGATCATGAAGATGACGATCAAGAAAGTCCTAGTCTAAGTGTTCCCATATTTCCCACAGAACAACTTGAAGGTAGTGTCCAAGCTCCTATTCGAATTTATCAAAGAAGGAAGGATGGCCATAAGCCACCTCCTTTCATTGAAAATAAAAGCAGTGAGCAACCTAGTCCAATGAGCGAGCCTAACTCTGTTCTCCCTGATTGTGATTTAGACATCAATATTGAGAAAGAGTTGGACAAAGTTATGCACAATATTCCACTCACTGAATTAATGAAGATCCCATCAGTTAAAGAACACGTGGTAGAGTTTTCTAAGCATATCCCTAACACTACCACTAAAGATGGTGAAGTTCAACCTCCTTCAGACGTGGCCCCTAGTGCCATGGTTGAAGATGAGGAAGATCCTCCCATCAACATCCAGATAGCTTTATATGAGAGGAAGAATGGTGGTCACCAGCCCTTTTATCTTACACTTCATATTGGTGATCTCCTTCTTCACAACTGCATGCTGGATTTTGGTGCTTCCATGAATGTCATGCCTTTGCAAGTGATGGAAACCATGGGATTAAAAATTACTAGGACATATGGGAACGTGTGCGACATAGAATTCAGACTAATGCAAGTTTTTGGTTTGATCAAGAACTTGAGAACTGACCTATTTTCATGTCCCGATATATCCATGCTTATGGACATAGTGGTCATAGATTTGCTCCCTGTCTACGAAATGCTTTTGTGTAGGAAGTGGTCTGTTGGATTAGGAGGCCATCTTCAGATGGACTTATCATACGCTACTATTCCTAACTCTAATGGTGCATTAGTTAGGATCTATAGGGAACCATTTTATGATGGTCACCTTGAGAGTTTCGAGGATGGTGTCAGGAATTCTTATGGGCAAGGAGAATTGCTTCCTGAGGGTATTTTTATGGTCATGGGTGGCCCAAGTGAGGATCAAAATCATGGGAGAGAATATATTTGGAGGTCTTTTAGAGATGATGATTCCTCAGAGGAAGAGAATGATAGAATCGAATTTGCTAGAGAGATCAATCTTGAGATGCATCGTGGTGAAGTGTCTGAAGAGATTCAAGCCTTGAATCAACTTAATGATGTGGAACTCCAAAATGTCGAACATAATCCCATCATTGAAGTCAATGACTTTGAAAACATTTTAGAACAGGTAAGGCGAGGAGAACGTATTCCTAGAATAGTTAGGGAGTTTTTTGCATTGGTTGATCATAATTTGGAAAGGGAAAGAGAAGGGCTTTCTCATATTCTTCCATGGCAGAATAACAATGAAGGGACACATCCTTCCCCTGTTGGGGATAGTGATGAAGATCCAAATGATTCTCATTTTTCTGATGTCCCTGATCATCTATCTCGCTAGTCTGTGGAAGAGGATGCAACAAGACTAGTTAGTGACAACTCCATGAGTTGTCAAGAGTCTGCCTTGGTACATGATGACCCTAAAGGAGAGTTTTCCCTGAACAATCTTGCTATCTTTTAGGAATCTCCTTCTATCACTAGTGCAACCAACGAAGGTGAGCTTTCCTCGATGTATCCCCATTTGAGAGATGTCCCGAGTTTCTTGTTACCTCATGAGTTACCTAGTGGTGAAGAAGTTACGCATCATATTGATCCATCGCACATTCCTACTCCTTCCCCAACTTTTCTAGAGTCTGAAGCTCAAAGATTCAAAGACATGGCTTTGAATCCTCCTTCACCACCCGAGATTTCATCCTCAAGGATGGAAGGTATGATAGTTCTGATCCCATTTGGAGAGGGTAGTAGTAGAAGCAATGAAAATCATATTATGCCGTCTCCTTTGGAAGAGGATACTGAGGAAGTTGTCAGAGACTTTGTTACTGTGGGAGATGTTGTTGCCGGATAAGCACTTTGGGGAAAAATGGGGTTAGCGTGGAAGAAATCTTCAAGCCACTGGGTGCGTCCTTGGGGGCAAGCAAAGAGTCGAGATACTGTCACTCAACACTCAACTCCTCCGTCTAGGCCAACTCCTAGCGAAGCCGAGGGGGTGGTCCCTATGAAAATAAAAGTATGGCCTTTAAGCTAAGTTAGAGAAAAATGAATCTAGGAGTTTGAAATACAAGTAAATACTGAACCAAAGAAAGCAACTATGAATTAGAACAACAACATGATAAAGGTAAATCCATCTAACACATTGATTCACTTAAAACGTTTGATTGTTGCAGATTAGACTTCTGCCAAATGGAGTCACACGAGATTATTGAAGTGCTTTTGTGTTGCGAAAGTGTTGCAAGTCTTGTTGCTCATTTTAAATGTTTTATTATGATGTGTGGATTAAGGAGTGGGTTAGTTCTTAGTTTGGCCCTGTTATCACATATATAGTAGCTGGGATACCATATGTTTTATTCTAGATTCCAATACTTTTTTCAGCCAGTCCTTTACATTGAGATGCTTGAGATGAGCATCTATATTGGATCACTATTATGATTATGGACAACAGTATATTCCTATACCATGACTGAGTCTTAGGAAACTCAGGTTTGATGACTAATGTAGCCATTTAGCCATTTACAGAGCAGTATGTATTGCCCAGAGTTGCAACAGCAGGTTCTTAGTGGGCAGATGATGGTTTAGATTGTTTATGCAGAGGTATATGACCTAGCAGGTATTATCATGTGTTATGGTTATTATTGCTTTTATACTCATTCTTGTGGCATGTTTTAACACTTGGTGTCATGATCTGGCGATCATATAGATATATGGACCTGGTTGTATTATTTATCTATCTATGTCCCTGCTCAGACTTAGAAGTTCCTGGTTATACTCATTGGTTTTACCCTCCTTAGGAGAATGGAGGTGATCATTCCACCAAGTGTTGGTCTCATTATTCACTTTCTCCATCCATCCATTACCTTCCAGTTATTGGATTATCCCTGACTTACTACTTACTTGTGGCATGGAGGACTTTTCCCCACTTTAGCCTCTTTGTTGGATGAGGTTCCCTGTTGTATTGTGTCTCGGCTCTGAGTTGCCTAGGTTGTGTTGACTAGACCTGAAACAGATTGTACTACCATCATTACAATGTGTCTAGAAATGAAATGTATATCTTAAATGAAAGCCCATTCTAGAATGTGTTTATCAACACACGTGAATGAAAGGCATGTGAAATTAATGAAAATCCAAGAATTTGTTTCTTAACACACACGGATCAAAAGGCCTAATAAATGTAAATCCAAGAATGTGTTTCTTAACACACACGGATCAAGGCTATGGAAATGAATGAAAGGCCTAAAAAGCAAAGGTTTAATAAATGCTATATCTAATGATTGCTGGCCTCACTTGTAATGATCTATTCCTCACTAGCTTGCGGGTTATCATGCGAGATGGAGTAAGGGACAACTAATTCCAAGTGCCCCCTAAAGTCTCAAGTTACGGTTTGTTGGGCACCTAGTCATGGCGGCTCTAGAAAAGATCCTCATGGAGCTGTATCAGCTTGGATGTGAGTTGTAGACATCTGTGAAGGTCGAATAAACACTTCCCAGATTGCTTATCCATTTGTGAGACGTTGGCTTCCCCTATGTTATTTGCTTGTCCAACATATGCCTTAGTGTGTATTCCCTTTTCCATATCCAAAGTGTCACTGTGTCAATTTAGTATGGTCATCCCTTAGCCTAGCCTTGTAGTCTTTAGCCTTCACCCTACACTAGCAAAATGATCACAACCATGAAGTGAGTATAGTCTTGAGGTTCTAGTCTGAAACATAATAATAATCATAAAAAACATTCAATCTTGTAGATCGCCAAAGAATTGATTACTATATGTTATATTGCTACTTGAATGATTTGTAAAGCATGTCTTTACCTTTTAACACTTGCAGCAGTTTGATGTTAGCCTGGGTCATTTTATGGGTCATGTTGACTTGGTCAAACCTAGTTTGATCAAGGTCAACTACAGGACATGAGGTGGATAGACCTTGGATGATGTAGATGGATGATATATGGTCTATTAGAGGTCACCAGGTGGTTCCATGCATTGGTTACAGGTTTATGATGATGATCTGGCATTTTATTATATTTGATCATTTACATATTATTATTATTTTTATCTGTTCAGGCATATTTGAGATATTATATGATCATGCATAGATCTATAAGGTGTATGAGTACACACCTCTAGTAGATTTGGGCTCTCTGAGTCCATTGAGACAGTTGGTTTTAGTTCCGGGCAGTTATAGTGAGTATTATCCTCAGTTTATCATTCTGGTGCATATTTGCCATTAAAAATGGCCTGTTAGAGCAGTTTGATGATCTTCTTGGTTCACCTAGGGCGCTACAGAGGGAGTATGGGGTCCAGCCACTTGTTTTTACTATTATGCCATACTCTTGGGCATTATGGTGCAGTCAGATTTGGCCCCCCGGATGAACAGGCAGAAATTTACAAGCATTTTTATACTTTATAGAGGATTTACAGAGGCATAAAAATGGTAAAAATGGCTACTTAGGAAATCGATTTGAGCTACTGAGGCAAGGAAATGGCATGGGAATTGTTTTGATGATGAGTGTGATGTCTTCCACCCCTTCTACAGTAGTTTCATCATTCAGTGGGGCCGTCACACATTTCTCCAACACTTTTTATGATTTTCTGGAGCCTTTGGAGGCTCACGACTTTCCCAGAGGAGCACGATTTGGTGCTTGGTTTGGTCATATGTTATTATTGTGCCATGGGGACACACTAGGGAGGTTGGATATCACCCCTTGGACCCACCATGAGTGGGTTATCATGTTTTTCTAGTCATATTGAGTGGGACGTCCTCCTAGAGTGACTTTGTCCATGCATTATGTTATATTTTTGAGTTGATCCATGTACTTTATGTTGAGCTTATCTCAACCGTTGATTAGAACTTTTATATCTTTTAATCTTAGCCATCCATTCAAAGGGTGGTTAGGGTTTTGGTATCTCTTCTTCCTATTTAAAGGAGAGCTTCTCATTGTAAAGAGACTTTTGGCTCCGGGCTTTTGGAATAAAATATATTTTTGCAGATACTTGTCTTGTGGTTGTGGATGCTAAAGATGCCGATTGAAACTGTTTTTCCTTTGCATTGAGAGTATTGGGGATCTTTCTTGCATATATTTTTTCCACGTTTTGTTCTACAGGTGAAGAAGTCGATTTGGTGAGGAGGGCGCATTGGCTGGGGAGACTCACCCTGCTACTTTCTCTTCTCTTCGTCGGTTATAGGGAGTATCACTGTCTGAGTACCTCTTACTCTTTGTGTTCATGTTCATCACTTGTATTTCTTCCACTCTTGCTTTGAACTGATTGATCGTAGTGTCCTTGGTTCATTAGGAAGAGGAGGGCGCACTTGTGGAGCTGGGTAATTCGTGAAGGCAAGGAAACGACTCAAACTTTCATTGGATCTTTGTGGGAACAATCCTCGACATCATAGCAAACATCTCCATCATTTAGGTACGCTTGCAAGGTAAGATTTTATTTCTCTAACCTACCCATCTGTCAATTTCATGTTAAAATCCTCATCAAAATCCTTTGGAAAATTCTCTAGCTGAAACTACTTGGTTAATAGCATAGCCATTTCTGGGTTATTGGTATCTTGCAATTATCTAGGTGGGTTCTCCAAAACGTCACACTTGGAGGACTCCTATGGCCCAAATCCCAAGGCACTGGTTCCCTTAACCTTAACACATTCCCCTTGTTGTCTCGTTTGCTTGTCGTTTTGAGCTTGTGTGCTTTGATACTGTCACATCCACTTGCCAAGCTGTGCTAGAAATCCCTTAACCTCAGATCCACTGTTTGGGACACTTTCCTTGTTTTAAGGGTCACGTTTCCCAAGGCAGCTGAATTTGACTATTTTAAACTAGCACCTGAATCCTGGAACCTTATCTAATTGTCGAGTCACTGTGTTTAATAGATCTTTATTAACACATATCTTTCCTAAGCCTCCACAGTGATCTTGTTTCCTTGAATCTAGGGTTCCATACTTGTCACCTTACGTACCCTATCTGATTAGCTTGATATGGTGATTGGGTTAGATCTCTCCTATCGGGAGTAGATCAGGGTCTCCCCCTTGTTATCTTGGCTTTGATAACTTGAGTGAAGGGTGCCTCGATTGGCGTGACAATCAATTTTGGAGATCGAGGCTCTCGAGGTTCACCACTTTAGTTGCCTATCCCCTCTACCATCCTTTTGGATCCATCTATAGGGGCAACTACAAGATTGGTGATAACAGGCCCAATTCCAACTTAGTCATTCTAACTAAGCGTAGTGACAACTAAACCAAGGGTCCAACTGGGTGAGGCATAACTTGCTTAAAGTATCCCACTGACCCTATAGTTAGTTTCACGCGACCTCTCGAGTTTTAGAGATCAAGTTTTCGTTGGATTGCCCTATTAAACTAGTGACTTCAAATCCCTTTCTGACTAACCAACTTATCAGATTAAGATGCAGTGGCCAAGAGCATACTCGGAATTTCAAGCCTTGGTAATTTTTATTAAGTGTTTTGGGGGAGTTGATTAACTAATCTAAAACCCAAGAGTCTCTTTTCCACAGACCAATGACTGGTGCAGTACTTCGGGAAAGCAAGGGTGCAAATTTTATTTGTTAGTAATGTACAAAATTGTAAATAAAAGTAAGATTATTGATGACTGAGAATGTATTTTCCCCTTCGGTACTTCGGGAATGCACAGCCGGATTTAGTTTTTTGATATTGTTAATTTCAAAATAATGTACACAATTTGTAAATGGTAAAACTAACTATACAACCTTATTGGGGCAGATTGTGTGCATGTGATGATAAAATAAAGTAAAGAAAAAATTGCAAACCACAAAATTGACCCTACAAGATCCCGCCAGGGGGGATGGGATGTGGGCACTTTGTATCCCACTTGCTCTCTTTATTAATTATTTTACAATCATGAGGTGGATGCCTTGGTACATGTAGATCTGGATCCAAAAGCCTTACAGGTTTTAGATATAAGACAAGAGAGAAGAAAATTGCTTCGGGAAGCCTTGGATGGCTTCAAATCTTCGATTTTTCGACACAATAAAAATAAGAAACTAGCCAACTGAAATGCACCAAATGTGCCAAATAAAGCGTTAGAAGCATAAAAAAAATGAAGTACTAAAAGATAAACAATAATTCCAAGTACTTAAGCAAGTTAGATCTACTCAAATTTAGACTTTAACATCCTAGATCTAACAACATACTCAAATAAATCAGCCTTTAAAGTATTCTTTTGAAAAGTAAACTAATTTACTTAAACATGTTAGTAACTGTAACCAAGAGAAATTTTAATTAAAGAGAAGGAGAGAGAGATAGCAGAAAAGCCAGAATCTTGGGAATATCTGAGCTGTGGAGCCTGCAAGTGGAAAGCGAAGCGACTATGCAAAAATGTTCGAAGATTGGAGGAGTCAAACTAGATCCGCCAAACATTCGAGCTAAATACTTGCATCAACTAATAAGTTCTTGCATACAAATGGTTAAAACGAATATTGGTGCCGCCTACAATGGAAACTCAGAAAGCATGGAAATCAAACTAGAATACACATGCAAGTCTAGGAGATTTAAAGTAAATTAACAAAAAGAATAATCAAACTAGAAATTCTCCTACCTACCGGGAGATACCTCTCCTTCAAAGGCCAACATTCAACCACAAAGTGCAAGAAACCAAAGCAATACATATTACCTCATAAGAATATGCAATGTTCATCCACACACAATGATGCTCGACTCAAGAGATTTGCCTCAAATGCCTTCTTTATTCCAACAAAGAAAATATTACAATACAAACAACACAAACTCAACTAGCCTTTCGATCCTCTCTGACCATAAGCAAAAGAGAGCCCAATGCTTCGTTTAAATAACAAATGGAGAATGGGGGGCCGCACTCAAGAGGAGATCATGAGGGGGGCACATCTCTCAATTTGAGGAGTGATTTACTCCATGACTCGAGTGATGGGGAGAGGTGGTGGCCACCTCACAAGAGGGGTGCCCCTCTCTACCTCGTAAACTCCTCCAACGATCCACGCTATGCCACATATGAAGAGGGATGCCCACCTGTGAGCTTTATGGAGGATGGCGCACCTCCTCCTTTTGATGTCATTCACTACCTTCCAAATCTTTCTCAAATCACACTCCTTATCCATTAAATCAAGCCACCTTTCAAAAGAAATAAGATATGCCACCTTTTCAACATGTTTTAAACATGCCTCCTTGATTTTCCCACTTTGTCCTTTTTGTGCATTTTGTGTAAGTTTAGCATTTTTTTGTCATTTTGTCGCCTCCTTAAGCAAAAATGCCTTAAGTGATAATTTGATCACCCAAAACATAGGAAAAGTGGGTCCTAAGGTAAAGAGGACACTCTGAGTGTGAAAGCGACCATACCCACGCCAAAATATATCTCCAGACCATCGTTTTATTATAATTTGAAAATTTCCAATTAAACCATTAAAAATTGGTCTAATTTTACGGAAAAAAAAATTATTTTTCTCGGAAATTAAAAAAAACTGAGGGGGACCTAGTACATGTCCATACGACTTAATATTGATGGCTAACATGTAAAAATACATAGACACTTAGGCTTTAATAACCCTCCCAAGGTTTGACCTCCAAGGAAAATACTCCAACTTTGGAGGTGTGAGTGAAAAACATAGGAATTATATGTCATTGAAGCGCAACGCATAATTTCCAAGGAAAAAACACTCTAGAGTATCCCCTTGACAGATAAACCTAAGGTAAGCCAATCCTGTTACAAAAAGACCATGCTTAGACCAACTTATTATAATTCCCCATGGGGATTATGGACATGCAATGTTTTGAGAAAAGGGCCAAAAATTGGCCGGATGGATCACGGAACACTGATGATGAACAATTTGATTGTTCAAGTCTTCGACGGTTCACTCGGGATCCACTAAGTGCAATTTAGTGGATAACATCTGGCTCCAACTACGGGACATGTGCTCGATCTGGCCTTTAGGAAAGGAGAGGATGCGAGAACACTAGAATCTCTGGTTTATACAACCTGTAAAAACATCTCAACTTGACAAGAAAAACCTCCAACAACACAAGTCTTATGAAGAGACCAATGAATCACAAATTGCTTTTATTCATAAAAACTAAAAACTAACTAAGGAGAAAGTTATCATTCCTAAGTACTGGAAAGTAATGCATAAAGTAAATGCTCACTTTGAGGAGCTTATTTTCCTACTCTAAGCACGGTATAAAAAAACATGGTAAGTGTAATCAGAAATCCAATATTACCATCTAAGCATTTCATCAATATAATAATTTTTTACCTTGTCTTTGGTTACCAGCCAAAGTAAGGACATGCTTATTAGAAAGTGCAAACCTGCATGGCTATTCTGAATGAGAGAGATGGATGGGAAATCATAGGTATGTGATAGATATTTGAAGTGCTTATCCAAATGGTAAGTCCTCCTGCAAACTTCTTCTATCCATAACTGGATAGGGCTGAGAAAAAAATCAGAATGATAAGGCAGTCCAAGTACCTCATCATACTGATCTGCAGGGCTCTTCTGATAGTAACTTTCTGTGAAAGTATATGCTTCAAGCTCCTCCAAATCATAAGGAACCTCTGTATGCAGAGACGATGGCTGAGATTGCTCTTTAATAAGTTGTTTCTGATTTGATTCTTTACTACACTGCTTCTTCAGGTCTTCATTGCTGATGCTCATGCATGGCTCATACTGATTATATAAAAATATTTCATGCCCCTTCTCCATGCAAAGATATCCCAAGGTCTTAAGGTCCATGCTTCCTTCTTTGAACACCTCATAATGGGATTTTCAATAAAATCATCAAGAGATTCTAACTTAAACTCTCTTTCTTCAGATATGTCATATATGGGATTCTCAATTATGCTCTCAAAGGATTCTGGCTCATCATTTACTTCTTCAACAATGGCATAGATGGGGTTCTTTATAAATGTCAAGTTATCATCATCAACATCTATGTCAGTCGTGAGGGACTCCTCGTCACTTAAATCATGATCCAAGCTATATCTGTCTTCTTCATCCTCATAATCCTCCTCTTCAGAAAAAAGGTCATAAGGAAGTAAACCTTCCAAACCATCATCATTATACACATTACAAACTTCCTCATGAATTTCAATATGGGATTGTGTAATGGTTTATTCTGGAGGTGGATCAGGAGTACAAATGTGCTCATCATCACTGAAATAGTCTTGAAAAAATTCCCACTCATCAATGTTTTCCGTCATGGTGAAATGAGGAGGGTCTTCAGTAATATCTTCAATGAATGGCTCATCATGCTCTTAAATGGGATCAACATGAATCTTTGGAAATGGAATATCATACATCATGTTGACTTTAGGTAACTTAGGCTCTTCCTTATGAAATTCTTTTGAAGGAAAGAAGTAAGCAAGAGTGTTTTTAATGTATAATGCAATATAAAATAACCTAATATGATCATATATATGCCGCTGCCTCAAAAATGTCTCAAAGAAGTTAATGAGGGAAGTAATAGATTTATCAGGATGGCCCTCGTAAAACCAACATGCAACATCCCCTTGCAAAGAATAACCAAACATATGCATCATATGATCTTCATGGCGTATGTTAAATTTGCTTATATGTGAAAGGAAAGTCATAACATGGAATCTGGTTGAGTAGTCCTCATCATGACCATGAAAGAAAGGAAGGGGATAAGATGTCTTTTCACCATCAAATTGATTAGGAAAACCTGGAATTTTGAAGTAATCAATGGGCGAACATGCAAGGGAGGTCTGAGTAGTAGTTTCTCTTCTCTTAATATCCATATCAAAGTAAATCAATGACCTTGGTTCAACCATGAGCCTTTAAAATTTTCTGTATTTGTATGGCCTCATCTACACACAAGAAGTCTTAATAATATATATGAGATGCAAGGGTTTTGTCCCTTCAGCGGAGTCGCCATGTGAGAACAAAAATATGCATTTAAAATACTCACAAAAATTCAACTTTTTTGCTTTTCTTTGAAAAAAAATCACAAAACTGAAAAAAAGGTTAGTGAAGTCACCAAATGAAAATAAAAAGATCTACTCTAAACATACATCAAACAAAGCAAAAAAAAATAGGAGAAAACAAAAGTCGTAACCCGGGAATAAAAAGATTTATCCCTGGCAACGACGCCAAAAATGTTGCCGTCGGATACGCACCTCGGGGAAAAAGGGGGTTAGTGCGGCAGAAAATCTTCAAGCCACTGGGTGCGTCCTTGGGGGCAAGCAAAGAGTCGAGATACTGTCACTCAACACTCAACTCCTCCGTCTAGGTCAACTCCTAGCGAAGCCAAGGGGAGTGGTCCTTATGAAAATAAAACTATGGCCTTTAAGCTAAGTTAGAGAAAAATGAATCTAGGAGTTTGAAATACAAGTAAATATTGAACCAGAGAAAGCAACTATGAATTAGAACATCATGATAAAGGTAAATCCATCTAACACATTGATTCACCTAAAACGTTTGATTGTTGCAGATTAGACCAGTGCCAAATGGAGTCACACGAGATTATTGAAGTGTTGCTGTGTTGCGAAAGTGTTGCAAATCTTGTTGGTCAGTTTTAAGCGTTTTATTATGATGTGTGGATTAAGGAGTGGGTTAGTTCTTGGTTTGGCCCAATTCCAACTTAGTCCTTCGAACTGAGTGTAGTGACAACTAAACCAAGGGTCCAATTGGGCGAGGCATAACCTGCTTAAAGTTAGCCCACTAACTCTGTGGTTAGTTTCATGTGGCCTCTTGAGTTGTAGAGTTCAAGTTTTTGTTGGATTTCCCTATCAAACTAGTCACTTCAAATCCCTTTCTGATTAACCAACTGATCAGACTAAGCTGCAGCGACCAAGAGCATACTCGGAATTTCAAGCCTTGGTAAATTGTATTAAGTGTTTTGGGTGAGTTGATTAACTAATCTAAAACCCAAGAGTCTCTTTTCCACACACCAATGACTGGTGCAGTACTTTGGAAAGCAATGGTGCAAATTTTATTTGTTAATGATGTACAAAACTGTAAATAAAAGTAAGATTATTGACGACTGAGAATCTCTTTTCCCTTTCGGTACTTCGGGAATGCACAGCCGGATTTAGTTTTTTGATATTGTTAATATCAAAATAATGTACAAAATTTGTAAATGGTAAAACTAACGATACAACCATATTGGGGCAGATTGTGTGCATGTGATGATAAAATAAAGTAAAGAAAAAAGTTAGAAAAAATTGCAAACCACAAAATTGAGCCTACAAGATTCCCCTAGGGGGGATGGGGTGTGGGCACTGTGTAGCCCACCTTCTCTCTTTATTAATTATTTTACAATCATGAGGTGGATGCCTTGGTCCATGTAGATCTGGATCCTAAGGCCTTACAGGTTTTAGAATAAGACAAGAGAGAAGAAAATTGCTCCAGGAAGCCTTGGATGGCTTCAGATCTTCGATTTTTCGGCAACGCTTCCTCTTGTTATGGTGATAAAAATAAGAAACCAGCCACCTGAAATGCACCAAACGTGCTAGATAAAGCGTTAGAAGCATAAAAAAAATGAAGTACTAAAAGATAAACAATAATTCCAAGTACTTAACCAAGTTAGATCTACTCAAATTTAGACTTTAACATCCTAGATCTAACAACATACTCAAATAAATCAGCCTTTAAAATATTCTTTTAAAAAGTAAACTAATTTACTTAAGCATGTTAGTAATTGTAACCAAGAGAAATTTTAATTAAAGAGAAGGAGAGAGAGATAGCAGAAAAGCCAGAAGCTTGGGAATATTTGAGCTGTGGACCCTGCAAGTGGAAAGCAGAGGGACTATGCGAAAATGTTCGAAGATTGGAGGAGTCAAACTAAATCCGCCAAACATTCGAGGTAGATACCTGCATCAACTAATAACTTCTTGCATACAAATGGTTTAAACGAATATTGGTGCCGCCTACAATGGAAACTCAGAAAGCATGGAAATCAAACTAGAATACACATGCACGTCTAAGAGATCTAAAGTAAACTAACAAAGAGAATAATCAAACTAGAAATTCTCCTACCTACCAGGAGATACCTCCCCTTCAAAGACCAACATTCAACCACAAAATGCAAGAAACTAAAGCAATACAGATTACCTCATAAGAATATGCAATGTTCATCCACACACAATGATTCTCGACACGAGATTTGCCTCCAAAGCCTTCTTTATTCCAACAAAGAAAATATTACAATATAAAGAGCACACACTCGACTAGCCTTTCGGTCCTCTCTGACCATAAGCAAAAGAGATCCCAATGCTTCGTTTAAATAACAAATGGAGAATGGGGGGGATGCACTCAAGAGGAGATCATGAGGGGGGCACATCTCTCGATTTGAGGAGTGATTTACTCCATGACTCGAGTGATGGGGAGAGGTGGTGGCCACCTCACAAGAGGGGCGCTCCTCTCTACCTCGTTAACTCCTCTAACGATCCACGATATGCCACATATGAAGAGGGATGCCCACACACAAGCTTTATGGAGGATGGCGCACCTCCTCTTTTTGATGCCATTTGCTATCTTCCAAATCTTTCTCAAATCACAGTCCTTATCCATTAAATCAAGTCGCCTTTCAAAATAAATAAGATATGCCACCTTTTCAACATGTTTTAAACATGCCTCCTCGATTTTCCCACTTTTTCCTTTTTGTGCATTTTGTGTAAGTTTAGCATTTTTTGTCATTTTGTCGCGCCTCCTGAAGCAAAAATGCCTTAAGTGATAATTTGATCACCTGGAACATAGGAAAAGTGGGTCCTGGGGTAAAGAGGACGCTCTGAGTGTGAAAAGGAGCATCCCGACGCCAAAATACGCCTTGAGACCATCTTTTTATTACAATTTGAAATTTTCCAATTAAACCATTAAAAAATGGTTTAATTTTATGGAAAAAATTATTTTTCTCGTAAATTAAAAAAAACTTAGGGGGACCTAGCACATGTCCATACGACTCAATATTGATGGCTAGCATGTAAAATACATAGACACTTAGGCTTTAATAACCTCCCAATGTTTGACCTCCAAGGAAAATACTCCAGCTTTGGAGGTGTGGTTGAAAAACTTAGGAATTATACGTCACTGAAGCGCAATGCATAATTCCTAAGGAAAAAAAACTGTAGAGTATCCCCTTGACAGATAAACCTAAGGTAAGCCAATCTTGTTACAAAAAGACCATGCTTAGACAAACTTATTACAATTCGCCATGGAGGGTATGGACATGCAATTTTTTGAAAAAAATGGCCAAAAAATGGCCTGATGGATCACGAAACATTGATGATGAACAATTTGATTGTTCAAGTCTTCGACGGTTCACTCAGGATTCACTAAGTGCAATTTAGTGGATAACAGGAGAAACACCCAAGTATACCATTCACCCATAGAGTGATGAACCGAATGAGAATAAAATAAGGAGAAGAGTGATTCGAGAAGTTCTGGTTGGCAGGGTTTCCATTCCTATAGATGGAGGTCCACCCCGTTTTGATGTTCCTTCTCAAAGGAACTTGAGAATAACTACTCCACTTTCGCATAACAACGCTGATATTTCCCCTATCCCAATTCTTGACGTTGAAGTTATCCCCTCATCTATAAATCGCCAAAGATTTTGTAGCGGCGATAGAGTAATCATTCCAAACCATTTGTTCTATATTAGATCTCAATGGGGTGACGACATTTGGATTGGTCCTTTCACGGTTGAACGATGCGTTGGTGACTTATGTTTTCTCTCTACAGGTGGTGGCCAATAGATCATGCTCCTTATCAATCAACATGAGTTGAGGGAGTACATCCCTGACTTGACTTAGTCTGAACATCCCTTGCCTGTATAGCTTAGGGTAGGTAGGAATCTTGAATAATCTCACTTGAGCAGTAGTTAGCTACCTGTGCCATTGAGTCTGGCACCCTTTTCCTTTGTGTCTGTGTCATTGCGTCTAACACCTTTTGTCTTGGCCATTGAGTTTGGCCCTTTTATTATTTTTCTTAGCTTTCTTTGTTTCCTACAGTTAATTAAAACTTGTTAGTTGTTAGATTAGCATTTTATTTACAACATTTTACTTTCAAGCATTTTATTTTCAATACCTTTATTTATGCATTATTATTTATATGTGGGCTAGTGACGACTGGTCTGTGAGATTGGTATATTGCTTTGCATTGTGCAGATACTAGGTACATATTTTGAAGATGATGCAGATGCTCGAGTGTATGATCATGGATTGATGTAGTGAGTGTTCTGGACTAGAGATTTCTAAGGTTCTTAAGCACTCTCTCCCTTAGAGCACTTGTCCCAGCTGGAGCCAGATGTTGTCACATCCATAGTAGCCGAGCTACCATGATTGTAGACCAGTTTCTACTATATTTTTTTAGCTAGTCCTTTGCATGTTTTGCACGAGATCGATTGATGATGAGCAGCATATTGGTGATCACTCTCATGTATTCAGTGGATCCCGAGCTTTTATATTTGACAGTCTCGTGCTAGGACTGAGCCTCATGACCCCAGGTTGATGACTGAGTTAGCCATTCTTCTATCATCCAGAGCAGATTGATGTCAGTGCCCATGATTTATTCAGCTGCAGTGCTTCAGTATGATTCAAATGTCAGGTCAAGAACTCAAGTATATGATCCAGCAGGTATATGGTTTGTGCATTTGGATTGTTGATTTGCTCTTTCCTTTATCTTGGTAGTTTTGACTGGGTATATGATGCTTGTTTGTTGGCGATATTTTATATTGTTCTTCTTTGTTGTCTAGACCAGAAGTGGTCAGTTACTATGAATGGGAGATTCTTGTGTATACTCGTTGGTCATGCCCTTACCTTATATGTATGGACTTGGTCATTCCCTTTGTAGGGATTTTGCTATCCATGGCATCACCAGTCACTTTCCCCCATTCATCCGTTATCTTCCAGTCTTGATTTTATCCCGACTTACACTTGAACTAGTGATCTCGAGGACT
Source organism: Larix kaempferi (assembly GCA_027924585.1). Lineage (NCBI taxonomy): Eukaryota > Viridiplantae > Streptophyta > Pinopsida > Pinales > Pinaceae > Larix > Larix kaempferi. The sequence goes on from BSBM01001399.1 coordinate 135,255, forward strand.
TCCCCACCTAGACCTCTTTGTTGGATAGATTCCATGTTTTCTTTGTGTCTCGGCTCTGGAGTATGTGATTCTAGTCACAGTGATTGTTCTCCTTTAGTCCTCGAGACCAATTATGCATACCAACAATGTTGCTAAACACTAAAGCATCAGAACTTAAATGCTATATCTAAAGTAATGCTAAGTCAGCGAAACCAGTGTTGTTAAACACTACTACATTAGCTAGTCAGTGGCCAAACGACGAGCACTCATCCTTGTTTGATGTAAGGCCATTTGCCCCTACAGGGCAATAGGGTGGTCACTCTATCGCACCTATGGATGGCGGCGAGCAATGGAGGTCATACCGTGTCATATTTGAGGCCTAGAAGGCCATTCAGGGCACTTGCTTTTGGAGGCTGGCTAGTGAAAATCTATAAAGTGAATTAAATGCTAAAGCTCAAAGTGAATAAAGATGACAAATAAATGAAATTGCTAAAATGGTTGCTTGTCTAGAGTTTATTGGAAGCAGTCTCATCACTCTACTCATTTGTGAGACACAACCATCCCTTGTGTTCTTCTCTATCCAGCATATGTGTAGGTGGTCTTCCCTAGTTCCCTTATTCGAGAGGTTACAATGTTGAGGTTGTCTAGTCATTTCCCTTAGCCTAGCCTTGTTTCTATACCCTCACCCATGGTTAGCAAATTGGCCTGGTCTGTAAACGAGTATACACTTGAGGTTCTTGTTTATAGTGGTTGGTTACTTTGATCTGGACTTATTATTATTATATTTACATGTTAGTGCCAGTTAAAACATCATTTTATACCTTGGTCTCGCTACTGATATAATTAAAGGAGCATATCTCATCCATTTGTACTTGTAGCAGCAGTTATTTGTGATCTGGATCATTATTTTGATCAGTCTTGACCTGGTAACCCAGTTTGACCAAGTCAACCGCAGGGTCCGGGATAAGTATGGGTCGACAGTGTTCGAGATGGATTATTCATGGTCCCTCTGTGCCCATTAGATGGTTCCGTGCTTCAGACAGTTGTTTCAGATGATGGTTTGATGGATTTATATTATTACTATTATTTACAGGCCATTATTTTATTATTTCGGGCATGGATGAGCTTACAGATGTATTTCTTGATGGTCACATAGTGTATGAGTACTCATTCCTAGTGGATTTAAGCATTTTGAGTCCATTGGTACACTCAGTTATCAGTTCCAGGAAGTTTTAGGTGATGATATGGTCAGATTACCACTTTTCTTCAGTTTGCCATGCAAAAATGGCCTGTCCAGTACTTTCATCAATTATTTTTGTTCTCCTAGGGTGCTCTTGAGGGGATATGGGGTCCAACCAGTTGCTATTACCATATTACCCCATCCCCAGAGATTTTGATATAGTCAGTTTTGTGCTTGGAGCACATGGCATAGAGTTACAGGCATTTTTGTACTTTCAGAGGTGGTTTTCCGACAGTAAACTGGCTAACAAAGGAAATCGATTTGGCTCAATGGGGCAAGGAAATGGCATGAGATTGGTCTGGGACTTCATGATGATATTTTCCACACCTTCCGTTGTGGTCTATGGCATCAGTGGGGTCCACACATCATCCCATTCATCATTTTGGGGTGTTTTATATTTTATTTTTTGGGCACACGTCCTAGTGTCTTTTGACACTTTATCACGTTATATTATTTTGATGTAGTTGGAGCATTAGTCTAGTGAAGATGTTATCTCCTAGATCCCCCCAACATGCTATTATGTTATGTTGTGTCCCTAGTGAGTTTATGTGTCTCACGTCCCCCCTAGGGCATCATTGAGGGAGGACGTCCCCCTTAGTCACGAGTGATCCATGTATTATTTGTCCGACTCATCTTAGCCATTGATCTTATATTTATATCTTTTGATCCTGACCCTCCATACTATTTGGATTTTAGGGTTTTGGATTCTGAGAGGCTATTTATATCCATTCTCACCATTGTAAAAAGTGACTTTTGGCTATGGAATAAAGAAATATAATACATTTTTGCAAATCTACTTTGTGGGCTTTGATGAATGTTCTTGTACATGATTGGAATGCCTCTCTTTTGCACATCTAAGTAGCTTTAGTATGATTTCATAACTTTTCTAGTGGAGGCTGAATTGATCTTTGCTGCAGGGGTGCGATTTGTTTGGGAGAGGATCGTGAGGGTTTCTCCATCCAATCGCTTGGGCAGATCTCTTCATCTTTCAGAGAGTAACCAATTGTGAATTTTTCCATTGAGTTATTGTTTGTTAGATGTCTTGCATGGTTTCTTTCTATTTGTGAAACAAATCTAACTCCGATTGTTTGATTTTGCAGGTAGAGAGGACACATCTCCTCCTTGGACCCACATACACTTGTTGGAAGATTGCTAAAATTGCTCAGAATTGTAACCAACTGTTAGGATCATCAATGCACTTGGTGGCCGCAAGCATCTGAGGTACGATCTACAAGGTATGTATTGATTTCATTTACTTTCATCCAATTGTCACTTTAATTTACAAGTTTCAAACCTTCGTTATATAGATCTGGCGATAATATGGGCTTAATAACTGAAACCCACTTTTAAAATAATTAATAAACGTTAGAGACCAAGTTTGGTGGAAATCCGACTCCATTTGCTCTTAGATCCGAGAACTGGTCGTCTCTAGGGGAGGACGCACTTGTGGGTTCTTCAGTCATTTTTCAGATTTGTTTGTTGGGTGTTGCTAGTTTGTCCTCTAATATTCATATCTACTACCTAGCCACCATCCTAGTGCCTTTCCTTGCCTAAATCTTGCCAAGTGGGCCCACCACACTCTTATTTGACTAAACCCTAGGTGGATCTCATTTGGGTCTTTTAAATCGGCATTAGATCTATCTAGATTTAACTATTCAAATTCAATAGTGGTACAATTTCTTCTGGTTGAGCAATTTCTCATTTCCTAAGCCTCCTCAACCAAGTCTTAATAACTGCATAGGTTGTTCATATTCCTTAGATCTAGATCAAATTATTCTTGATCTTAGTCTCTCTCTCATTTCACATCATCCTAGAGTACCTTGAGTAGCTTCGCTAGCCTTTATTGGCTGGCTAGGGTCTCCCCCTTGATCTTGCTTCGGCTTGATCTAAAGTGACAAGAGCCCGTTCGGTGTGACAACCTCTGTATCCAGTGGAGAACGAGGCCCTTGCAAGTATCATCGGTTTAGCTGCCCTCCTCTACTGTCCTGGATAGGATCCCTTTAGTTGGCAGCTACACTTTGTGTGATAACATGACACATTTGGGGGCCTAAGTTTCCTTGTGGACATCCCTCGGGGCTTTATTGGCTATTGGTGGACATTGCTTGTTAAAGAAGTTTTCTTTTGAAGGGGCCTTTGGAGGCTTGATGTGGATGTCATTCGATTGAAGGGGCCTTTGGAGGCCACGTGGCATCATCACCTAGCATTGATTCATTGCTTGATGGAGGTGCCCCCCTTGTTTGGGGTCTTATGTATCTCTTGTATTTGTACATGTGGCAATTGACCACCTTTGTTGATGTATTTTGTTGCTTAGCAGGTTCTTTGTAATATTTTACTCCACCCTAGGCTAGATCTAGGAAAATAATAATATTTTATTGTAAAGTAAGTTAGGCTACTCTCATATATAAAGAGATCCACTTCCTCATTTGAATTCATGGTTGGATTTTGAGAGCTCTCTCTCTTTTGGAGCCTAGGTGACATATCTTTCATGGAGCAATTTGATGTTTAAGGCCTTTCTTCTTTTGGGTTTCTTGATGGCTTAATCTTTTAGGTATCTTGCATCTTTTGGCATTGTAAGATCTGTTTGTCTAGTCCATTAGAAGGGTAGTGCTACTCTATTGGTTTATCATACTTTAGTTTTGTAGGTTGATTGAGGTATTTGGCATCTGTAGGAGGGGTACCCATTAATTTGTATAGGCTAAGGGTGAGCTAGATAGATAGGTTGAAGGTGTAAGATTAAATGCTACTCTACCTTGGTGAAATTTGCAAGAAGCTTGAATTGTTTGGGATAGGAATTTGGTATGCACTTTGTACGGGAATCACCTTGAGACTCCATCTTCGTAACCCTCCCATCATGTATACTGTTACACGTCTGCATTTCTCAGCGTTCCAGCAGGTTGTTGGTAGAGGAGGGCTAAAAGGCCAAGTGTGGGACTCTCTGCTTATGGTTGGCCATGACCGGGCCCCTTGGTCTTAGTCTTGGAAGTACAATGGCTTAGTGGCATTGTTGACTACCCTTTATGGGGCTTTTAGCCCTAGGGTTGGTGTCTGGGGCTTCCAGGTGTGGGCCTTTGGGTCACATGACCACCATGTCCTTTATGCCTTGAGGGGGACTATGCTTCATCTAGGGAGGTTATCCCTAAGTCCACCACCCCTCTCACACCCCACTTGGACCTTCTCTGTAGCTGATTGTACCTCCGCTGACCAAATCCACCCCTTGATGTCTTCACAATTGATCAGGCCTCAAGCTAAGGCAAGGGGGACGTTGAGGGACTTTATTTATCATTTTGGGGTTAGTAGGGGCATAACGTCCTCCTTAGGGTCACTCCTACAGTCATAGTGAGGCCTTGGCTTGCTTATTTTAGTATTTTTTATTATTTTATGTTAGTTTTAGTGCTTGGTCCCCAATGTGTGGGTGACATGCCCTAATTTTGTCTTATTTTGGAATATTTTAATAAAATATTGTTTTAATTTGAAATTGACATATAGGCTTGATAAAAAATTAAAATCTTGTGCTAAAATGGGTATAAATATCCATTCATTTGTCATTTGTAAAGCACAAGACTTGGGATCAAACTTTATTATGTTACTTTTTTACCCTTCTTGGGCTCTCTAAAGTGATGCACACCTCTTGGATGACTTTCTCTTTTGCTTGAAGTGGAAATTGGAGTATCTTCTAGGGTTTCTATGCAAATGCAAGGTTGATGCTAGCATTGTTGGACTAACACAAGCTCAAGGATTGATTTTCTTGGTAAAGTTGGTGCGTTTATGCTTCTTTGATGATTGAATGGTGGTGTAATGTTGCATTTTTTATTTATTTAGGGCTTCTTACTAGCCTTTAGTCAACTTTTGCATGGTAGAAGATGTCCCTCTGAGGGAGTTTTCTCTTGTTGGGCCTTGGATCTCTAATTTTACCTAAATTAGGCTCCTCCAACGAACCCTAGAGGTTGTTGTTGGATGCCCTAGTTTGGAAGGGAAGAGAAATCATCCAAGAGGGAGGCTGGTCACCATCCCTCTTGCCCTAGAATCTGAAGTAGATTTCTTCAAAACCCCAATTTTGTTATCTTTTATCAAAATTCAGTATTTTCATGTGTAAATATTGCATTTGCATGGTTAATTTAGGGTCTGCATTTTTAAATCAGAAACCCTAAATATATCATAAAATTCCCCAAAGCCAAAAATAATACAAAATTTTCAAATTCTACGCCTCCCTACAATTTCAGCCTGTTTTTTTAGCTATAGAAACCCTAGGGCGAAATTTGTGGCAGCCTCAGAAAACCCTAAAAAACTCAATTTCAAAAAATATATATTTTTTTGCAATTTTTGGGCCTCCCTAAATTTTCGGCCTGCCTTCCTAAAATATCGGCCAGCCATTTTAGGCCCCAAAAACCCTAGGGCGTCACCGTTTTCCTTGCTTGAAAAATGACCTGTAAATTTCAGTCAAGACAGAATTAGGGTTTGCTGGTTAATGCCATTTCAATGGTGGAATTGATCCTGGCCTTGAGTAAAAGTTTCCCTCTCTGCTAAAACGAGCTGTACTAAGGGTTTTGTGACTCCTTAAGGGCTGTTATATACCCTATAGCTGCTGCTCCTGTGGACTGATGAAGGCAGCCTGCTAGTTGTCATTTTTCAGACCCTATTTATTGACTAAACTGATGTACTCAGGGCAGCCTTGAGCTCCTTCCAAAACTCTTAAACCTTGTGAACTTGAAAGAACTTGAAGTGATATTAATGCATGTTTACTGTTGTTACTTCATTGCTATAACAAGTGACTGTAACAGTTCCCCAAATAGTGCAGGTCTTAACTAATATTGCTATGCCAAATGTGAATGCTAAATGATGACATTGGTCAAACTAAATTGTACACAGAATTGAAAATGGTTCTTATGTGAATGCAATCTGGATGTGTTGATGACGTTACTTACTGTTAAATGGTGGATGTAGAACTGATTTATGATTGATGCTGAGGTCTGGTATATTGTTTGTATTAATTGCAACATAACAACTACATACAAGTGACATGCATTAGACCTGCTCTTGATTACATTACCACTTTGACAAGCACATTGTAAACAAGATCAACCTCACATCATCAAAAGATATTGCCAAAACCACTTCGCAAGTACCTCTTCACCTACCTCTCCTTACTTGACTCCATCTTAAGGCACTGATCTTTGGTATAGGGTGTTTGGAAAGTACTTGTGTGATTGATTGGCAGGTGCAACAAAGGGTTCTCCCCCTTGGGACAACATTGGATTGCGAAAAAGTTCTGAGATTAGACAAAGGTGATAGTAGTCCAAGTCTCTTATGTGATTGCCATTTGCTAGCAAGCCGAGTCTGCTAGTTTGAATGATAACGTATATTACAAAGAAATACCTCAAGTTTTGCTAAGGTGAACTCTTCAAACCACCTTGTGTCTTCATTGCCATAGCCTAGCATTCTAACCCTAGGAAAGCCCCCCTCAAGTTGGAGAAGAGCCAACTGGGAGTGTAGAGAGGTGGTTATTGAAGTGATAGTGGGTAACACCTCTAGGTTGCAGTTGGGCTAGCTGTGTTCTTTGGGGCTTTAACCATACCTGCCAGTTCATGCTGTAATAGACTCCATATGCCCAACTTCAAATCTACGCATTAGTCCATTTTTCTAGCCATTTATAATCAATGTAAACCTTTTTTATTCTGTTTTGTAATTCTGGAATTTAATTCATCTTAGGCATTTAAAGATTTCTGCAAAACCCTAAAAATTGCATCTTAGGAAAACTCATTCAGGGCTGCATTTAATTCCTATTTAGGCCGTACCCTTAGGACTGTAGAATGAGGTCATGCACCTTAAATTCTGTTTTTTCAGGGCAGTTGACGGCTGTTTTGCTTACTGTTTTTAACACAGAAAATTTGGGTGAATTTAATCTAGGATTTCATCTGAAATTTACCCCTACCTGTGCTCTTCTCATCTATTAATAGCTGAGTTAAATTTCTGGTCTGTTTAATAGTGTTTTTCTGGTCTAAAATAGATCATAAAATCACTTCTATAATAGTCTCTTAGGTAGATTGAAATCTGGTATAAATTTATGGGTTAATTACAAGCTGTTTGAAGTGTTTAAAATCTCATTTTCTCTTTTGCATAATTGGCTGTCCATTAGAGATCTGTAATATATTTTCACTCCCAACTGAACTAATATCACAAAATATATCATATTTATAGTGAAAACAAATAACTAATTGATCATTCAAATCCTAAGATTTAACATATGGTTGCTTATCCTTTATGGCCTAATTTGCACGTTCTTTCAAAAACTTTAAGGGCTGGAATTATCTGCTGTTAAATACATTCTTTGCTGGTTGAAATCTGCATTTTATAACATCAATCTAATCTCATTGTAATTCTGGAAATTTAGGGTAACAGTTGATATCCAAGGACTAATTATTAAAACCCTAAATCAACACTTCAAAAACAATAATTCCAACTTAGTTTCATATTAGAACGTATTTTCAAGAATCCCCCCTAGTGCTAGGTCCTTATCCTATGCACTGAATTAAAGAGAAGTTGTTGAGGTGATACTGGCAACACTTCTAAGAGTTTCCTTAACTGTCCCCTTTTGAGAACCTTGCACTTTTGGGATTCCAGTTTGTGTGGTAGCAGTCCCAAACTCAAGGAAAGACTGTGGTGTAGGAAGTTGAGTTCTATTTTTCATTATTTGAGCATCATTATATTCCATTTCATACTTTGTTCTTTCTTTTGGGTCCACCATTGTTGCACAAGCATCAATATCATTCCCTCCTCCATGCATAATATGTGCCTTCATTCTTATGTAAGAACTTTGTAGGGCTTGTGACAAAGATCGCACTCCCATTCCCATGAGCCAACCCTTGGAGTATGTGCAGTTTTCATCACATACCTCCAAAGAGGACAATATTCATTCTACTTGTTTGATTTTGGTCTAAGAATAGGACAAGCACCATTTTGAGGGGTTATGGAAAGCTGCAAAAACATTAAACAAATCTTCCATTGAAGAGAGTATAGCCCACCACTGTCTTCGTTTTGCTCACAACAGTCCTTTTGCTGGAATTGTTGTACGGATTGCTCCCAGAGCTCAAAAACAACAAAACCCTCATTATAGTATGAAAGCTCTGGCTATTGAAGAAAGTGTGAACAACGAAAAAGAGCATGGTTTTCTTGTAGGAAATGAAGGGGAAGTCGGTTATATAGATTTTTTTTAATTTTTCAATTCAATGCAAAAATGAAAAATGATAAACATCTATTTATGAAAGTAAATCATGTTGAATTTATCTTTAATAACTAGATTCAATTAGTTTTAGGGCTTCCCAAAAGGCACGACTACAAGTTTGAAATGTGCCAAAACATTTTGGGTTGCATTTCCACATCTAGACGGGTGCCCAAAATGTTAATGTCATTTCAATTATGTTTTGAACATGTATCCATACCTGAAGCATTTCAAGGAGGGGGAGGTGTTTCATGCATAGAGGTCCATACTAATTCCTAGTGTTACATGGGGACGCGCCCCCCTCGCTCCCTGTGCCCCGGGTACTTGGGAGCTCCTGGTGAAATGTTTGCCCTCATCCCCAATTTGGCAAAACTTGAGGAAACGCAGGGTGGAGCTCGCCCCCTATTTAGAAGCGCACATTGGGGAAGTGGGGGGTGCCTAGGTGCTCCTTTCCAAAAATGGGGGGTGCATGGAGACCAGATAGAGCTCAAAAGAAGAAAAAATCAGGGAATTTGTGGTGTGCTTGCCTGCTGGAGGTGTTCAATAGATTTTCTATCCTTTTACTCAAATTTTTAACATTACTATTAATTGTTTCAGGATATTTGAGAGTGGTTCCAACCTTATCGGAGTTCATATGCAAAAAGAAAATTTTTAGATCCCATTCAGAATTCAACAGACTTAACAGTTTTCAGGATTTCAAGATTGCAATGTTTCCACTCGATTCTATCATGTATGAGGTTAAGGGATTGGTATTTAATCAAGCACATCAACCTCTCTATGTACCTTGATGTTGGTGGTACTAATTGTTGAACTCCTATATCATGACCTTAATCAAAATGTAACCTTTAGTCAAGCAAAATCACTTATTAAGCATGGAATTTTTTTTCTAATTCTACCTTATTTTAACACTTTGTTTAGGAAGTTTCATCAAAATTGTATAGGGTTAAGTAATTCCCTTCGAGGACCAACTTCGAGATTCAAGGTAGAGGCAAGGGCTAAGAGCCTAGAGGAGGGGGGCAAAAGGTGCTATTGATGAATAGGATCCCAATATAGGATTAATAGTTCACCCTTGCATAATTGTATGTTGGACATGAAAGCCTCAAATAATGTGATGCTCTCTAGAATCATGAAGAAATAGGGTCCTAAGGTCACATTTCCCCATTACAACATCTATGCCATGGATTCACACAATGTTGAAGTGTGTTGAATCATTGAAGAATCAGACTATATTTGTAGGGAGCAGCTTAAAATGTATTTACACGGGATGAATTGTTATTGTTGGGATTTATAATTTTTATGACCTCAATGTCCCCTCATCCCCCCCCAAATTTCCCTAAAATTTGGGGGTGGTCTCCACACGTCCCCAATATGCGTTTTCTCGATCCTGCGCTCCAACGTCCCGGAAACTTGGGGGAACATTGCTAATTCTACATGTTAGCTAATGTTTTGCATGATTGCCAATTGTTTCTTTGTATGTTTGATGCTTCATACTAATAGGATTATGTTCTGTCCATCGTGGAAAGGTATTATTAATATGTTTGCTAGCATTAAATAGAGCACTCTACTCCCATAGACATTTTTTTGCCTTACCCGTGAATACACGTATTGAGTCAATTCTTTAGTAAATTTTATGATCCTATAATAGGAAACTTGAATGTTGCAGGTTACAAGTTAGCTAATTAACTGTGGGGTTATGTTATGCTGCAATTTAGCTCTCATTATTATCACATTAAGGAGTGTGTGTGTGTGTATTGCATAGAAATTACATTTGTTTTAGAACTTTTCAGGTTGGTCATGATGCCTAGTGAGATCTTGGGAGATCCTTAGCACTTGCTGCTTAGCATGTATATTTTGTTGTCAAGTTACCCTTTTTACATGGGTGGGAGGAGAAAGTGCTGCATTGCTAATACCTCCTTTGATGCCCACAAGGAGATTGTGGGATTATTAAATATTTTGTTACATCCGACAACTCTTTTAAGAAATATTTTCACATGATATAATGATGAAACAACTTTATAGTAATCATTTCATACTTTTTGGATGTCAATTTTGGAAGAGAGGTTTCCTCAACTCTCTTGTCATTCATTTTAAGATTGCCATGTTAATGATTTTAGAGTGTGTTTCAAGATCAATTTTTCATTTACCATGTTGTTCTTTGTTATTGCTTGCCAAGGTTGACAAATGTGGGATTTTGTTTTTGCAGGTTTATTTACACATTTTTGTCAATGGGCATGATTTTATGTTTGATCACATTCGTTGGACATATTGCTATTGAATCTACAAATCGCAACTACCTTGCTATTGTATCCTTTTCCTTAGGTAATTGTAATATTCAAATATTGTTTTAATAATATGAGGTTGACTAAATGGAAGGTACCATGTTCTATTCTTGTTCATTTTGTTCTTAAAAGTTAGCAATTTTTCTTCCCTTTCTTCCTACATATGATTGCTAAATAAGGGACACCAATGTGTTTAGGGGACATTTTAGGATAATTTTTAAGATGGTTCATAAGTCCAATAGGTTATAATTATGTGTTATGCATTAGACTACTGTATGACACCATTCAAGGTTACTTAATTATTTGAAGTTGTGATAGGTATCTACCAAGGGAGGTGGTGAATTCTTGGATTATAAAACTCAGTCCTAAAGGTGTTAAAAGGATTTCATGGGTGAGTTGTGTCCATTACCTTGTTGAATGTCTTCTATACAATACTCACCAAATCCCTTGCTAGGAGGATTTGATTGTTGGTAGCCAGGATTGTTTGCGAAGAGAAGACAAATTTCATTAAGGGCCTATTAATTCTAGATAATCTTATCGTTGCCTAGTAAGGCCTTGAGTGGGCTCGATAGATTGGGTAGGAGGCACTCCTTCTAAAGATTGATTTTTGATAAATCCTATGATAGAGTTGAATGGGATTTCATCGTTAACATCTTGGATTGGCTGGGAATTGGCTTTTTGTATCTTTGATTTATAGAGGCACTCTTCTTGCAGGCTTCTACACAAGTTAGTGTGAACAGTGTCCTTTCAGGGTCTATTGTGTTGCAACATTCCATCCAATAGGGATGCCCATTAGTGTTGTCACAACCCAACCCCCATTAGAGGAGTTTGGGGCTAAAATGGGCCAAATAAGAGAAAATGCGTTTGTTGAGTTGGAAATTCAATAACCAATAGAATTTCAAAAAATTAAGTCAACGATAATTGTTGAGGTGGACATCTAAAAGTCAATGATACTTATATGTCATGTTTTTATTTGGCAACATTTAATCATATATAGTATATTACACCTCACCTTGGTTAAGATCTTGATGAGATTATCTTGATATGATAAATATCTTTGAAATACTAGATATAGAATATTTATATATTTGCACTGCCATTATTTATTGTATGATAATGACACATATTTTGATTTATTTAGCATGCTTCCATTATTATTATATATTAATCATAATTTGTACTTCCAATATATATTATATATTAATAAATTATTATATTATTAGTATTAAAACAAGAAATTACCAAGTCCAATATGCGTCTTAAATAAGAAAAGAAGAATCTTTCAATATTTTCACGGTAACTTCTGATCCTTAACTTGGATTTGGACACACATTATACCCGGTAGAAAGGTCTAATAAGAAAAAAAGAATCTTTCAATATTTTCACGGTAACTTCTGATCCTTAACTTGGATTTGGACACACATTATACCCGGTAGAAAGGTCTTGAAAAGATCTACAACTTTGCTGTTATACATTTTTTCAGATTACATATGGATTTTGTGGCGCACGCATTTTTCTGCCGCAGGGAATCTTTTGACACGAAAAATAATCTTTTGACATTTTCCTAACTTTTAATCCTAACCTCTGTTTTGGGTGTACCTTATACTGTTGGAAAGGTCTTGCTGGGATCTACAACTTTGTTGTTAGAACTTTTCTAATATTCCTTGCCGTTTGGTTCAGATTTGCAAAAGAAAATTCTGGGAATCTTTTGACAAATAATATACATGTCAGAAGAGAGTAAAATGTAGTTAAAGGCAATGATTATTATATTACGTATTGTATTATATTATATTTAACTATTATTATTATACAGTTAAATTCAACGATCAAGATATTATTGTTGCATAGTTAAAGGTGCCATTATTATATTATAATCTGTGTCACCGCATTCGTCGATTTCCAAGGGAAAAAATCAAAATTCGGCGATTTTTTTAAGGGCACGAATTAAATCGATTAAATTCACTGAACTGCTTGGCGAATTTAATGACGAATGCGAATTCGAATTTAAGCATGAATTTAATTGTTTAAAATCGGCGAAAGACTGTTAAAATTCGTTTAAAATCGTTTTGAAAATCGACTTTTTCTCCCGCCATCGAAAACCCTGGCCTCGTAGCCCGCGTTAACGCTTGGTCGGTGTGTTTGTTCGGAAGTTATTTATGTTTTCCTTGGCGACTGGTGCTGCGGGAGTTTCGAGTTTAGGGGTTTTCGAGTTGAAGTTCTGTGTTGCAGCTCGGGATTCCGCCAGTCCGCCCAGCTCGCCAGTCCGCCCAGCTCGAGAGTCCGCCCAGCTCGGGAGTCCGCCAGTCTTAAAAAATTCATATATTTTTTATTTTTCAAGATTTATAGTCTTGCCGAATTTTATCGGCAATATTTTTATTGCCGAATTTTTGACGAATTTCAAGGTTGCCGAATTCGAACCAGGTGACACAGATTATTATTATATATTAATAACATTTTATTTATTATATGATATCTGTTATCATTCATAGTGTGTTCTAGGGATTGTCCTCTTGTATTAAAATTTCAGTACCATACTATAAGATTTAATATGCAAAAATTATAGGCTTCTAAAGAACTTTCTTTTGATTACAGATGACATCAGTAAGAGGCAAATCGTCCAGATTCTCGCTCTGGTTTTAAGAAAATAATGACCCGTTTAATTCTCATTTCATGACTAATTCTTGACTAGATATGCCTAGACTAGGATGACCACAGCTGCTCTATTTGACCTCTACTGATAATTACCTTATTCTATGGTCCACAGATTGATGACCTTCTCAGGGGTGAGAACATGATTCTCTACAAACTAAAATAATTTGAAAAAAATACCTTTGCATAATTTGTTAAGAAGCTCTCAATTATTCATATGTGCTGGATAATAAGGCATTCTTGATCATCCTTTGTGCATTGCTTCATTTATCATCGAATCTCTTTTTCTTCTATCTTGAAACGAATGCCACTTGATCTTTCATGATTTAAGATGTTATTCTCACTACATGTCCTTAATTCACTTCAGTACATATTTTCTCTTTTGTTGTTGCTTATACTTCAGGGAGGATTCATTGCCCATGTTTTGTTAGACAAGAGTTGGGAAGATGTAAGTATGTGTTCTCTATCATTTTTTGAGTCTATCGACTATGCTTTCAATTATTGCATAATAGATATGGTTGTTTTCATGTTATTGATTATCAAAAATTGTTTTGCAGGATATTCCTAAAGACCCTACTGGCCGATTTAAACAACTGAAGGAATTTATAAAAAATAACCTTTTTATATGCAAATGTGTTGGCTTAATTGCTCTTGTGGTGCAGGTAAACTAGTTTCCAAATTAATAATTGTCTATATGTGAAGAATCTCCTTTTGTAGAACATTTTTAATTTTTTTCTAGATTGTCATTTTTTAATCATAGAATACTTCTTATATTTACAACGACGTCGTTACAGCCACACTGACAGAGGGTTTTGAACCTGGGGCTCCACGTTAATAGTTAATACAAGCCCGATCACCTTGCTGCTTGCTGTTAGACCACACTCCTGTGGGCTTTAATGTCATTTTTTGAGTTTGTATATGTGCCAAACTTTTATCTTGTAATGGATAAATTGTGCAAGCTTCTAGTTGTGCTAGAAAATTATTAGAATTTGATGATTTCACGGGAATATGATAAGACAAATATACCTTTCAATCTCCTCAATTTTCTTTTGACAGAGCTTGATGGCAATTCTTTCTTATGATGCAGTGTTGGTTTTTCCAACATTTAAACAAATTTTGTGTTTAGGTTACTTACTCCTCAACATGGCATCTGAGAAATTTTTCTAGCCAAGTTTTATAAGAGAACTTGTTCAAAAAATTGCAACCAGTAGTCAACAATGACTTATTGGGTTGGTGAAAGTGGGTAGCTAATATATCCCCCACCAGGATTCAAGTCCTACCAAGTGAAATGCTTGTGCTCGTGGATATGCGCCAACACACGCAACAATAGTTGGGGTCAGGTGCAAGTCCTAAGTCACATCGGCATAGTATATAACCCCCACTAGCGGCTTTTAAGTAGAAGGTGACTGAATTGAATGGTTCCCCTATAATGCTAAATCTGGATGCATTCGCCTCTTCGTGATAACAGGAAGCTAGTTCAAAAACAAAATTGTAACTATTAAGACTTTAACAATATTTGCATTGGTAAATTGTTGTCTTAATACAGGTCTAATTTTTGTATGGTTTAACATAGTTCTTAATTTAGTTTGTTTTAATAAAATTTGCACTTTTAGTTCTACATAGTTGAAAGCTATTTTATTAAAATTTGTACTTTTAGATCTACATAGTTGAAAGCTATTTTATTAAAATTTGTACTTTTAGATCTACATAGTTGAAAGCTATTTTATTAAAATTTGTACTTTTAGATCTACATAGTTGAAAGATAGAACTACTAAGTTACTAACCTGTTTGTGGGTAGCAAATGGTTATGACCAAAATTTTCTAAAGAAATATGCTGACTTAATCCTAGAAACAAGCTGACCTTCATTATGAAGGATAAGTGGATCCTCACTCGACCTACAGGAAACACTTGGATGCTATATAGCATAAATATGTTTGAAGATTTTATTTGTATAAATACCCTTGTTTTGGGCACATTTTGTGTACATTTTACACTGAAGTTGCAGGAATGTCCTTCCACACAACTTTCCAGGGAAAAAACACATTTTGAAATGCACCAAAATGTTTTGGGGAAGTTTTGGGATTTGGAAATGCGCCTCAAAACATGAGTCTGTCTTTCTAAAATGTTTCAGCCCAAGCGGTGTTGAGATTATCGAAGGAACCAAATCTCACCTGAATTCTGATGTAGCCTCCTCACAAGTGCACTAGAAAGAGATAGATCTAGTGTGTTTGAGAGAGAGTGCAAAATCCAAAACACTAGTGCTAAAAACAAAGATACACAAGTGTGCCAGAGAGAAAGATGCCAATCATAGGAGAGAATGTCAAAATAAAGTGCACTCAAGTTTATAACACTTTGTATTTCAGATAAAGAAGATCACACAATGAGATGTACAAATGAGAGCTTGAGTTGTGTATTACTATTTATACACAACTCTAGTGAGGCATCCCTTCAAGAGGGGGTTATGGACTAACAAAACAAGGACACACACCCCAAGAGGGTTATTGAGCCTACATATCGAGTTTGACTAGGTTGGCCTTAAGGATACCTAATAATACAATAAAAGAATAAAGAATATGGCCTTAGCCATAATTACATGTACATAATGAGACATATGAATGGTCCATGGACACATGAACAAATTAAACCAATAAATACACAAACAGGGTATGTTTCACAGCCACAAAAGTGCTTAAAAGGTGCATGGGAACCACACACAACACATAAACGCCTAAAGATAGGAAAACAATGATGAATTAAGTCTAAAATCATTCTACAATGACTAATCTTCTCCAAAATCATTCTATTTTTCTTGATAATTTTTATTGAAAATTGCAAGCGAATGTGCTATTAAAAAAACTGTTTTTTGTATTTTTTAATTACTATGTTTCCAAACTTTTTGGGGGTTACGTTTCTATGGTGTGCCATTTCAGAAACTCATACCCATTTCCACATTTAGTGCAACTTAGTACAATATTAAATCTTAGAGATTGCAAAACAATCTGCCACGAGAAATTCCAATTTTGAAAAATCTTGAATTTTTTAGGGTTTTGGCTAGTAACATTTGAACAACTATAACTTTTATATCTAGAGTAGACAATAACATTGAACAACTGTAAGCAAACACTGATCTTTTTTGACATCTACTCAAATATGTAAGATTTTATCATCTTTAATTCTTTTGAAGGATATTTCTGTCAAGAGTACTCGTAACTCAGCATTATGTGTTGCATAAAGCATGGCATACATTAGTTCTTGGCCCTAGATTGGTTATCACGCACTGTGTTGGTACTTCCTATTTTGCTTGTTCATCCTTAATGGTTCCATCCCATTCTTTTCTATTTTAGGGTTTCATTCCCTTTTTTGGTATTATGGAAGTTAAAAGGTAGGGTGTTGTGATTGGGGTATTCTCTCTCTTTTTTTTATAGAGAAATGCTACGTATACTACTTAATAAGGTATGGGGTGGGTTGTTTAATTGGGGTATTCCCTGTGTCAATCCTCCTTTATTCACTATTGAGTAGGAATATATATGGGAAATCGGTAGAGCCACATATTAGTGAGAAAAATTAATCTGTGGTTCCACTAGCTTATGCACTAGCTTAACATCTATGCACTCGTAGGGGTCGACTTAAGAGCCCTTTCCAGTAACAGCTTTTCAACTTCATAGAATACAGCAGGTACCAAGGCACCACTAGAAAAAACCTAAATCTAAAAAACCCTCTTTCAGAGGCAGCCAAGATTGGCTCAAGTACAACAAAGAACCAACTCATTGGGAGCTGGAGAAAAAATAAAGAAAGAAGCCATATGTGATGGCGACAGATGCAGAACATAAAAACAAAAACCACAAACGCAACGGGAGGTTGCGGAGCCACTAGTTTTCAAAGGTTGAACACCGTCCCGCAGGAAGACATAGGGCCGGCAAAAGAAGGTTCTCCACCGCATCGAGGACATCCAACCATTGTCGGCTCCCCTTGACAATGTAGCTACCGCCGTTGCCAAAAGGAAATAGGAGCTCGTGTTTGTATGCGGAGCTCCTCCGTCGTCAAGCTGCCGCTGATGCCCCGTCGTGGAGCGCCCTTCCAAATAGCATGCCACAGCAAGGAACCCGCCCTCCACCGCCATAGGTAAGCAAGAGGAGACTGCTACGCAATGGGTCGCCGCGTGAAGGCTCTGCCACCACTCCATTCGCAAAGGGAAATTGTCCATGCTCTCCTCCAGTCGACCATGATAGGTAGCAACTCAGGAGAAGGGGGGATGGCGGCCATGAAAGGATCCACGGCCGTCGAGTTCAGCTTTCGATTCTCAAACCCTAGTTGCAGAGCCGTGGAAAACAAATTTCAGTTCCGCATCCTTACATGCCAAGAGAACCTGTTTTTGTTGAACATTATTTTTTCAAAAGTACTCTTTATTACTCTAGTTTTTTTGTAAATATTATTTTAAACAATGGGGAAGTCTCTTCTTGACTTGCTTTTAATTTTATTTAAATCACATTTATGAATAAAGCACAATAAGCCTTATTTCATGCCCTCAGTGTTATAAAAAACTGTTAGCACTTACACTTATGGGGGTTCATCCCTAAGCATTTCATTCCCTTCTCTTATATAAGGTTTCAATCCCTTTTGTTTTGGCTTGCAAGGTATAAGACAAGATGTTGTGATTGAGGCATTCCCTTTACGGATCTTTTTGTATTAATTATTTAGTGAAAGTAGACGTGGAAAGTTGGTGGGCCTGTATCCCAATGACTCCAACTATCGATGAGAGAAAAACAATGAATATTGAGTGGCATTAATGATGTTTTTTTGCCACAAGGGGGGTTTGTGTTGGCATTATGCTATTGTCTCACTCAAGTGGTCCATTAGGATGGATGACGATTAAATGGTCCAGGGTTCCCTATTTCAAGACATGGCATTTATTTTAGTATAAATTGTAGATATTATTTTTTTTAATACTTGTTTTTGTTTATATATATATATATATGGGATTCCCATGACTAATTGGGGTATTCCCTTTCTAAATATCCTCCTTTATTGGTTATTGAGAGAGAATATATATCGTAAATTGGTGGAGCCACATATTAGTGAGAAAAAATAATCTATGTCTCCACGAGAGCATGCACTAGCTTAACATCTATGCACTAGTAGTCTAGTAGAGGTTGATTTCAAATATGGATATCGGTTTTCATCTGAATGATATATTGTCAAAAGTACTCTTTATTATTCTAGTTTATGTAAATATTATTGTAAACCATAGGGAGGTCTCTTCTTGACTTATTTTTATTTAAATCTCATTTTTGAATAAAGCATAATAAGCCTTATTTCTTGTCCTTAGAATGCTAGAAAAAATTGTTGGTACTTACACTTTTAGGGGTTCATCCCTAAGCATTTCATTCCCTTCTCCTATATAAGGTTTCAATCCCATTTTCTTGTGTTATGCAAAGTATGCTTGACAAGATGTGATTGAGGTATTTCCTTTATGGATCCTTTTGTATCAATTATTTAGGTAGAGTAGATATGGAAAGTTGGTGGATCCAAATGAGTCCAACTATTGACGAGAGAACAACAATGAATATCAATCGGCATTTATAATGTAGTTTTGGTGACAAGGGAGTTTTGGTGTTGACCTTTGCTATGGCCTCACTCAAGTGGTCTATGGAAATGGAAATGGTTGATATTAAGTGGTACAGGGTTCCTTATTACAAGACATGGATTATATATATATATATATAGATATATATATATATATATGTGGGAGGGCCTTCCCATAACTAATGTAATGAAGAGTGAATGACCCTAGCTTTTTTTCCTTGGATGATCAAAAAGTAGAGATTGTAGAGCTAGAAAGGGAGAATGATAGGATTCTCAAAGAGGCAGAGATTGAATGGAGACTCAAGAGCAGGGCCCTCTGGCTTGAGGTGGGGGAACAAAACACAAAATACTTTCAAAAAATGGCATCCCACCAAAAGAATTATAACTCTATTTCAGAACTAAAGAATGCTAAAGGTAATTTGATCAAAGGATTTGCAGAGTTATCTGAGTCTGCTATCGAGCATTTCAAGTCTATATATTTTGCTCCGGGGCATCAGGATATGATGGGTATGCTGCAAGTCATTGAGAAGTTTCCTCTTTTACTCAATCAGGATTGTTGTCGCCTAACACACACCTGGGGGGGAACGCGGTAGGAAACCTTCAAGCCGCTCGATGTGTCCTTGGGGGCAAGTCAGAGTCAAGTGTTGTCACTTGATAACTCGACTCCTCTGTCTAGGCTTACTCCTAGCAAAGCCAAGGGGGGTGGTCCCTATAAAAATGATCTAAGGCTTTTAAACTATGAAAACAAATAAAAGTTGTTCTAGGAGTTAAAGTGATGAGATGGAAAAATAATACAACAAAGCATCATTTGCAAATTTAAATTAATTTATCAACACCACACATGATAGATGAGTCATTCACGACATTCTGTACTTGAAATTTAAAGCATGAAAGTGAAAGACCAGTGCCGAAAAATGTATAAGTGCGATTGTTGCTGTGTAGGGTTGTGAAAGTATTGCAAGAGGCTTGTTGGTTTATTTTAGATTTATTAATGGATATTAAAGGAGTGGGTAAAATTCTTGGTTTGGCCCCAACAAGGTCTAACCTCTTGAACTGAGTGCTATAGCGGCTTAACCAAGTGTCCAACAAAGCGAGGATGAACCTGCTGAAAGTAGCCTTCTGACTCTATGGTGTACACCCATGCAACCTCCCGAGTCCGCAAAGATAAACTTGGTTGGATTTCCCTATTAAAGCGAAGTGCCTTACACCCTTTTCTGGTTAACCCAACTGTTCAGACTATGCTGCAGCGGTCAAGAGCATACTTCAGGCTTGGAGCGTTGGTTTATTTTATTAAAGATTGTGAAGTGGATGATTAAACTAAACTAAACCCTAAGAATATCTTTTCCATACACCACAGAATGGTGTAGTATTTTGGTAAAGCAAGGGGGTAAATTTTAGGTAAATTTTTATGAACAATTGTATAGTTGAGAAAAACACATAAGCATATACAGAAAAGGTTCTTGGAGGATGTTGTGTGCTTGAGTGTTTGTTATTTAATTACTAAAGCTTAAAGGAACTAATCTAAACAAAGAAAACTAAAAAAAAATGGAAAAATTAAAAAAATGAAAACGACGCAAATCCCCTGTGGGGGATTGGGGGCAGGCGCTGGAATAGCCTGTTGAGCTCTTTTTATTTTTTGATTTACAACCTGGAAACTTAGGAGAAATATTGCTTTCCCTTTATCATTAGGGAACAAGTCAGTTTACAATGTGATATAGAAAATGTAAGTGTTTAGCAGGGGTTCTCTGAAAGGTTCAAAAAGCTCCAAATGCAAAGTTTTATTTAATTTTTGGTTCAATCCTGTTAGGCATGCAAAACAGACCAACAAGCTTAGTTTGTTAGCAAAAGATAATCGAAACACTTTAAGAGTGCTTTGATAATGGTACAAAATGCCTAAAAAAAACTATATGAACAAACTAGTATGCAAAACTGCTTAATGAATGACTTTTGAAGTCTCTAAATCAAATTTTAATTAAATTTAAATTACAAAACTGATATGCATGCAAAACAGACCAGCAAGCTCTTTTTGTCATAAAATGGCCAAAAAACTCTTAGAAAGTGATTTGGCAACTTATGCAAAATATGCCAAAAAAATCTATGAAAACTAGCTAAAGTAAAATGAAATAAATAACTAAGGCAAGCTAGAAAGCTTTCCTTCTTAGGGTCTTTACTTGCCTCTTTAAGAGATGGCAAGTAAATATTTTAGGCACTTAAATTGCTTGGTAAAAGACTTTGTAAAATAAACTACTCTATTATGCTTTGGATCTACTTCAAAATTGCAAAAAATAGAGAACTAAACAATCTAGATCTAGATTATCAAATGTATTCATTAGGTTGCAAAATTGATTTAGATCTACTTATCAATGATACTTTTAAGTGCAAGATCTAAATATTAAAAGAAAAGTAATCGATTTAGATGAATATTTTTGGATCTTGAAGTTGAATCCTTGGGGGTTTGAGCACTAAGTTTGGGCGATGAAGTTGTTCCCTTGAAGGACTGGAGAGATGGAGCTTTGTTCGAAATTTCTGGAAGATGGGCAAGCTAACATGCTTGTTACTTCCTCCAACGTAGGTTACTTGCAAAAGATCTCACAACACTTGTACAAGGAGTTTAAAAATACCTGTGTATGCAAGTAAAAAGAGTAACAAAAGATGTAAGTTCAAACAAGAATCTATATATCTTTGTTAATCCTTCTACCATTCAACAACAACAAATAATCTATAATCGTTAGGATCTTTTGCTTGCTTTTGGAAAATCCAAGCTAACCGAAGCACTAATTTGCCAAATATACTCTTCAATCGTAAACAAATTTATCCTATCAAGAACTTTAGATTTTATGATAAAACAAGCTTGAACAAGTAGATTTGTATAATTAGATCTAGATTTAAAATTTGTGTTTTAAAAGAATTAAGATCTAATAACTCATATCTACTTTAGATTTGCTTGATAATATGCAAATCTTAAAACAAGTAACCAATAACCAATACTAGAAGAAGAAATTGGATCTAAGAAGTGGAACTAGTGGGGGTTGAGTGTTTGAAGAAAAGGAAATGGAGTCAAGCTCCCTGACGCACCTGTGAGATCAATTGCTTTGTTTGGATCTATTGAATAAAGGGATGAACTAACATGTTCATCAACTCCTCCAACTTAGGCTACCTGTAAAACAACTGCAACACTAGCAAGGGGATAAGAGCATATGTGTAAATAATGAAAATAAAGCAATCAAGCAATGGATTCAAACAAGAAATCACACTACTCTTAGCACCCTATTATTATTGACAAGAGTAAGCAAAATATAGAGTATTACTCACAGATCTTTAAGAAGGTAACTTCCCTTTGAAAGACATATAATCTCGACAATACTAATATGAAAACATGATATAGTTTACCTCAAGTATAACAAGCATGACGATCCAACACCATAGACAATCACCAGACTAACCTCCAAAGTCTTCTTTATTAAACTCAGAATAAAATATTACAATATAGCATGAGTAGAGGTTCCACCTTCAGATGAATAACAATGGACCAAAGCACTTGCTTAAATAGCACAAAGCATGTAGAGTAGGGCACAAATCCCTATGGAGTGCGATTTCCTTTGATGAGCGAGTTAGTTGATGCTTGGTTGATGTGATTGTATCTTGATTGAAATGCCAAAGGAAGAGGATTGCGCCACCTCTCCAAGAGGTAGGTGGCCTCTCCTTGTGATTATCACCACCCAACAATGAATTGCTACCTCACAAATTCGCCCATGCATGGAGAGGGCGCATTTCTCAAGGGAGAGATGACTGGAACTTGGTTGGTTTTGATTGAAATCAACTTTTTAGAGCTCAGATAACTCTGGACATCCTCCACGGTTCTAGGAATTTGTCCTTTTATTATTAAATATGTCTTTTTTGACATTTATTTTGTCTTTTTTGGAGAATTTGAGTAAATATCAATTTCTGAGATAAATACTTACTCAAAACTTAGGAAAAGTGGGTTTATGGGTTAAACGTGTGCTCTGGCTTAGAAAATGAGCCTCCATTTATCAAAATCCATCCACAAACCACTTAATTATTACAATTTGATTTTTTTCAATTAAATCGTAGAAAAAAATAGTTTAATTAATTGAAAAAATTAATTTTTTAATAAAAATTAAAAAATTAATTTTTTAATAAAAATTAAAAAATTGTCCTCGACCGCGAATCTTTTTTTTTTAAAGTTGATTTTAACCACCTAGGGACCTAGTATAGGACCATATGACTCTATTATAGTGTTTAGCATGTTTATATATGTTATAAAATGGACTCTAATAACCCCCCAAGGCCTAACCACCAATTTGGGCATTCCAGCTTTGGAGGTGTAGGAGAAAAACTCATCGATTATACTCGGCTAAAGGCAAAGCATAATTGACATTATACTCGGTTAAAGGCAAAGCATAATTGACAAGGGAAAAAACTCCTTGGAATACCTTCTTTGGTTGTCAAGTCCTAGGGAACCGAGTCACTCAAAGACCACCATGCTAGCACACTTTATTACAAACCCCGTGGGGCATGGTCATACATTACAAAAAATGAAAAAGGGGCCCAGAAAAGGCCTAATTTGGAACTTCTGAACTTTGATAAGCACAAGTAATTGTGCAACACTGGCAGTTCTCTGGAAGTCCAACTGAAGTGCAACTCAGTTGGTAACATGTAGAATATCTTACTTTTAGATGGCCAAAGGCCAATGTGGAGTCAAAAACCCAAATTTAGAGAAACTTTGTTTTGTGTCCAAAAGCCACGATTGAGACAAGCTCTGAGAGATATGGCTAAAGGTCGGATCAGACTTGGCTCTAATACCAAATGAGATGAACAAAGTTCATTCTAAGAAAAATTCCAATGTAAATATGATAAATAATCCATAAAGGATAAATATATATATAAATGTATAAATGAATAAGAGATATGATATGAGTGCAATTGAGAATGAGGGCTCATATAAATACCCATGCAAGGGTTCCCTTTTGTTAAAGAGATGTGATCTTTCATTAGGAAGGCGTCTCTTTATTACATAGAATATCAATTATTAATTTATTGTTAGTATTTTTTTATATTTATGTAGTATATATTTTGTTTATTACATCGTACTTAATCAAGGAGGTTTCTTAGCAATCCAAGATTAATTTTTGAATGCATGAAAACAAATAATCAATCTCACCTTAGCTATTGTTGAAGTTTACCTTAAATTACCATGGAGAGCAAAACCCAATATCACATAACACCATCAAGATCATCCACAACACATGTAACCTTACCAAAAATCTTATTTCAATAGCATACTGTTCCCAGACTCCAAACAACACCTCCAAGGGAAATCATCCTCTCCTTTTATAACCAAGGAGGGTGCACTTAGGGTTTGTTAGACCATGTCAAGGGTAAAATAAAATAATATAGGTGGTGATCTCCATGAGCATAAGTAGTTACATATCAATGGCTTAGATCCATTTATCAAATAATGGATCTAACCATTCCTTAATAAAATATCTCACAAAGTGCCAAGTCGCCTTTTCTTGAAGGGTGCATGATTTAGACCATGTCAATACATCATAAAGTAATCTACAATACCATGTACCATCTCCAAAATCATGAGAAAAAACCGTGTGATTTGCAAATCTTAAGTGCCCACAAACTGCATTAAAAAGTGTGCCTTCCTAAGTGGGTCAACCATGTGCTATGTAGGGAGAAGAGTCAATGTGCGCTCTCCTAGGATGACTATCCATCCACACATTGGAGTAATATGTGCCAAATGTGAGCCATCTCATGAGGTCACCTCCAAATAGATGACACATGTGTATGAGAGTGCCATGTTTCCAATAGAAGTCATCTGATCACCTTTGAGCCACTATGAAGCCTCCACATATCCCCAAAAGTCACTCACCATGAACCATCATTGAGAATCTCCCGTCATAGTTTAATTATTATTCAAACCAATGTTGCACGACTCGGACTCGGCAAAGACTCGGCTGGCATATGACTCGTGGACTTGGGAAAAACTCGGGAAAGACTCGGGACAGAGTCGGCAAGACTCGGCAAATAGGAAAAAACATAAAAATATTGTACATTTTGGGTACAAAAAAGAGGTTAAAGACATTGCCAATCCATACTAAGCTATAAAACTACAATTTATACAATAATTCATAACATTGTCACATAAACTATCACTATACTATATAACACAATCGATTTCAAAATAAATAAAATAAAAATATATACATATATATATAACAAAAAAAATAAATAAAAAAAACAAAATATAACAAAATAAAAAATAAAAAATATATAACAAAAAATTAATAAATATGAATTTAAAACATATAACATAAATAAAAATTTAAAATAAAAACTATCACAAATTAAATAAAATCAAAATAAAAAATTTGTAAAAAAAATAGAAATAAACAAAACTATATAACAAAAACTATATAATAAAAAATATAAATAAAAAATTACATATATAAATTTTTAATATATATTATATATAAAATATAAAAATTATATAACATAAAATATAAATAAATAAAAAGTTTTTTTTTAAAACTATATAACAGAAAAACAAAACTATATAATAAATAAGCTATATAATAGTTTTAAAACTTTCAACTTGAAACTATAAATAAAAAACAAAACTATATAATAATTTAATAAAAAAACATATGACATAAACAACAGCCCGTCAAACAATAGCTTGTCATCGAACAGCAGCAGCCCGTCGAATGCCGTCGAATAGCAGCCCGTTGAATGCCATCGAACAGTAGCCCATCGTCGAACAGCAGCCCGAACGCCATCGAACAGCAGCCCGCAGCCGAACGTCATCGAACCTGAACTAAACCCGATACCGCTAGTCGAAGACTGGAACTGAACTGAGACCGAAATTGAACCCGACGAATTGAACTTCATGAACAGAAACTTTGCGCGAGTCTGAGACCGAGTTCCACGAGTCCACCGAGTGTCTGCCGGTTCCAGCGAGTGGGGCGAGTCCACGAGTCCTCTGCCGAGTCTCTGCCGGTTACGCGGTGTGGGAGCTCGCTCGGGGAGACTCGCAAGTGGTGAGTGGTGCTTCACTGATTCAAACCATACTTAGGCATTTTTAAATTAAAACTTATGGATAAGTTTTAATTAAATTTCATTATGCCAAAAACATATGTATCCATGTGAACTAAAAGGGGAAATTGCCTGTGATGAGTCCAAATATCCTCTGAAGACCATATGTGCCTATGTCTTTGCTCATATTATTTCAAAAATGCCTCTATAGCTTTGATCAAACTAATGTAAATCCAACTTAGGCTTTTTAAATTAAAATTTAGGGAAATTTTTAATTAAAAGCCATTTACTCAAGAACAAGCACGTGGCCAAGGGGAAAAGGATCACAATGACTCCTAGAGTCAAGAGCACTACTAATTGATGTTGGTACATGTACCTGCCCTACTGCTCTGTCATGTTGACGAAGTCAAACTGCTGGAAAAAGTCAAAATTGGTTAACTAGCTAATTTGATGGAGCGTTCTGCAATCTAACTCGTTATGTTGATAGCAGAGTCAAATGGGTATCCAAGTCCATTAGTAGATTTGGAAAATAATATGTTCCTGAAAACCATGCATGATCATGAAAATTTGACTGCAGAACATTATGCAATGAATCCACCACCCTACAACAATGATTGGTCTATGGAAGTAGCAACCAATTGGGTAGCATATATGTCGATAAATGGCCAAATGGGTATCCAAAATGTGCTCAGAATGCACGGATCCCCTGTACAACGAATACGACTCGATAAGTCCCTCAGTGATGAGACTGACTACATCTAGAATTGGACCAACTTCTAGTGAATCCACTGAATATCTCTGATGGAGGCATGATGATGTCTCTAAATGTCTAAAACATTGTCATGATGTTGTGCTGTTGTTAAGGAGTGTCCCACGTGGATTAGTAGTGGTGTACATCTGTAGAATTAATGTACATAATAGACATAATGCGTTTAGTTGTTTAAGTGCGAGTCATCATATAGCATCGTCATGAAATCATGATGATAAACCCCATAAGTATCTTCAAACAGGTTTGTCGGATTAATGATCTAAGAGCATACCAACACCATATCAATATCAAAGTATTTACTAAAGGATTAGTTCTTCTTCGGGGTGGAGATGGATAACTTATAGGAGGCTTGAAAACTAATTGACTTTGGTTGTGTTACCGCTCAAACTAACAGTCCTTTTAGAATAGACTATGTGTGGCCGAGTGCTAGTGATAGGTAAGCATATGGGAGAAGTCTAGGCCCAAATGTCACCACAGCGTAGCCTCTCAACTTCTTTGGGTAACTTCCCAAACCAAGGGAGAGCCCTTAAAGATACCTGCAAACAACAAGATACATGCAAATACCTTTTTACAACCTTGTAATTAGATCAGTGCTTTATATGGAGTCAACAATGAATAATACAGACACATTAATCAGAATAAAGGAGTTAATTCAGTTTATCAATCAATATCACAACTTTAAATATACTTCACGAATCCCCATGCAAGGGCTTCACACCTCCCAAGGAAATACCTTAGAAAGGTGCGCTTTGAAAGGGAGAGGGCTAAGTGGTCTAGGGCACACCTTTTTGCCCAATCAAAGATGCAAAATACCTAGCAGGAACCCTAATTTAACAAACTCACGCTTCCCAATGCAGTAGGGAAAAATGGGACACTCTTCAAGATTTGTGGATAAATCCACTAGGGCAAAATTAATAGGTGGACCGGAATTTCCAAGTTGCAAATATTTTTAGGATTTTGAATTTATTTGAATTTTAGGGTTTTTTTGACAATATATGATTTTTAGGGATAATTTGTAGGGTGGACCAGAATTTCTAACTTCCAAACATTTTTTGGAATTTTTTAGATTTTTAGGGTTTTCAAGAATTTTCAATTTTTTTAGGGTTTTTATGCATAAAATTGCAGCAAAATAAAATACAACTAAATTGATGAAAAAAGAGTAATTAAATGACAACAAAAGGGGATATGATTTTTGTCTCAATCCCTAGGGCATTGAGAGATCAATGGTCAATGTCCCTCTCTTAAGATGTCCTTTAACACTTGCAAGCTAGGGCATCACCTAGCAACCTCTAGGGTTCGGTAGGAGAGCCTAACTAGGGAAAATGAAGAAGTCCAAGGCCCCAAATAGCAATAGAGAACTCCTATGGAGAACGTTCCCCTCATACAAAAGTTGGCAAAATGTTGACAAAAAGCCCTAAGAAATCACCAAAATGCACCATTCAACTAAGCTAGGTGCATAACTTACCAACATTTAACAAGAATGAGCAACGGAAGAGCCCTTAGGCCACACTTGTGCATGGGTTCTTCCAACTAGTCTAGCATCAACCATTTGCATATGTAAAAAGAATCCCTAAACATCATTCATCCACCTTCAAGCAAGAAAGAACATCCCAAGAGAAGTGTGCATCACATCAATAACTCATAGAGTAGGAGAAAAACAGAAAAGAACATATTTGAACCCTTTTCTTATGATTTTACAATGAGGTGAGGTGATCTATTTATATGATTTCATTTTTAAAATTTTTGAGCCTACAAGTCAACATTAAATTAGAATATTTTTAGGGTAAATCCCCCACAAGTTAGGGAATGGGCCCTATAATAGACATAAAATAGCAAATAAGTCTAAAATAAGCCTTCACTTGATGAAATAGTGATCCAAAGGGGGAGGTCATGCCCCAACTAACCCCAAAGTGTTGTTTATCCCTTAACGCCCCCCTTTCCAAGCTTGTAGGCTCAACTGTGGAAGGATGATGTCATAGGCCAAAGAGCTAGAGGAGGGGTTTCCATGTGCTGGAATGAGGTCCAAGTGGCAACGACCCTTTTGAAATTGACCACTCCAACAGCCTCGACTATCGTCGATGAGGAGGAACGAGAATGCTTGTTCCATACACGGATATGGGTCCATAGCAACCCATTGCATCTGATTGTGGACAATGGTAGCCAGAAGAACTTCGTTTCTGAAGATCTAGTGAAGAAACTTGGTCTTGTTACTGTTATTACATATATAGTAGCCAGGCTACCATACACTATTTTTCTGATTCCAGTACACTTTTCAGCCAGTTCCCTTACATTGAGATGCTAAGATGAGCATCTATTATGGATCATGATTATTATTATATGGACAATAGTTTTGTTCCCCATGCCAT
Organism: Larix kaempferi; assembly: GCA_027924585.1. Taxonomy (NCBI): domain Eukaryota; kingdom Viridiplantae; phylum Streptophyta; class Pinopsida; order Pinales; family Pinaceae; genus Larix; species Larix kaempferi. The sequence continues at coordinate 164,402 of BSBM01001399.1, forward strand.
GACTGAGTTTCAGGACACTCAGAGAGATGACCGATGTAGCCATTTAGCCATTTATACAGAGCAGATAGTATTGCCCAGAGTTATAGCAGCAATTTCAGAGGACAGATGTTGGTTCAGATTATATGCATTCAGGTATATGACTCAATAGGTATATTCTGGTGTTATGGTTATATTGCTTTTATATTCATTCTTGTAGCATGTCTTAGCATTTAGTATCATGATCTGGCGATCATATAGATATGTGGACTTGGTTGTATCTTTATATTCATTGTATTGTCCCCACTCAGACTTAGAAGTTCACTACCCATACTCATTGGTTTTACCCTTTCTAGGGAGAATAGAGGTGATCATTCCCACCATACTTTGGCTTGCTAGTGTTGGTCTCATTATTCACTATCTTCACCCATCCATTACCTACCAGTTTGTTCATTACCCTGACTTACTACTTGACTAGTGGCATGGAGGACCTTCCCCCACTTTAACCTCTATGATTGGATAAGCTTCCCTGTTTATTTGTGTCTCGGCTCTGAGTTGGTGACAAAACTTACCTTTGGTGAGTTGGATTGTAGTCCTAAATCATTCTGGTCGGTTGTCCTGATGTTTGGCACTGGTACAAAGTCCCCCTAGTCACTTACGATGTGTTGGCTAAAACTGAAAGCTCATGTACTACTTATGGAAACTATGTAAATTCGCCCAGGAAACTGTAAACTCTAGAATGTGTTTATCAACACACGTGAGTAAAGGGCAAGAGCAATGAAAAGCTAAAAATACTCCTTGAAGAGTATAAGAAAGGTCTAAAAAGCAATGGTTCTTAAACTCTATATCTAAAAGATTGTTGACCTTATGTATATGTATGAACATGCCTTGGATGCAAGCTGCAATTAGTTGTGCTTATCAACACACCTGAGATCCGAAGGGTTATGTAGGCCAAGAAGGCCATAAAGTGAAATCAATGGATCCTAATGAACTTGGATCATCTTTTATAAAAGTAGACATGGTGCCTAAGTTGAATAAGCACTTTTTGAACAACTTACCCATCTGTGAGACACGGCCATCCCTCGTGTTACTACTTGTTCAACATATGTTAGAGTGTGTATTCCCTTTCCATTTCCAAAGTGTCACAATGTCAAGTCAGCAGTCATCCCTTAGCCTAGTCTTTTAATTTTTATCCTTCACCCTTCACTAGCAAATTGATCACAACTGTAAAGTGAGTATGGTCTTGAAAGTCTGGTCTGAGTAATAATAATAATTAATGACTTTATATATTTGGTTTTAGATTGCCAGTAATGATTACTTCTTGTTATAATTGTTACTTGAATGAATTGTAGAGCATGCATTAACCTTTGGCACTTGCAGCAGTTTGATGATAGCCTGAGTTATATTATTGGTTATTTTGACTTGGTCAAACCTAGTTTGACCAAAGTCAAGCACAGGACATGAGGTGGCAAACCTCAGATGATACAGAGATATGATATATGGTCTGGTACAGGTCACCATGTGGTTCTATGCAGTGGTTTCAGGCTTATGATGATGATTTGTGCTTTTCAGCACTTTTACAGATTATTATTATTTGGTCTGTCGGATATGATGGATATTTATTATGATCATGCAGAGATCTATATGGTGTATGCGTACACATCTTAGATGGATTTGGGTTCTCTGAGTCCAATGAGACAGCCTGTTTGCAGTTCCGGGCAGTTACAATGATGTTTAGCCTCAGTTGGCTATCCTAGTGCAGTTTTGGCCTGTCAGATGGCTTGTCAGAGCAGGGGTGAGATTTGATTGGTTCACCTAGGGCGCTGTGCATGGAGGGGGTGGTCCAGCCACTTGTTATTACCATATTATGGCCCTCCCAGAGAGCTTGGTGGGCTCACCTTGACAGCGCAGGCGCTCCAGAAGGCAGTTTGGGCAGTTTCACACTTCCCAAGGCAGATTAAAATGGCAAAATGGTTACTGAGGGATTCGATTTGGGCTAATGAGGCAAGGGATTGGCATGGGATGACTTGTGATGATGAGTGGGATGTCTTCCACACCTTCTCCAGCAGTTTCAGCTTTTAGTGGGGCCTACACTCATCACTCTGACATTTTTTGTGGATTTTTGGAGCCTCCTAAGGCTCACGACTTTTCCACAGAGGCACGATTTGGTGCTTAGAGCATTATTTTATTGATATTGTGCCATGGGGATTGACCAAGGGTGTTAGAAATTACCTCTTGGACTCACAATGAGCTAGATCTTATATTTTATCATTGAGATTTGGTGGGACCCCCTCTCCTAGGGTGATTTGGTCCATTGATGTATTATTTTATTATTGATCCATGTACTTTTATGTTGAGCTCATATCGACCATTGATTAGATCACTTTGATCTTTTAATCTTAGCCATCCATTCAAAAGGTGGTTAGGGTTTTGGTGTCTCTCCATCCTATTTAAAGGAGAGAGCTCCTCATTGTAAAGGTGACTTTTGGCTCTGGATTATTGGAATAGAAAATTACTATTGCATCTACTTGTTGTGTTGTGGTGAATGCTTTTGGAGTTCGACTGTTTGTTCTTCCTTTGCACTGGGTTATTGGAGATTATCTTGCTATCTGTTTTGTTCCATGTTTTCTCATCTGTAGGTGAAGGCCGAATTGGTTCAAGGAGGACGCATTGGTAGGGGAGACTCTCCCTGCCTCTTTTTTGGGGTCTCTTTGTCGGTAACATGGAGTATTACTGTCTTAGTACCTTCTACTTCATGTTACCATTTGCTATTTGCTTGTATTTCCTCCATGCTTGATCATTCTGATTGAATCGATTTCCTTGGTTTGACAGGTAGAGGAGGGTGCACATGTGGACTAGGGCATCACTTCAAGACAAGAAAAATCAACAATCTCTCATTTGATCTTTGCGGGAACATTCCTCAACATGGCAACCTCATCCATCACTCAAGTATGATCTCAAGGTAACTTTCTCATTCCATTGATCTATCCATTTGTCTAAGTCATTAAAACCCTCATTGATTAAAACCCTCATTTTTCCTTTTTTTACATCTACTTGGATCTAGCAAGATTTTGGGTAAAATATTGAAAACCCACCTCTATAGCATCCACGGCAATTTGGATCTATAGTTTAGTGTGGATTGGCTTCCATTTGACCCTTTTCCCAAGGCACATTAGCCTCTCCAAGGGAAGTTGCATTCCTTGAGAGAGGGCATTTGCTAGGTTCCAAGACTTGGGTAGGTGAGATCCCGCTGGATTTGCACTCCTCTCACTTGATAATCTATCCCTAGTACCTCACTTCTTTGATTTTTGCCTTGTGGGCCCCATTCCTCATTTTGAGGGTTGTGCCCCATTTGGGTCATTGGGTGATGTACTTTCAATCTCAAATCTATTGAGATCTAGCCATTGGATGCCTTTGATCTTCAAAACCCACCTTGCTTTGCACCTTGACAACCCTGATCTACATTTTGGTAGACATCCGACTCCATATGGCCCAAATTCCAAGATACTGATCTCTCTAATCCCTCACGACTTTCCTAGGTTGTTAGATTTCTCTGTGGGTTGATCTTTGTCTGGTTGCTTGCACACTTAGATACTGTCATATCACTTCATCAAGCATAGCTAGAAAGCCCTAACTGTCAAATCTATGTTTTGGGACGCTTTTCTTGTTTTAAGGGTCACATTTCCCAAGGCGGTTGATTTTGATCATTTTGAACTAGCTTTGAATCTTGGAATCATACTTAATTCGAGAATCACTGTGTGTTATCTTTCTTTATCATATCACACCTTTCCTAAGCCTGCACAGTGGTCCTAACTCCTCAATTCTAGGGTTCCATACCTATCACCCTACGTACTTCATCTAATTGATTTGATCTGGTGATTGGGTTGATCTCTCCTATCAGGAGTAGATCCGGGTCTCCCCCTTGCTATCTTGGTTTTGATAGCTAAAACGAAGAGTGCCTTTGTTGGCGTGACAACCATCCTTTTGGGAACTAGGGCTCTCTTGGTTCACCACTTTAGTTGCCTGTCACCTCTACCATCCACCTTGGATCCATCTGTAGGGGCAACTACAAGATTGGTGATAACAATTACCACTCCGCATCCTCAGCCTTACAACATCGGTTGGATGAAGGATGGACAAGAACTATGGATCACTCGACAATGCAAGCTCACCTACTTCATAAAACCTTTTGAAGATGAAGTACTCTACGACGTGGCACCACTCTCCGTAGCCGACGCCCTGTTTGGGAAACCTTACCTTTGGGATAGACATGGAAGTTATCAGTCACGACCTCAAAAGGTGATTGTCAGAATCCAAAATCGATGGTTTAGCATACTAGAGCGTCAACCTATACCAACGGTTGCACTAATATCTGCCAAACAGACAAAGAAGCTCCTCAATCAAGCTCAGAAGTTCACATTAATCATGATCAAACCGCAACATTCTAAGAAGACTGCACCGACGAGTCGAGTCACCGACCAATGCAGTTCCCGACAGAAGTAGCAAGTTGATCATATTCTTGATGAGTACCAGAACCTCTTTCAAGCTCTCAACGGAGTACCTCAACATTGTTAGGTAAAACACTCGCATCTGTTTATAGAAGATCCATTCTCGAAAATGAAGAGATTCGCAGACAAATCCAAGAATTAATTGACAAAGGCCACATCTACCCCAGCTCCTCTCCTTGTGGAAGTCCAGTCGTCCTAGTTCCGAAGAAAGACGGGACTTGGCGCATGTGCATCGACTACAAAGCTCTCAACAAAATTTCGGTAAAGAATGGCTACCCTTTGCCGTGGATAGACGAGCTCATCGATTGTCTGAAAGGTGCTAAATTCTTTACTAAGCTCGACCTCAAGTTGGGATTCCATCAGATTCGAATCGAGCCCTCAGATGTGTGGAAAATTGCTTTCAAGACCAAGGAAGGATTGCTTGAATGGTTAGTCATGCCTTTCGGCTTAACCAATGCACTTGTGACCTTCATGTGACATATGGATAACCTTCTTCAACCTTTCATCGGCAAATGGGTCATTGTCTATCTCGACGATATATTGATTTTCAATCGATCATGGGAAGAACATGTCGGACATCTTCGACAAGTCCTTAACACTCTTCTAGCAATATCGGCTCTATCTGAACATAGACAAGTGCTCTTTTGCGATGACCAACATCAAATATTTGGGGTATGTAATTGATTCTGCAGGCATTCACGTCAATCCAGACAAAGTACAGATCTTCAAAGATTGGCCCATTCCTCACAACATTCAAGAACTAAGAAGTTTTCTTGGTTTGGCGAATTTCTATCGAGGATTCATAGTCAGCTTCAGTCACAGAGCCTGGCCCTTGAATCAGTTGACGAAGGGAAATGGGAAGATTGTCTTCAAATGGGCATCGACACATCAAGCAGCTTTGGAACAACTCAAACACAAACTTTGCACTGCACCACTACTTGTGTTACCTGATTTGCATCAACCCTTTGAGATTGAGACAGACGCATCGGACTATGCCTTGGGCATAGTCATCACTCAGTCTGGTCACCCAGTCGCTTTTCATTCCAATACTTTTAACGACATAGTTAGAAGATACTCGACGTATGAAAAAGAACTATATGCCATTGTGCAAGCTCTCAAGCAATGGAGGCATTACATCCTTGGCAAGGAAACGCTCAATCTCACTGATCACAAGCCTCTACATTTCGCTCTGACACAATCAAAGTTGCAGACAAACTGACAACTCAAGTGGATTAATTACCTACAACAATTCCAATTGGTGATTAAGTATCGGAAAGTTAAAGCTAATGCTGTCGTCGATTGCCTCTGTCGACCACCCATTATTCTTCTTTTGACAGTGATGCGTATGCAGGGATACGACATGACCACTTGGACACAGTCGTATGAGGACGACAGCGACTTCTCAGTAGTCTACTGATAGTTACAGACTAACAAGTCGTCGACCTCCGACTACGTCCTGAAAGACACCTAGCTATACAAGCTTGGATAACTTTGTGTACCGACCTGGTGAGCACCGACAACATCTCATTTGGGACGCGCACTGTAGCAAGACAGCAGGACACTTTGGAGTAGCAAAGACACTTGTAATTCAGCAGAAGTATTTCTTTTGGCCTACACTTAAATCCGAAGTCAACAAGTACATTCGATCATGCGTGGTTTGTGCCATTGCTAAACCGCCTAATCGACGACGGGGATTGTACACACCTCTGCCAGTTCCTAGTCGACCATGGTAATCTATTTCTATGGTCTACTTGACGGGTTATCCTACTACTAGACATCAGCATGACGCAATATTAGTAGTCGATCGATTTTCCAAGATCGCCATGCTCATACCATGTAAGAAGACCACGACAGCGCAGCAGACAGCTCAACTCTTCTTTACACATATTTGGAAACACTTTGGTTTACCAACGACCATTATTTCTGACCGAGATGCCAGATTCGTCAGCATCTTTTGGAAGACCCTCTGGCAACTGCTAGACACATGAATCTCATTGTCAACAGCTTTCCATCCTCAGACCAACAGACAGACGGAAGTTGTGAATCGCTTGGTTGTACAATTGCTTCGCATGTACAACCACAAGCATCGACGCACATGGGATGAAAATCTTCCATACATCCAGCACAGCTACAATCGAGCTCAACACAGCTCTACAGGTAAGAGTCCATTTGAGATCTGTTACGAATTTCAACCCTCGGCGCCTATTGACTTGATCAGCTCCTCGACACAGCAGAGTGACATCGACTACAGCCAGCAAGAAGTTGATGAAGTAGTCAAGTTTAGAGATCAGATATGCGACATCCAAAAGCAAGCACATGAAATGTTGCAAAGAGAAAGCGAGAAATTTAAGGCTCGAGACGACAAGCATCGTATTCCTCATTCATTCCAAATTGGGGATAAGGTCTGGTTACATCTTAAGGAGCGTTTCACAGGTCCTTTCAAGAAGTTAAAACCTTTGCGATATGGTCCATACAGTATTCTTCAACAGATTTGCGAAAACGCTTTCCAGCTTGACATTCTTGCATGCCTGCATCCAGTATTTAATGTGGATCTACTTTGACCATACCATGCACCCTTGTTGGAACATAACGACTTACCGAAAGCAGAACCCGAAGACATCCATCCAGATGTTGAGGAGCCTCTTCCTTGCGACACCATTGTGGGATGACGAGTACGCCATACAAGGGCGAACAAAATTCCCTTGTTTCAGGTTGCCAAAGCTGGCCAACTCCCATCTCAAGGAAAGCGGTACTTTGCTATTGAAATAATCGACAAGTTTCCTCATCTTCGTGAGCAAACAATGGGAACCATTGTTTCTTAAGGAAAGAGGTCTGATCCACATCGCAGTTGGCATTGTTGTCGAATGCTAACATCGACTGCGACAAGTCATCGATGTCGATACAACTTCGACAAGTTTCGACTCGACATGACTTCGACAAACTCAGCAACTCCAATAGGTTTCAATTTCGACACAACTCTAACGAGTCTTGATTTCGACATACTGCGACACATTTCGCACCTTCGACATGTTCAACAACCTCATAGTTTCGCGACATTGACATGCAGCGTTGACATGCGACCAGCGACTGTCGAACTTCGACAGACTGTCTCTCTGTCTTCCTGTCGATTGTAACGGTTGAACGGTTGAACTGTTGAACCGTTCTAACTTTTTTGTAACTGAACGTAATGGGTAGGCACCCAAGCACCTCAGAATTCTATATAAGCATGTATAATATTGTAACATACATCCATCTTATCATCAATCTATCTGTTTACAAGTAATAGAGAAGAATAGTTTGCATTCCTACATATTGTCTGTGCGTATTTGTGTTTATCTGTGTAGTGTAATCCTGCTTTTGCTCATTCTACTTCTTATAGCTTCCGCCATAACAGAGCCGACTCATTCAGTCGAACTATTGTCCCCCTCGTGCTTCCGGGACATGACCTAGATCTAGGGGTTGACCACTTAGATCTCTACCAAAACCAATGATATAAGCATGAAAAATGTGCAAGCAATCCTCCTATAGTGGATCATTCCATCAATCAAGGCTAGGAATGAGTCAAAGACACTCCAATGCCACATTTGTGGCTCTCCAAGTGAATACTCCCACCATAAGGCATGAATAAGTGTGTACGCAACCTCAAAGGAGTAGACTCTCCTCAAAATATGGCATGAAACCTCATGTGGAATGCGTCCATTAATAATAATGAATGAGTGTGTGATGAAGCTCCATAAGGTGGGTGCTTTCCTTCTTTTGTTCATCAAGGGTCAAGATCTCAAAACATTTGCAATGATGTCCACATATCAACCAACTCATCAATCTTCAATGTTATCTCATCAATCCATATGCAAAGTTAAATCCATGGAACAAGGAGCTCATCAATCCAAGCATATAAACATCAAATCCAAAAGGAAAGTTTCCACAATAGTCAACCAACTCCATTAGGAGGAGATGGTGCATTCTCCAAGCAATGAGCATGCCCTCGCACATGCCAAGAGAGAGAAACAAGGAGATTATCCCACAAAAATGATATCCAATAGTACCAAGATATCATCCAAGTGTCTAGGAACAAGGGTGTTCCAAGGAATACCCATTCTAAACCATTTATGCCATCAAATCATGTAAAATGAGCTAGAGCGCTTCATAGGAAATGAGTGTTATACCATCATACATGTGCTAGAAGGGAGAGTGCCCTATGGAAAATCAACATCAAGGTCACCCCAAGTGTAAACCATATCAAATGAGCTACATCGCTCCACGGAAAGTCTACCCTAAGTCATCTCCTATCACAAACCACTCCAAATGAGCTAGAGTGCTCCACCAAATCAAAATGGCCCAAAAACGCTAGAGCGCTCCCATGGACAAGCCTCCAAATACCATCTCATCATGGAAACAAGCCAAGTGCTCCATAGGAAGGATAGTCTATGTGATCTAGATGCCAAATGAAACCAAAAGCATTAGTGTGCTCCACAAGAAGATGAACAATATGCCATGAACAAGGGCTCTTAGAGAAGCCTAAACATCTCATTGGAAATACTTCACCAAAGAGCACTTACTAACACTTTGTAAAACCTAGGGAGACCCTAAGTTGATGGGTTCCCATTCCATGAAAGCAATAAGTGTTTTTTTTGTAAAGCTAAAATTTTATATTACTAAAACCAATAGTTACATTTTAGGAAAAATTGTCCGGCCCCAAGGGAAACTTGACCATAAGTGAAACAATAGTTTTCACATGCTATCATGTGTGGGCCTAATGGTTAAGAACATGTGTTTCATCCCAGGAGGTCATAGGTTCAAAACCGAAGGGGGGTAGGGTGTAGACTTTAGCAGTTACATCGTTGTGCAGAGAAGGGGTCCCTTGTCCCATAAACAAGGGGGTCTCATACACCAAATTGGTGTCTGGTTTGGCTGTGACCTTAAAAATAGATTATTATTATTATTATAAATAGTCGAAACTGAGTTTTTCAACCGGCTAACTAGTCCTACAAACCTGTTATCACACAACTTGTAGTTGTCCCTAAAGGTATCCCAGCCAGGATGGTAAAGGCGTTGGACAACTAAATTGGTGACCCAAGAGATGCCACGGTTCCCAATGCAAGCTGGTGGTCACGATAACCAAGGCACTCTTCACTTTAGATCAAGACTAATCAAGATCAAGGGGGAGACCCTAGCCAATCAATGAAGACTAGCTAACCCAAAGGTTCTGTTATCACCTAAACTGTAGTTACCCCTATGGATGTATCCACTCATGGATGGCAATAGGGAAGGGCAACTCAAAAGGTGCAACCACAATCACCTCGACCTCCAATATATGGTTGTCACGCCAGTCGAGGCAACCTTCACTTTATGTTATCTAGCCCAGACAACAAAGTGGGAGACCCGATCTACTCCCGACAGGAGAGATCAAAACCAAGACACCAAATCAAGTTAATTCTAAGTGAAGTAAGGTGTATGGATTATCCTAGACCTTAGGATGAAGTCACAAGACAAGTGAGGGGTTCAATGAGTATAGCTTTGGTTCATTATTGATGTGAAAGTGACTTATGATTTGTGAAATAGGATCCAGGATTTATGTACTAGTTCAATGTGACAAAATCCACTGCCTTGGGAACCATGTCCAATGCAGGGTAGTTTAAGGGTTGAATTGGAGCTAACTAGTACAAGTGATAAGCTTGATCATGATACATGATGACATCAAAGGGTTTAGTTCACCACACAAGGGTCAAACCACAAGTTAATCCAACAATCTAGGAAAGTCGAATTGACTTGGAGAGAGACCAGTGCCTTGGGAATTGGGATAATGGAGTCAAAGTGTAATTAACTTGTGATTGATAACTCCTATTGTATGAGACAAGTGGGCAATTAAAGTCTTGATGGATGAATAGGTCTAGATCTAGGTTTGACCTAAGTGGACCACAATCCCTTAAAACAAGGAATGCTATCCCCAAGGCAAGATTTGATGAAGTGACCAACTAAACCTAGGTTTTGAATTATGCCCGTTCCAAATCCACTAAAATCTCAAGTACCCACGTCCTAGAAGTGGACCAACTCACTTCTCCAAGGTGGTGCGACTTTACCTCACGAGGCTAAAAAGCAGGATAAATCAGTCAAGACAAGTCCAATGGCATCCAAACTTTAGATCCAAGTAGGTTGATCAAGTGAGAGTGTGGATCTACAATTTCAAGGCAATCCGATGGCTAGATCTTACTAGATCTGAGTTTAAAGATACCAAGTGGTCCAAAATGGGGATTAAATCCCTTAAAATGTGGAATAGGGCCCACAAGGTAGAAATCAGAAAAGTGACAATCTGGGGGTAGGTTATTGGATGTGTAGATCACGAATCAAGTGGAATCTCAACTACTCACGTACTAGATCTAGGTCAACCCACCCAAACTAGGAAGTGCGCCCTTGCTTGGAGAGGCTAAATGCCTTGGGAAGAGGGTCAAATGGAGGCCAATCCTCACCAAACTATAGATCCGGGATGTCGTGGATACTATAGAGGTGGGTTTTAAATTTCTTTCCCAAGAAGCCACTAGATCTTAGTAGATCTGAAAAAATGTAAAAATGGGGTTTTGATTGATTAGGGTTTTAAATGTTTTAGACAAGTGGATAGATCATGGAGATAGAAATTACCTTGAGATCATACCTGAGTGATGAAGAGAGATGCCTTGATGTTGAGGAAGATTCCCGCAGAGATCAAATGAGAGATTGTTTATTTTGCTTGCCAAATTGATGCCCTAGCCCACAAGTGCGCCCTCCTCTACTTGTCAATCCAAGGAAAATCGATTTCAATCAGAGAGGTCAAGTATGGAGGAAATACAAGTAAAATGCAATGATAACATAGAATAGAAGGTCCCGGGACAGTAATACTCCCTGTTACCAACGAAGAGATCCAAAGAAGTAGGGAGAGTCTTCCCCTACCAATACTTCCTCAAAGCAAATTGGCCTCCACCTGTAGATGCAAAAACGTGGTACAAAAGATATGGCAAAACAAGATCTCCAATAACTTAGTGCAAAGGAAGAACCAACGAACGAACACCAAAAAACATTCACCACAACACTGGAGATAGATGCAATAATAATTTTCTATTCCAATAATCCAGAGCCACCAGTCCCCTTTACAATGAGGAGCTCTCTCCTTTAAATAGGAAGGAGAGGCACCAAAACCCTAACCACTTTTTAAATGAGTGGCTAAGATTAAAAGATACAAATGTCTAATCAATGGTTGAGATGAGCTCAACAATAAAATACATGGATCACTAATAAAATATAATCATAAGTGGAGAAAATCGCCCTAGGAGAGGGGATCCCACCAAATCATGATGACAAAATATAACAACTAGCTCATGGTGGGTCCAAGGGGTAATTTTAGACACCCTTGGTCAATCCCCATAGCACAATAATAATAAAATAGTCATCAAAGTACCAAATCGTGCATTTATGGACAAATCGTGGGCCTTAGGAGGCCCCATAAATCATCAGAAAATGCCATAAGCGATGGAGGTGGGCCCCGATGAAGTTGAAACTGCTGGCGAAGGTGTGGAAGACATCAACCCATCATCACTGATCATCCCATGCCAAGACATTGCCTTAGTAGCCCAAATCGAATTCCTCAATAGCCATTTCTACTAATTCTGAAATGCCTCGTGAAGCGTGAAATTGCCCCAAATTGCCTCCTGGAGTGCCTGCGCTATCAAGGTGAGGGCACCAGTGTGTCCGGGAGGGGGGTAATATGGTAAAAACAAGTGGCTAGACCACCCCCTCCAAGCACAGCGCCCTAGGTCAACCAAATAAAAATCCTCTCTGCTTTGACAGGGTCTCCGACAGACCAAAACTACACTGGGTTAGCCTACTGAGGCTCAATCATCACTGTAAATGCCTGGAACTGAAAACAGACTATCTCATTGGACTCAGAAGGTCCAAATCCATCCAAGATGTGTACTCATACCATATGAGTCTCTGCATGATCATATAATATATCCAATATACCGGAACAGGTGAAATAATAATAATCTGTAAATGATCAAATAATGTTGTAAACCATGAGTCATCATCATAAACCTGTATCTGATGCATAGAATCATCATGTACATGTACATAGACCATATATCATCTATCCATATCATCACAATGTCCAACCATCTCATGTCCTATGGTTGACCTTGGTCAAACTAGGTTTGACCAAGTCAACATGACCAAATATAACTCAGACCATCATCAGAAGCTGTTGCAAAGTGTCAAAGGTTAATGCATGCTCTACAACTTATTCAAATAACAATTATAACACAAAGTAATCATTACTGGCGATCTAGATCCAAATATATAATGTCATTAATTATTATTATTACTCAGACTAGACTTTCAGGACCATACTCACTTCATAGCTGTGATCAATTTGCTAGTGAAGGGTGAAGGCTAAAATAACTGGCTAGGCTAAGGGATGACTTGACTGACTTAACATTGTGACACTTTGGCAAAGGAAAAGGGAATACACACCATAGTATATACTGAATGAGCAACAACACAGGGAATGGCGGTGTCTCACAAATGGATGAGTTGTTCAAAGAGGGTTTATTCACCTTTAACAGATGCGCACAATCCATAATACAAATGAGGCCAACAATAATTTAGATATAGCTTTTAAGTTCCATTGCTTTTTGGGCCTGAAGTTTCCATAGCCTTGATCTATGTGTGTTTATAAACACATTGCATAGATTTACATTTATTTTAGGCTTTCTGCTGCAGGTGTGTTTTTAAGGCTCTTGTTTACCTGAGCACTTCTAGGTGTGTCACAGATAGCTTGTTTACCTAGGTATTTCCATTTCCAAAAGATATAACATTTTATTTTCATGGCCATTTTCATTTGGCATGCCTTTCATTCATGTGTGTTGAAAAACACATTGCATGAACGGGCTTTTCATACAAGATATAGCATTTCATTTTTCCAGATTTTGTATTCATGGCAGCACTAAAAGTTTCAGGTTTAGCCAACACAACTTTAGTGACTAGGGGGAATTCACAAGGAACTCCAACTCACCATAGGTAAGATTTGTCACCAACTTAGAGCCGAGACACAATAAACAGGGAAGCTCATCCAATACAGAGGCTACAGTGGGGAAAAGATCTTCCATGTCACTAGTCAAGTATTAAGTCAGGGTGATAAACTAAAAAGTAGGCAATGGATGGATGAAGACAATGAATAATGGAGCCAACACTAGCAAGTCAAGGTATGGTGGAATGATCACCTCTATTCTCCCTAAGGGGGGTAAAACCAATGAATATGAATAGTGAACTTCTAAGTCTGAGTAGGGACAATATAATATATATAATAAGATCAACCAGGTCCATATATCTATATGATCGCCAGATCATGACACTAAGTGCTAAGACATGCTATAAGAATAAGTATAAAAGCAATATAACCGTAACACAATGATATACCTGCCGAGTCATATACCTGAATGCTCATCACCTGTACCATCATCTGTCCTTTGAAACCGCTGCTGTAACTCTGGGCACTACTGACTGCTCTGTACCAATGGTATAATGGCTATATCGGTCATCTCTCTGAGTGTCTTGAGACTCAGTAATGGCATGGGGAATACAACTGTTGTCCAAAATCTGATAGTGATCCAATATAGATGCTCATCTCAGCATCTCTATGTAAGGGAACTGGCTGAATAGTGTACTGGAATCAGAAAAATAATGTATGGTAGCCCGGCTACTATATATGTGATAACAGGTTCCTAGGGAAGTGTGTAAAGTAAATCAAGGAGACCAATGGTGAGTTAGATTAAGTGGACCCAAGGGTTGAAGAGGCTTTAGAGGTGACAAGTGTTTCAACCAATGAATTACAGGGGCCACTTATGAGGCTCAAATGGATAGATCTAGCACCATAAAAATTACACAAGTGGGGCCCACTCCTTTTAAAAGTGGAAAATGGTTCAAATGGGGCCCACTCCTTTTAAAAGTGGAAAATGGTTCAAATGGGGCCCACAAGGTCAAGTTTAGGGGTAAAATGGTACCAAGGGGTATGTAATGATGTAGATCTATGGATCTAAGATGAATGAGGCATTACCCACATATTGGATCTAGCAAAAGACCACTAGCCCAAGGAGTGTGATTTACCCAAGGGAGACTAGTGCCTTGAATTGAAGGGGCAAATGGAGTCCAAATTCCACCAAATTACAGATCGGTATAGTTAAGACAATTAACAAGGTGGGTTTAAATTATCAAGTCCAAATGCTTGCTAGATCTCCATAGATCTAAGATTGAAAATGCATCACCAAGTGACCCAAGTGGGTCTCAACTGTCAAAATGAGGAATGGAGCCCACAAGGTGAAGCATTAGGGGTAGGTTATCAAGGTTGATTTGTCGGAATAAAGTGGGATCTCACCTACCCACGTACTAGAACCTAGCAAACTAGCCTTCGTCAAGGAGTGCAAATTGCCTCAAGGAGGGCTAGGTGCCTTGGGAAGGGGGTCAAATGGAGGCCAATCACCACCAAACTATAGATCCGAATTGCTGTGGATGCTATAGAGGTGGGTTTTAAATATTATCCCCAAAGCCAAGCTAGATCCAAGTAGATTTAGAAAAATGTAAAATGAGGGTTTTGATTTTCATGGTTTATGTGACCAATAGGATGGAGAACAAGCGAAATGGATACATACCTTGTAGATCTTACCTCAAAAGCTTGCGGCTACTTTGCATATGGATGATTCTTTCCCTTAGTTACAATTCCAAGCTTGATCCAAGTGTCTTCAACCCAAATCATCCAAGCCCTAGGAGGAGAGATGTCCCATGCAACCTGTAAATCAAACTACAAGATGTTAGATTTGATCCACAAATCAATGAGATCTAAGCATGTCATGTCAAAGAATCAATCAATGGACTAAGCACAATTGAAAAACTCCCTCAAGATGAAGATGTCTTGCCCATGGGGGATGTGAGCAATCCCTACAATCTTCCCATCAAGCAAGTCGCACTCTAGCACCAAAGCAATTCGACCTCCTTCTGTAGAAGTCGATTTCACTTGTTACAAGCAAGAATGTCTAAAAGAAGAGATGCATAATCATATACAAGAGCAACCCAATCAAAGCCAAGAAGTCGATCTCCAAAATAGTATTTTCATTCCAAGTTTTCCGGAGCCCAAAGGTGCTTTACAATGAGGGGGGTCTCCTCCTTTCATAGGATAATAAAGACCAAAACCCTAAACCACAAAACCTCTTTTTGAAACTAGTGGTTGAGATCAAAAGATCTAGCAATCTAATCAATGGCTAAGATGAGCCAATACATAATATCACATGGATCACTCAAAAGGAGGGTGACGTCATAGCTAAAAGTGACTCTATGAGGGTGACTTCATACATGAAGGGTGGCTAGAAACACATGTGCCACATAATAAGATCAAGACAAGTCACTAGGAGCTCATGGTGGGGCTAGGAGGTATTAATCCCCTTCACTAGCATGTCTCCATGGCACAATAATATAAAATATGAGTCTATGACATGTCAAATATACAAATGATCAAATCCTGTCTCTAAAATCTGAGAGAGACATGCAGTAAAAGACCTCCTGTAACCACTGTGGACCCCACTGACTGATGCCAACTGATCTGGAACATGGGGGTTTCACCATGGATGACCTCAGAGCAGACCAAGTGCGAAAACCTTGCCTCAATTGCTCAAATGGAATTCCTCAGTGACCTTTTTATTCCATTTATTGTAATCCTCCTGAAAACCATGAAACTGCCCCAAACTGCCATCGAGGGTGCCTGCGCTGTCAAATTGAGTGTACCAGGTTGTCAGGAAGGGGGGTATAATGGTAAAAACAAGTGGCTGGATCACCCCCTTCCTCTGTAGCGCCCTAGGCAACGACTGGCCTCCAAGGCCTCTGTTGGACAGGCTGGATCAACATGCCCAAACTGGTCAATAGGTGGATAACTGCTGCTATCATATCCGAGAATGCCCAGAACTGAAAAATAAGTGTCTCAATGGATCCATAAGACCCAAATATACTAGAAATGAGTAATCATACACCATGGGTTGACCTATGGGGTCAACTACAGGGTCCACCATACGGGGACAGTGTAAAATATGATGATCTGGAAATAATAATAAGACTGACTAACTGCATCAATCATCATCTGAAGCATATGTCCAACATATGGAATCATCAATAGGTGTATGTGGGACCATAGATCATCATCCATAAGCACGAGTGGTCCATCTCATCATAGATCCCAAGAATGACCATGGTCAAACTAGGTCAAAATGCAACCAAAGACTAGATTATAACATAAGACTAAGACATGTTCCTTTAATCATATTCACAGCTTAACTTAAATTATAAACATCATTCAGTGGCAATTAATACATATATATATTTCATTGTTGTTTATAATCTATGTTGCAGGAAACGTGGGCCCCAACTCCGTTTCCAGCGTTTTGTCGTTTCGAAACTCGGAAACGCGTACCGTATGGCCCAGAAACGCGTTTCTGTATGGACAAAACGTGTTTTCAAGATGGAAACACGTTTTGTCCATACGGAAACGCGTTTCCAGTACGAAACTAGTCAACGGGGTCACGTTTTCGAAAAAATATGACCATGGTGCAATAGTATTTGGTAATATTAATGGTAATGTGACATTCTCCTTATCTTTTATTTTCCATCCTTTTACTTAAATTTTTAACATTACCATTAATTATTTCAGGATGTTTGAGAGTGCTTCCAACCTCATCAGACTTCATATGCAAAAAGTAGAATTTTAGACCCCATTCAGAATTCAACAGAGTTAATAGTTTTCAGGATTTCAGGATTGCAAAGTTTCCACTAGATTCTATCATGTATGAGGGCATGGAATTGGCATTTAATCAAGCACATCAACCCCTATATGTCCCTTGATGTTGGTGGTGTTGATTGTTGAACTCCTCTGTCATGACCTTAATAAAAATGTACTCTTCACTCGAGCAAAATCACTTATTATGCATGGGAAGCTTTTTCTACCTCAATGTAACTATTGGATTAGGAAGTTTCATCAAAATTGTAGGGTGTTGAGCTGTTAACTAATGTCCTTGGAGGATCAATTTTGAAATTCGAGTTAGAGGCAAGGGCTAGAACCTAGAGGAGGGAGGCATAGGGTGCTATTGATGAATAGGATCCCAATATAGACAATGATTCACCGACATGTATGATTTGTGATTTATATTTCACATTCATTTTTTAAAATGTTCTTACCTATATATATCGCGGTTCCCCGTTTCCAAAATTTTGGGGGGTCACGTTTCCCCGTTTCGTCCCCGTTTCCCTGTTTCGTGCAACTTAGTTTATAATTTACTTGCATCAAAGCTTTAAAGGCATACTCATTCAACTGACATGGCCTAACTGCTAGCAAAGGGTGAAGGCTAAGAAGAAGGCTAGGCAAAAGGGATGAGTTGACCAACTCAACTAAATGACACTTTGGATGGGGCAAAGGGAAGCTACACTCTGTGCTGGACAAAATAACAAAGGGAATGGCAGTGGCTGACAAATGGGTAAGTTGTTTAGAGAGTGTTTATTCAACTTAGGCATCATGTCTACATCAAGCTGATCTAGTTTCATTAGGATCATTCATTTCATTTCCATATCCTTTTTTGGCCTATATGACCCCTCTGGGATTTCACATGTGCTATGAAGCACAACTAATTGCAGCTTGCATCCGGGGCATATTTATAGTTACGAGGTCAGCAATATATAGATATAGCATTTGTTTAACCATTGCTTTTTGGATCTTTCTATACCCTTCGTAGGGTATTTTAGCAGTTCATTGCTTTAGCCTTTATTCACGTGTGTTGAAAAACACATTCTAGAATTTTAAGTTCACAGGATTTCATGATAAATTTCCAATACAAATAGTACATGTGCTTTTAGTTTTAGCCAACAACAACTCATGTGACTAGAAGGAAATTCTGCGCTAAGCCAAACATCGGGGCAATCGATTAGAGTGATCTAGGCATAAGATCCAACTCACCAAAGGCAAGTTCTGTCACCAACTCAGAGCCGAGACACAAAACAAACGTGGATGCGGTCCAACACAAAGGTAGAAATGGGGAAGTCCTCCATGTCAAGCAGTCAAGAAGGCAAGTCAAGGTGAAAGTCAAATAAGGAAGGTCATGGATGGATGGAGTCAAGTGGATGTGGTGCCTATGCTAGCAGATAAAGATGTCATGAAAAACCATGTCTAGGCTCACAGGAGGGTAATGAAACCAATGAGTATTGTCAGAAAACCTTAGGGTGCAAGTAATACATCCATTTTTATATTTTATAAAATCATCCAAGATATTTCATTTTGCTTATTTACATAGTACTGCCACATCATGAATCATATACCAAGTCAGTGCTATGAAGATGACTAAAACAACAAGATAATAATCCATGATAATAGCACAAGTCCCTAGGTCACATCATATCATGTCAATAATCATAATCCATAAACAACTGAAACACTACTGCAAATAATAACATCTGGAACTCTAGGCACTGAACTGAAATTGTATGGAATAAAAGGTCACGTCGGTCATCAAATCTAAGCTCTCAAGGCTTAGCCTTGGCACAAGGTCTACTCAATGCCTGTTATATATACTGCTCTGATTTGTTAGTGTTCCCAAATACACTGCTCATCATAACTGATCTCAGGAAAAGCAAAGCTCTGGAAAGTGCAGATATCTGCTCAGCAAGAATAGTAGCCCAACTACTATGGTGTGATAACAAGACCTAATAACATAACTAAGATAACTTAAAAGATAGCTGTGACAACAACCATAACCTTCATGTCGGTTCATCATCAGATATGGTAATGGGGGGCACCTCACCAACAGGAGCCTTAACTTTAGGAATGAAATCCTTGCTTGTAATCGCTCTATTCAAGTAATTCAACTTCTGGTTCATCTCATCCAACTCATTCCTCTCTTCTTTGGTGTCAAGGAAAACCTTGTTGAGTAGAGACTTGGTAGTCCAATGAAGCGCCATGGTCTTGAAGTACTTCGTATTCTACGTCCGCATACAACTGACATCCTCTGACCAAGGTTGCATCTCCTTCACGATCATCTCCGGTTCCATAACCTTTTGTCCCTCTTTCACCCACTCTTATGCCCTAAAAATCTGAGCTCAGGTTTTAGGAGGAATGGCCTAGTAATACAGGTTCTCTGCATCTATGACCTCATTTTGAGCCCGCGATGGGCCTCGACCACCACTCCCTCGACGAATTCTTCCCCCACAAGCTTGTCATCTCCTATAATTCAAGGTTAGTCTCGATAGACGTACATGAGAGTTGTTCCAAGAAAACCACCGAGTTGCACATGTAGACCAGCCCAATCTCCCCCAGAGGCACAACAGTAGAGATGTCCATGGGAACACCATGACCTACCGAACCACACAAAGTGACCAACTTCCAGATGACGAGTGCTTCTAAATCCCCATTCGGGCCAAGTTTAACAGAGTTTCCCTTTCAACACGTGCAATGTTCCATGCCTAACATCCATTGTGGCTGGTACATATGTCGATTCACCTTAACTTCCCATGCCCAGAGCAACATCATGCCTAGAATTGAGTTGTCTTTCCCATACTGCACCCACTCGATTACCAAATCAACCATAACCAGTTTCCGGATCGTTTCATCTACGTCGACGCTTGATGTTCGGATGTTTACATTCGGGAGGGGACGTGCCAACTGACCCTTCCTCTGCTTGCCATTAATTGGTATGCTAATCCCTTGACGGGTGGTGGCTCCTCGCCGCATGTGAGGCATGCGGGGTGCCATCACTTGGATGCCTCCCTTGCCCTAACACCCCATCCGGGAATGAAAGCAACAAGCGTTAAGCAAATGCTAAACAAGATATTCCAAGCATGCCATTAAGATCATATCAATATCAAACATCAATGGAGATATCCCATCCAATAAACACTAGCACCAACGACATCAATCGTCAACTAGGACATCATCACAACATGAAACATAACTCTACAATCAAGAACCGAAGGCATAAATCAATTCCATCAACCTGTCAATCAAGCCTTGTGTCAGTTCTATCAACCTGTCAATCAAGCCTTGTGATGAAAAAATCACAAGTGTGTGAACTCATACAACATATGGAGTAATAGTTCCTATTGTAGTGATTTACTATTTCATAATGAATTGAGCAGATGGTATATTAGAGCAGAGCAGAAAAAATCGATGATCATGTAGTAGCCTATTCAGGCCATACTGTCTATCTACTCCATAGTGAGTGATTCTCTTCTTTGTCCTTTGCACTATAAATCTGAGATTACAAGAGCAAGGCACAATCCTTATTTCTTGCTGGAATTTTCCCAAATCAGGTTTCTCTAGGGTTAGAGTGTGTTCAATATGTTAATGGTGTGCTATTTTTGCTATCGTAGTTTTTCTCTTATTTTCTCAGTTAGATTCCATATTAAAAGCAATGTGCTTCTAATATTACATTTTAATCATAAGTAGTCATTGTACAATAGAGCATAAACTCACTGTTAATCTTGGTAGCAATTTAGGATCTGTTGAGACAAATTATCTAGTGGAATACTGATGACAGTTTGCAGATTGACCATGAATGAACCAGCATGCATAAACTGCACCATCTCAACTCAAAATTCCTTGGCATCATCAGTGAAGTCTCTTAGTTGACCCAGTCAAAGCACCTGAGACCTTTAGAGACAAAGTTGGCTAGTTCTTCTCTTGTGCCACTTCTTGCTGATAGGTTTCTAGAAACCCCAAGAGTTGGTTATTCCTCTGGCCGACTTTGTAGCTATTGCATTGATAGCGAATTCTGTTTGTTCTCTTGTATAAATATGGAAACACTCAATCTATAAATCATGATGTAATCCTAGGAGTATCACACAATTTTACATCGTAATAACACAGTTTTTTATTAATGTGGTTGTAGGATAAAAGTCTGCAACAATTGTCCTCACAATGAAAGTTACAGTGTTTCTTTACATTGCTTCAATCCCCACCACTATTGTAGCTTATTCTTTTGTATTAGAAATAGATATACATTTGAGTCAATCTCTATGTTGATTTACATCAATGTTGCAAATATCGTGTTGGGGAATATATCGCCGAGGGTTTGGAAAGAAACTTATCAGAAATATCGGGAAAATTATTGGCAATCATCGGAAAATATCGACAAAAATAAACTTAGACTTAAAGAATTATGAGAATATTGGCAAATCGGCAACACAAAAAATTTGAGAGAAATCGAAAATATCGGGAGACATTGAAGATATTTGCAACACTGATTTATGTTATCTCTTTTGGCTCTGTTTCTCTTTGTTCCTTGCATGTTTGGGCTTCTTTTATGCTCCATATTTAATCCACTTAAGTTGCATAAGTATGCAACTCTCCTTAACATGTCTCCACAACAACGATACTCTTCAAAAATCCTAATCGCTTCTATTGGTCAAGATTTTATTTACCAGAGCTCACTATCAGTCAAGTCTCAAGTTAGCTTTGTAGTTCTCTACACAATCAATTGATTTATATCTGAGTACAGACAACTCTAGCAGATATGGAGATTTATTTCTTTAACAAATGACATCATCGGGATCGGTTCCAGGCTTTGATAACTTTAGCCTTCACCACTAGATATGGTGATTTATTTCTTTGACAAATGACACCATCAGGATCAGTTTCAGGCTCTGACAAGTGACAACTTGAGTAGTCACCACCATTGAGAAGGTCGTAATATACACTGACAAGATGTTTTTGGTGATTCCTCTAAGGAGTTTTGGCAAGATTTTCTTTTGGGTAGATTGCCTGTTAGTACAATATATTGGCAAGATTTTCTTTTGGTGAATATCTATTTGGACACATATGAGTATCAAAGGGATAGAGGTGATCCAAACTCTCCTTGACATCTTTATATACATCTGACACCCCCATAAATGGTACGAGATAATTCCATTTGCTTTGCTACACTAAATGATAGTGAGGTGCAAAATATGATCGATGAAGCACCAAAAGCAGTGTTAAGAGATCCTAACTCAGTTTTCAAATTTATTCAAGAGGATCACGCCTCAAATCTCTCCTGGTTCATCCAACCACAGATCAAGTTTGTTGTGTGAGTGCAACCCCTTTAAGGTCAAAATCAACCAAAAGCTCATTTTGTTCAAAGGGAAAATTGACACAAAAGCATTAGATGAATGGGTTAGTGCTGTGCAGATTTATTTTGACATAGAAGGCCTTGGCGACATCAATAAAATTAAGCTCATGACCATTAAAATGTCACTTGCCTCCAAACCTTGGTGGGATACTCACAACTAGCAATGTGAAGAGCATGGTGCACCCATCACATCATAGAACAACATCATGAAGGCGATGCATGATAAATATTATCCTCTAAGATGTAGAGAGGATCAATACATGAAATGACAACTATGTCATCATTGCAACATGTGGGTTGACGAATACATTAACAAAATTCAATACTCCTATGGCTTGTTTGTGCATTCAAGAAGGAGAAATGAGTAGTGTATTCAAGTCTTGGAGCAAACTGCACTAGTAGAACAATTAGAAGTTGAAGTTCCTAGTTGTTCAAATTTCAAATGCATGTAGATGCACACAAATTGGGAGAGAGAGTTGAGCAAAAGCACAAATCCAAGAACCACCCTAAATGTTTTTGTTGCCTCGCATGACTAGCAATGCAATGACATCAGAAATGACAAAAAGTCAAAGAAGCAGGCTCGTTGCAGTTTAGACAACACTTCCCATTTTGATGATCGTTTACGCCTATAGAAGAAGGAAACATGAGTAAGTACCCATACAAAAAGAAGAAAGATACATGTGGTGTGATAGTCATAAGACATCTGAACATGATAACAAGGATTGTCGTGCCCATAAAGCTCTTTTGGCACAACTAGTAAGAAGCAATAACTATGATAAGGATAAACAGCTTGTGTCCTTTGTACCTAGATCCTCCAACACAATTGTTCTCACAACTGTGAAGAACCTGCAACAATTAATTAATGAAAATACATGAGATAGCAGAAATAATAGAACTCAGAATCACTTTATTGATCGCAGGCCACTTCGAGGGGGCAACCTCCTTTGAGCAAGCTCAATACAAATAACTTCACGGTACCTTCATTGGCCTCAACACACACTTATATACTAAGTCTATGCCCAATACTATGGGTCAATACCATGGGACATATAATACTACGGAACAACTTACAAAGCATATGCGTCCAATACTAGGGGTCAATACCATGGGGTAATACACACTATGGATCAACAAATACTACGGGACGACTTACAAAGCATATGCGTCCAACAACAATATACTAACAAAGTAAAGAGAAGGGTTGACACGGGTTCCTAACATCCCCGCTCCCTTAGATGTGGAAATTGATGCGGAATCTGAAGGAGTGGTTTCCCTGGAGCATCCTCGGGTTGCATTCCGTGCCATTGAATGAATACCTATGTGATAGATTGAGAGAGAAGCTGACGCCTTTTGAGTTTCACGGAGGATTGTGTGTAAGGTTGTAGATGAAGAAGAACCATATCAGCTGCGTGAAAAGTGCGCTCAGAATGGTGTTGATCGGCTTGTTGTTTCAGTCGAATTCGTGCCATGTGAAGATTGTCTTGTAGAATGAGAAGAATCTGATTGCGGTTTCGAAGAACCGAGTCAATTTCATGAACTGGGGAACTGTTGAGGGTGTATGGAAGAAGAACTGGTGGTGCCTGTCTATAGATTGCTTCATATGGTATCATTTTAGATGTGTTATTGTACCACTGGAGCGCTTCAAGTCAATCCATAGAAATAGCTGTCCAAATTTGTGTAGGGATAGGCAAGGGTTCGAGCAATCCCAAAAGGAGTGTCGGTTCACCCTTGTTGACCTGGAAAGTATGACAGTCAACCACCATCTGTTGAATTGTCATTTTCAATCCCTGCCAAAAGAAGTTACATTGTTCCTGGTCATACGTAGTGAGGATCCCAGAGTGCCTTGCCGATGGAGAGGCATGGAGTTCATAGAAGAGATAGCCCTGTTGAACAGATTGCAACCAATTTGGAACAAACCGAGAAATAACTGTGAGAGAAACTGGGTCATCCAATGTGTGAGAAGGAGCATCTGCCACCAGATTGTCCTTACCCTTCTTGTAAGTGATCGCATAGGCATAACCCATTAGTTGGATAACCCATTTCAGGTGTGCTGGGGAGGAGACCCGTTGTTCCAGGAAATATTCCAGACTCTGGTGATTCAGTCTTGATGCAGAAATAATTCCCTAATAGGTATGGCTGCCACTTCTGTACTGCATGCAAAATAGCCATCATTTCCTTCTGAGATGTAGATGCGGCGAAATTTTTACCGGAAAGGTCCTGATATCACACAACTTGTAGTTGTCCCTAGTGGTATCCCATCGGGGACGGTAGAGGAGATGGACAACTAAAGAGGTGACCCAAGAGATGCCATGGTTCCCAATGCGAGGTGGGAGTCACGTCAACCGAGGCACTCCACTTTAGATCTAGATAAATCAAGACCTAGGGGGAGACCCTATAACCAATCAAAGATGATTGGACCCAAACAAAGGTTCCTAAGGATGAGTAAATGGTAAGTTACGGAAACCAATGCAAGGTAAAGTGGACCTAGAAATTAAAGTATGGTTGAAGGTGGTTGGAGAGATGATTTGTGTTTCAACCAATGTATGATTCAGGCCACATGATGAGCTAAAAAGACAAGATCTAGTACCATGCATTACACAAATGGGACCCACTTCCTTGGGATATGTGAATGACTCAAATGGGACCCACAAGGTGGACTTTAAGGGATGAAATTGGTACTAAGGGGCATATAATGAGTAGATCTATGGATCTAAGTTGAAATTAGGAATAACCACTTACGGGATCTAAGATTTGACACAATGCCCAAGGAGTGCGACTTGCTTAAGGAGGACTAGTGCCTTGTTGGATGGGTTAATGGAGTCAAAAGATATGTCAAAGTGTAGATCGGGACACCTAGAGGCCAGGACAAGTGGGCTAATTGGGATAGAGTGGTTGGATGTTACTAGATCTAGGATTTCATGAAATGACCCAAGTGGACCACAATCCCTTAAAAGAAGGAATGCTACCCCCAAGGCAGATCGTCACAAAATGATACTCTAGATATAGGTTTCAAGGTATGCCCGTTCCAAATCCACTGAAATATCAACTACCCAGGTCCTAGAAGTGGGCAAACTCAGTCACCAAAGGAAGTGCGACCTTGCTCAAGGAGGGCAAAAAGGTGGATAAGGTGTGTCAAATCAAGCCCAATGGCCACCAAAATGTAGATCCAAGTAGTTTAGGCACTGATCTATGTGGATCTAGAAAATCAAGCCAATCCAAGGGTTAGATCTTACTAGATCTGAGTTTTAAGGTGCCAAGTAATTCAAAAGGGGGTTTTTATCCCTTAAAATGTGGAATGATGCCCACAAGGTAGAAATCACCCAAGTAAAAGTCTAGGGGTAGGTTATCAAGTGTGTAGATTGCAAATCAAGTGGGATGTCACCTACCCACATGCTAGATCTAACCCAACAAGCCTCTCCAAGGAAGTGCGATTTGGTTCAAGAGGGCTATATTGCCTTGAAAAGTGTGTTAATTTTAACCAAATCACCACCAAACTATACATCCAACTAGGGGTGGATGCTATAGAGGTGGGTTCTTAAGATTTTTTTAAAAGCAAGGCTAGATCTAAGTAGATCTAAGAAAAACCAAAATTGGGGTTTTGATTAATTAGGGTTTGTGACAAATGAAGAGAGAATGGATGGAAAGAGGCACATAACTTGTAGATCTTACCTCAATTGCTTGTGGCCACCTTGCAAATTGATAGCATTCTCCTATGTGTATATTCAAGAGTGAGATCCAAGAGCTCCAACCAAAACATCCTCCTCCAAGATAGCCAAATCGTCCTCCTCCTACAAGACAAGATCAAAGAAACAAGTCAAGTAAGATGATTATGAAAATGATAGAAAGATGTAATAGAAAGCATCAACTATGTCGCGAAGATACAATAATGATACTCCCTGTCACAAGATCAACCCAAGAGAGAATATGTGGATCCCTCCAACAATAACCCTCAAGAAATCGCCCTCCTCTCCACCAATTCGACTTTCCTGCAAGAAAACTAGTAGAAGCACCAAAATCCACAATGATACATAGAAGAGATACTGTATACTCAAGATGCAAGAGAATCCACAAGACAAGAGAGATATGCTCCACAAAGAAGTGTTCTATTCCAATATTCCAGAGCTCCAAAGGTGAGCTATACAATAGGGGGTCTCCTCCTTATATAGGATAATAAAGACCAAAACCCTATACCACTTTACAATACTACATCAAATGAGTGGTTGAGATTAAAAGATCTCAACATACCATCAATGGCTAAGATGAACCATAATAACATAACACATGGATCACTCATAAAGTGATGACGTCATAGTCTAAAATAATCATGGAGGGTGACGTCATCCACTAGAGGGGGTAAAAGTACCAAAATCCACCTCATAATGACTAGGACATGACATAAAGAGCACATGGTGGGGCTAGGAGGCATCAATCCTGACTAGCTCATCTCCAAGGCACAATAAAATAATAAAATATGTCCAAGATAATATAAATGATCAAATCTGTCCTCAAAATCTATGACAGATAAGCAGTAAAAGACCTCCTGTGATCGCTGTGGACCTACCCACATGGTGAAAACTGGCTGGAAGATAGTGGGATCACCCTGGAAGACCTCTGTGAAAACAAAGTGCCAAAACCTTGCCTCAATTGCCCAAATCGAATTCCTTAGTGACCACTTTATCCCATTTTTTAACTGCCTCGGTAACTGTGAAAGTGCCAAAACTGCCTCCCAGGGCATCTGCGCTGTCCAACGGAGCCCACCAGGCTCTCCAGAAGGGGGGGTAAATGGTAAAATCAAGTGGCTGGACCACCCCCTCCTCATACAGCGCCCTAGGTGAACTGGCCTCTCATGGCCCCTGCTGCTCAGGCCGGGAAATTAGCCCCAAATCTGGTCAACAAGTGTAAAACTGCACCAATCACTGTCAGAAGTGCCCGAAACTGAAAGATAAGTGTCTCAATGGATCCAGAAGACCCAAATCCACTAGGAATGTGTATCATACACCATGGGTTGCCCAAATGGGCCAGCTGTAGGGTCCACCATATATGGACAGTGTATAATTTGATGATCTGAAGTAATAATAAAACCTGCTGAATTGCATCAATCATCATCTAAACCATATGTCCATCATATGACATCATCATCAAGAGTATTTGGGTCCATCAATCATCATCTATAAGCATATGTGGCCCACATCATCACGGATCCCAAGAAATGACCATAGTCAAACTAGGTTTGACTAGGTACATATATAACCAAGGAAAAATCAAATCAGTAGACTAAGTCATGTTCCTCTAATCATTCTCACCGTTTAGCTCAAAGTATAACATCCATTCAGTGGCATTAATCAAGTTAGCATATTCCTTTGTTATATGAAATTACTTGCCCAATAGTTTAAATGACAAACTTACCCATTGGACATGGTCAAACTGCTAGTGAAGGATGAAGGCTAGGAACAACGTTGGGCCAAGGTGTTGACTTGTCTAACTCAACTCAAAAATACTTTGGACTGGGAGAAGGGGAAAGCTACAAACTCTGTGCTAGACAAAATAACACGGGGAATGGCTGTGCCTCACAAATGGATAAGTTGTTTAGAGAGTGCTTATTCAACTTAGGCATCATGTCTACATCAAGTTGATTTAGGTTCATTAGGATCATTCAATTTCATTTCATGGCCTTTTTGGCCTACATAACCCTTCGGATCTCAGGTGTGCTGATAAGCACAACTAGTTGCAGCTTGCATCCAGGGCATGTTTTCATATATATATAAGGTCAGCAATTCTTTAGATATAGCTTTTAAGAACCATTGCTTTTTGGACCTTTCTTATACTCTTCGAGGAGTATTTTTAGCAGTTCATCGCTCTTGCCCTTTTTTTAGTTTCCATGGGCGAATTTATAAGCTTCCATAAGTAGTACATGGGCTTTTTCAGTTTTAGCCAACAACATCTCAAGTGACTAGGGGGAGTTCGAGCCAATGCCAAACATCGGGACAACCGACCAGAATGATTTAGGCCTACAATCCAAGTCACCAAAGGCAAGTTTTGTCACCAACTTAGAGCCGAGACACTGAACATATAGAGATGCGGTCCAAACACAGAGGTAGAAAAATGGGGAAGTCCTCAGTATCAGAAAGTCAAATGAGACAGGTCAATGTTTAAAGTCAAATAGGGAAAGTCATGTATGCATGGAGTCAAGTGAATATGGAGCCTAAACTAGCAGACAACTGGTGTCTGGAAAGACCATATCTTTGTAAGGTGGTAAACTAGTGAGTTTTGTCAAACAACCTAAATGTGCAAGTAAATGTCCATTATATAATTTATAATTTATAGTTCATTTTAAACAGTTTGCCACATCAGGAATAATATACCAAGCAGAAGTTGTGAACATGACTAAATCAACAAGATAATAATCCACAGTCAATGATAAAACATCCATAGGTCATATAACATCATCACAATAATAATCATCATATATCATCTGAAACACTACTGCAATACATCTCTAGGCACTGAACTGAAACTGCATGGGATAAAGGGTCACATCGATCATCAAATCTGAACTCTCAAGGCTCAGCCTTGACGCAAGGTCTAACATAAGTGATCACAAAATATACAGTCATCATAGCCATGCTCTGAATAATGGAAGCTCTGGAATGTGCAGATATCTGCTAAACAAGAATAGTAGCCCTACTACTATGGTGTGATAACAGGTCCCTTGAAGGCGACAGGCCCACTGGTTCAGCAAAGACACCTGCATATCTATCCAAGGAAGTAGTGGAGACCGTTGATGGGTGCATCTGAATGGAGTGGAACTGAGCGATGACACCATGTGAACTCTTCTTAAGGATCTTTTCCAGGCGATGCGAACTGATGATGCGAAGAGAACCTGGTTGTAAGCCCGTAAATTTGTGTTGTTTTCCATTGACTGAAAACTGCATCCAAAGTTAAGCAAAATCCCATAAGATGGGGCCAAGAGTGCGTAACCATTGAACGCCCAAAACCACATCACATTCGCCTAAGGAGAAGGCAAACATGTTAGAGCGCAGGTTATAATCTTTTAGAGAGATACGCACATTGTGACACTTCCTCTTGCAAGGTAAGGTGCCCCCATTGGCAACCATGATTTCAAAGTTGGAGCAAGGATGGACAAAACAATCAGCCTGTTTGGCGATCCGAGGGTCAATGAAGTTATGAGTGCTACCAGAATCAATGAGTATTGTAAGAGGAAGCTTCTTCAAGTAACCCCTGACCCGCATTGTTTGGGGGGTGGTGATTCCGGCTAAAGCATGGAGAGATATCTCTGGGTGGTCTTTCTGAGACAGAGGGTCAATAGGCGGCTCCTGAATGTCGACCTAATCATCCATTGTATCTAGAGCTTCTTCACCAATTTCAGAGACAGGTAGAGAATCCACATCCAAGAGATAGAGCTTTTGCTGAACACATCTATGTCCCCAAGTGAATTTCTCATCACAATTATAACAAAGCCCTTTTTCTCTACGTGCTTGCATCTGTGTTTCAGACAAATGCTTGATAGGAGTTGGTCGAGGAGCTGGCGGGATGGGAGGTCGTTGAGAACCCATATTTCGGAAGGGAACAAAAGTGGGTTTGGAGTGTTGTTGGGATGCCATCTTGTCTTCTGCCAACTTAACCAACCCCAGGGCTTCCATCATTGTGTTGGGACAGAACATTTTAACCTCTAAGCAGATTTCATCCTTAAGACCATTGATAAAACAACTCCTGTATAATTCATTAGACAATCATTTTATGTGATTGGTTAGTTTCTCAAATTATGTCTGATACTCTCTCACAGTGCCAATTTGGCGAAGTTTAGTGAGGGCTCCTGTGAAGTCATCAAAAGCACTAGGACCAAATCGTTGCAAAAGGAGCTAGCAAAAATCTGGCCATTTTGGCTCCTCATGAGCTTCCTGTTTCAAATGAAAGGATGCAAGTGGAACTTTGTTGACATCAAAAGTATTATGCAGACTGAAATACCGTTCTGCATGATAGATTCAGCTAGTCGGATCAGTACCATTGAAGCGAGGAAAGTCAAGCTTCGAACCACGAAAATTGCTGGAAGAAGAGAACCCATTGTCTGATGAAGACTCGGACTGTCGTTTGTTGTTCATGGCTGAATGCTCAAGATGGAGGTCGAGAAATTTTTCATCCAGATCCTGGAGTTTGGTTTGGATGGCGGCAAGTGCTTCCTCAATGGTTTTTGCTCCTGCGTGGGTGACAACCATAACCAGGAGTTTTTTTTTTTTTTTTTTGAATGGGTAGAAAAACACAAACATAAGCTTATTTAGTAAAGGGAAATTTGGATTTGGGAAAAACTCTGATGGGTAATTGAGGTTTGACTAGGCCTTGGACACTTTCGAATGGGCAAGGAAGCAGAAAATGAGGATTTCAAAAGCAGGGTGAAAGAATGAGAAAATTTGTCAGAGAGGGACAAAGAAGCAGAAATTAGGAACGAATATGGTGGCAAAATTTGAAGCCGATTAGGTGAAAATTAAAGAAGTTATGGCAAACCCTAAAAATAGATAAATGTGAGATTTCTGGTTTTGGGATAGGGTCCTCAGGAATGAAAGATGCAGAATGGGATTACAGGGGTGTTAGAGAAGTTTCAAGGGAAACAGAGTGAAAACAATAGAGATATGGCAAAAAACAAACTTTTTTTTTTAGAATGGATCTGCTATGGCGCAGAAGGGATCAGAAACAGATGGATTTGCAATGGTGCGGAAGGGATCGACAACAGATGGATCTGAAACGGCGCGGAAGTGATCGGCAACAGTTCTGAAAAGAGGAAATCTGCGATTTATCAGTTGAAAATAGATATGGACCTCGTATGCTCGGCTTCCTAACGGTTCAGGGGATTCACTCAGCCACCAATGCTGTCTGATGGCTTGTGTATTGGGGTAGTACCCCTCACTCCACGACTCCGGTAAAACTGATAACCGCTTTGCCACAAACGACAACTCTTGGTTTATCTCATGGGTGGGAACTAGTCAAATAGGTAGGGGTCGGTGCCCTTTTTGCTGACAGGTCCTCATAATGGGCCAGCGACTTTGGGGTTCCTGTGGTACTCCTCACAATGAGTTTTAGGGATTATGCCCAAGTACTTCCCATAGTTAAGCGGATAGGGATTATTCCCAGATCTGAACCTGCAAAATTTTTTTTGGCAGAAATTTCACCCAACGAGCCCAAGAAAGTGCTCTGATACCAGATGTGAAGAACCTGCAACAATTAATTAATGAAAATACACAAGAGAGCAGAAATAACAGAACTCAGAATCACTTTATTGATCGCAGGCCACTTCGAAGGGGCAACCTCCTTTGAGCAAGCTCAATACAAATAACTTCACGGTACCTTCATTGGCCTCAACACACACTTATATACTAAGTCGATGCCCAATACTATGGGTCAATACCATGAGACATATAATACGACGGGACGACTTACAAATCATATGCGTCCAATACTATGGTCAATACCATGCGCTAATACAAACTATGGATCAACAAGTACTACGGGATGACTTACAAAGCATATGCGTCCAACAACAATATACTAACAAAGTAAAGAGAAGGGTTGACACGGGTTCCTAACAACAACTTACACAAACTCATCTCCCTCATCGAGCACAACTGAGTTGGAGGAATAGAGCCTCTATTCCATAGCCAAATGTATACCATATATCCCTAGAAAGATGAAGTAACATGTGATGTCACATCATTAGAGATTTGTGATGTGTTTGCTTGGACAACCATACCTATGGGAGTGAACTAGCGTTTATGAGTTGTGACCTCAAAGAATCATTCTTGAGATAAAGGGTAGATTGTTCCATGTTCCTAGGGTAAAATCAAAATTGAATTTCTCTATGATTTTACCTAAGTAGCGTTGCAATTTAGTTAGTGATACACACATTTTTTTTGTTTTTGGTTGTTCGATTGGTCAATGGTTGAAAAGTTGTCGTGCCTAGTGCAATAGAAGTTGTTACAGGCACTTATGGAGGAACGTAACGATGTCTTTAAAGATCCCCATGGAGTTCCACTCCATTGCTAGCTCAAGCACAACATTGACCTTGTTTCTAGAGCATTGTTACCCAATGAACCATTGCATCATAGGTCTTTTTTTGAGAATGATGAAATTCAGTGGAAAATATAAGATGTCCTATAGAAGCGACATCTATTCAAGGATCTCTCCATGTGGTAGTCTGGTTGTGCTTGCACTAAAGAAAGATAGATCATGGTGTATGTACATTGGTTTTCTTGCCCTTAATAAGATCACAATGAAGAACCAGTACTCAATCCCTTAGATTGATGATCTTATCAATTCATTGAAGGAAAAATAATTATTTATTAGAATCAATCTCAAGTTTGGTTACCTGCAGGTCTTGATCGACCATGAGGACGTGTGGAAGACAATGTTCAAGGCCAAGGATGGATTGTATGAGTGTCTGGTATGCCATTTGGATGAAGTAATGTTCTTGAAACATCCATGCACCTCATGGACGATGTTCTATGACCATTATTAGGTAAATTTGTGATTTCCTACCTTGACAATTTGTTGATTTTTAGCAAACCATAGGAAGAACACATCCAACACATTGCCAAAGCTTTGCAAACCCTCTACAACAAATAGCTTTTCTCTAACTTGGAGAAGTGTGAATCCCCCATGAAGCACATTAAGTATATCCAGCTAATTGTGGATGCTAATGGAGTACATGTGGAGCCTAGGAAGAGATAGGAAATTCGTGATTGGCCTACTCCTACCTACCTTACAAAGATACACAACTTAGTGTTGATCAATTTTATTGAAAGTTCATGCTTGATCTCTCCCAGATTGCTTGCCCTCTCCACTCACTCTAGAAGAGAAAAGCCACCACATTCATATTTACTTGGGATACCCAACAACAAGCTTTTGAAGAATCGAAACATAGATTGTTCTCTACAACCGTTATCCCACTTCCAAAACTTAACCAACTTTTTAAGATCCATATTGACACTTTTAACTATGCCCTTGACATTGTCTTCCTTCAACACAGACACTTGGTCGCATACCATTAGAAATATTTCAACGATGGTGTCCATCGATGCTTTTCCTGCCATTGCAAGCCAGGAAAGCACTTGTTGCATTGAGCATATCCAAGATAAGTTGACAAAGCACTTGTTGCATTGAGCATATCCAAGATGTTTAATGTCAAGTTGATGACATCTCGCAAAAAGCTTTGGTAAAGAGCAAAGTGTGACATGATAAGCACCATGCCCCACACAACTTTTCAGTTGGGAACAAAGTCTAGCTTCACATTCAGAAAGACAAATTCAAAGATCCACATCGAAATCTTTGACCTCTTCGATACAACCTGTTATCACATATATAGTAGCCGGGCTACCATACATTATTTTTCAGATTCCATAGCACTTTTTCATCCAGTTCCTTTACATTGAGATGATGAGATGAGCATATATTATGGATCACTATCAGATTTTGGACAACATATATTTTCCCCATGCCATGACTGAGTCTCAGGACACCAGAGAGATGATCGATGTAGCTATTATACCATTTGTACATGAGCAGTCAGTAGTGCCCAGAGTTATAGTAGCAGTTTCAGAGGATAGATGATGGATCAGAGTATGAGCATTCAGGTATATGACTCAGCAGGTATATTATCATGGTTATATTGCTTTTATATTCATTCTTATGCCATGTCTTAGCACTTAGTGTCATGATCTGGCGATCATATAGATATATGGACCTGGTTGATCCTATTATATATATTATATTGTCCCTACTCAGACTTAGAAGTTCATTATTCATACTCATTGGTTTTACCCTCATTGGGGAGAATGGAGGTGATCATTCCACCATACCTTGGCTTGCTAGTGTTGGCTCCATTATTCATTGTCTTCATCCATCCATTACCTACCTTTTAGTTTATCACTCTGACTTACTACTTGACTAGTGGCATGGAGGACTTCCCCCCATTGTAGCCTCTATATTGGATGAGCTTCCCTGTCTATTGTGTCTCGGCTCTGAGTTGGTGACAAAACTTACCTATGGTGAGTTGGATTTCCTTGTGAATTCTCCTAGTCACTAAAGTTGTGTTGGCTAAACCTGAAACTTTTAGTGCTGCCGTGAATACAAAATATGGAAAATGAAATGTTATATCTTGCATGAAAAGCCCATTCATGCAATGTGTTTCTCAACACACATGAATGAAAGGCAAGCCAAATGAAAATGGCCATGAAAATAAAATGTTATATCTTTTGTGAAATGAAAATACTTAGGTAAACAAGCTGTTTATGACACACCTAGAAGTGCTCAAGTAAACAAGTGCCTTAAAAACACACTTGCAGCAAAAGGCCTAAATAAATGTAAATTTATGCAATGTGTTTGTAAACACACATAGATCAAAGGCTATGGAAACTCTAGGCCCCAAAAAGCAATGGAACTTAAATGCTATATCAAAAATATTGGTGGCCTCTTTTGTATTATGGATTGTGCGCATCTGTTAAAGGTGAATAAATACTCTTTTAACAACTTATCCATTTGTGAAACAATGCCATTCCCTGTGTTGTTGCTCATTCAGTATATGCTATGGTGTGTATTCCCTTTCCCATATCCAAAGTGTCACAATGTTGAGTCAGTCAATCACCCCTTGGCCTAGCTAGTTTATTTTTAGCCTTCACCCTTCACTAGCAAATTGATCACAACTATGAAGTGAGTATGGTCTTGAAAGTCTAGACTGAGTCATAATAATAATTAATGACACTATATATTTGGATTTAGATTGCCAGTAATGATTAATTTTTGTTATAATTGCTATGTAAATGAATTGTAGAGCATGCATTAACCTTTGACACTTTGCAGCAGCTTCTGGATAGGTCTGAGTTATATTTGGTTATGTTGACTTGGTCAAACCTAGTTTGACCAAGGTCAACCACAGGACATGAGATGATTAGACCTTGTGATGATACAAATGGATGATATATGGTCTATGTACATGTACATGATGGTTCTATGCATCATATGCAGGTTTAAGATGATGATTGATGGTTTTCAGCATTATTTGATCATTTGCAGATTATTATTATTTCACCTGTTCGGGCATATTGGATATATTATATGATCATGCAGAGATTCATATGGTGTATGAGTACACATTTTGGATAGATTTGGACCTTCTGAGTCCAATGAGACAGTCTACTTTCAGTTCCAGGCAGTTACAGTAATGATTGAGCCTCAGTAGGCTATCCTAGTGTAGTTTCGGCCTATCGGAGACCTTGTCTGAGTAGAGATGGATTTTATTTGGTTCACCTAGGGCGCTGTGCATGGAGGGGGTGGTCCATCCACTTGTTTTTACCATATTACCCACCTCCCAAACACACTGGTGCCCTCACCTTGATAGCGCAGGCACTCCAGGAGGCAGTTTGGGTAGTTTCACGTTTCCCGAGGCAGTTCAGGATTGGCAGAAATGGCTACAGAAGAATTCGATTTGGGTTACTGAGGCAATGTTATGGCATGGGATGGTCAGTGATGATGAGTGGGATGTCTTCCACACCTTCTCCAGCAGTTTCAGCTTCATCGGGACTCACATCCATCACTTATGGCATTTTCTGATGATTTCTGAGGCCTCCTAAGGCCCACGATTTGTCCATAGAGGCATGATTTGGTATTTTGATGACTTTTATTATTATTGTGCTATGGGGATTGACCAAGGGTGTCTAAAATTACCCCTTGGACCCACCATAAGCTTATTGTTATATTTTGTCATCATGATTTGGTGGGATCCCCTCTCCTAGGGTGATTTTGTCCACTTAATATTATATTTTATGGTTGATCCATGTATTTTATGGTTGAGCTCATCTCAACCATTGATTAGATCTTTTGATCTTTTAATCTTAGCCACTCATGTAAAAAGTGGTTAGGATTATGGCCTCTCTTCATCCTATTTAAAGAGAGAGCTTCTCATTGTAAAATCATCTAGATATTTTTGGCTCTTGGCTCTTGGAATAAAATTTCTATCTTTTGGAGTACATGCTTGGGTTTGGAGTGGATGTTGGCTGCTTTGATTGTAAATGCTTTTGTCCATTGAACTGGAGGATCTATTGTAGCTATCTTGCATATTTGCCATATCTTTTTACAGGTGGAGGAGACTTCTTCAACAAGTGCGAATTGGTGGGGAGGCTTGCCCTTCAAGCTTGGAGGAGGATGTTTTGGGTTAAACAGGGAGTGGTTTTGTCTTTGCACCAACTATTCTTTGCTTATCTCTTTCTTGCTTGTATCTACCTTCAACATGTTAAACTGATTGATGCTTTGCTCGGTTTTGACAGGTTGGAGGGACACACATGTGGGTTGGAAAAATCGATTTGGCAAGAGGGTTTCAAAAATTCTCCATTTGATCTTTGGCAAAAGTAATCCTCATCTCAACTGGCATTCATCTCTTCATCAAGGTATGCTCCAGAGGTATGTTCTTCTTCTTCCTTGACTTATCCATAATTTCTAGATCAATAAAACCCTAATTGATTAAAACCCTCATTTTGACTTTTTCTTAGATCTTCTTAGATCTAGCCTTGCTTTTGAAAAGATATTAAAAACCCACCTCTATAGCATCCACGGCAAATCAGATCTATAATTTGGTGGCGATTGGGTTAAAATTGACACACTTTTCAAGGCAATATAGCCCTCTTGAGGCAAATCGCACCCCTTGGGAGAAGTTTGTTTGGTTAGATCTAGCACATGGGTAGGTGAGATCCCGCTTGATTCATACTCTCCACACTTGATAACCTACCCCTAGTGTGTCACTTCTTTGATTTCTGCCTTGGGGGTATCATTCCTCATTTTGGGGGTTATGCCCACTTGGATCAAATTGGTGATTCACTTTCAATCTTAGATCTATGGAGATCTAGCCATTGGATCCCCTTGATTTTCAAGATCCACATTGATTATTGCCTAAACTACTTGGATCTACAATTTGGTGGCCATTGGACTTGTTTTGACACACTTTTCCACCTTTTTAGCCCTCCTTGAGCAAGGTCGCACTCCTTGGGTAAATTGAGTTTGCCCACTTTAAGGACCTGGGTAGTTGAGATTTCAGTGGATTTGGAAAGAGCATACCTTGAAACCTACATCTAGTGTGTCATTTTATGACGATTTGCCTTGGGGGTAGCATTCCTTGTTTTAAGGGATTGTGGTTCACTTAGGGTCATATCATGAAACATTAGATCTAGAAGGATCCAACCATTACTTCTCAATTAGCCCACTTGATTTGCCTACTAGTTGTCCCGATCTATACTTTGACATATCTTTTGACTCCATTAACCCATCTAATAAGGCACTAGTCTTCATTAGGCAATTCGCACTCCTTGGGAATTGTGTCAAACCTTAGATCCCATACGGGGGTATTTCTAATTTCAACTTAGATCCATAGATCTACTCACTACATACCCCTTAGTACCAATTTCATCCCTTAAACTCCACCTTGTTGGTCCCATTTGAACCATTTGCATATCCCAAGGAAGTGGACCCCACTTGTATAATACATGGTACTAGGTCTTGTCATCTTATCTCATCATGTGGCCTAAATCATACACTGGTTGAAATACTAATCATTCCTCAAACCTCCTTCAACCATACTTTAACTTCTAGGTCCACTCAACCTTGCATTGGTTTTCGTAATTT
The DNA here is from genome assembly GCA_027924585.1 of Larix kaempferi. Taxonomy (NCBI): domain Eukaryota; kingdom Viridiplantae; phylum Streptophyta; class Pinopsida; order Pinales; family Pinaceae; genus Larix; species Larix kaempferi. Next base: position 202,713 of record BSBM01001399.1, read on the forward strand.
GTTATTTACTTATCCCTAGGAACCTTTGTTTGGGTCCAATCATCTTTGATTTGTTATAGGGTCTCTCCCTAGGTCTCGATTTATCTAGATCTAAAGCGAAGAGTGCCTCGGTTGACATGACTCCCACCTTGCATTGGGAACCGTGGCATCTCTTGGGTCACCTCTTTAGTTGTCCATCTCCTCTACCATCTTGGATGGGATACCACTAGGGGCAACTACAAGTTGTGTGATAACACAACCCTTATCCCATGATCGAGCAATATGAAAACACTGCTTTCAAGCTTTACTTTCCATGATACCTTGGTATGCATCTAGTTTTTAATATTGAGCTTTTCTTTGCTTGATTGCTTGAGCATAGCATATCACATCACAATCACACCCTCTAGTTGACATTGACCCTGAGATCAACACATTGGTCTCCTTTGATTAAATCAGATTGGATTGCTTGTCGTACTTGAAAAAGGCTACAAAATGCTTTCACATTGAAAGTAGGTTAGTTCTTTACATAGCGAAAATGTTTCACACTTGAGCAAGTGTAGTGAAAATTCCCTCAGTTGGTGGACATTGCTTTGAATATTTTGTGTCAACTTCCAATTCCATTGCCTATAGGACCATCAATTCTACCTTGGATGTAATGGGGTCCATTTCTACACTCGGGTTGGGGGGGTGGGAAGGAGTGTGGGACTCCAAATCTTTGGAAAGGTATGATAATGACTATGGATTGTGGCAGGCCTTCCTAAGGCTGTAGAGTGACTGGAGAGTATTTGCAACAGGATTTGTCTTGACAGATTCATGTTCTGTGTTGCAACTACCTCAACTGTGATCCATGTCTAATCTCCAGTATGAAAATTCCTTCTTTAGTAGATCATCCATGTGGGATCACCAAGAGATCAACATGCATAACATCCCACCATCTTAGCTCCCAATTCCTTAGCACCATCAACTGAATCTCTCAGTTGACTTGGTTGGGGCACCCACAACCTCTGGTGGTCAAAGTTGACCCTGTCCACTCCAGTGCCACTTCCAGTCAACGGGTTTTCATAGCTACCAATTCCTTAGCACCATCAACTGAATCTCTCAGTTGGCTTGGTTGGGGCACCGGCAACCTCTGGTGGTCAAAGTTGACCCTGTCCACTCCAGTGCCACTTCCAGTCAACGGGTTTTCATAAATCCTAGGAGTTTGTCATATCTTGGGCCAACTTTGTAACCATCATATTCATGGTGGATTCTATACATTTTCTTGTATAAATATGGAAACACTCCATCTGTAAATCATTATGTATTTAAGTAATGATCCTAGAAGCATCATACAATGTTACATTGTAGTTACAAAAGTTTTGTATTGATTTGGTTGTAGAATCGAACTATAGTACAAATTGTTCTCATAGTTGAGAGTTAAAATGATTCCTTACATTGCTTCGATCCCCGCCACTATTGTAGCTCATTCGTTTCTACCAGAATTAGATGTACATTTGAGACAATCTCTATGTTGATTCACATTATCCCTTTTGGCTCTATTTTTTTTTTCGTTTCTTTGCATTTTTGAGTTCCTGTTATGTACGGCACTTAATCCACTTAAGTGGAATAACTTTGGAATTCGCCTTAACACACTTCCACAACAACAATGTGTTTCTGCTTGGTTGAGTTTCTGTTTAAGGAGCTGACCCCTTGTCGGGACTGGACATCGTGGCTTGCTTGGTAGATGTGTGCAATGTGACATAAGTCATAGTCCTGACCGCTGTCCTCACAGTTGAAGGGATTGTGTACTTGGGCTGACCGCTGTCCTCACAGTTGAAGGAATTGTGTACTTGGACTGACCGATACCCCTCGGCTACTTAGGTAGTAAAGTCCACTTAATAAGTGGACACCATAGTAGCATAATTTGAGTACGAATATGATTAGATACTGAAAAAATACGTAATGAAAAAACCAAATACAGATAAAATACGGAAGTATACTTATTATATAAATAATAATTTTAATCAAATATACAGGGATATGTCATAAATGTACACTTAAAATCATTGGTTTATTTCTAGACATGTTATTTACAATCAAAATTACTATTTAAAAACAAAAGTATAAAATCTCAATTATTGGGATAGAGAGTGTGAGAGATAGCAACTAGTTATTAATAATTATTTTTATAAGAAAGCACGAAATTGAATGTTATTTACATTTTATAGTGATTAAATAATTAAAATGTGGTATTTCAAATTTGGTTTTACAAAATTCAGTTTTCCAATGTATTTGTACTACACCTACACCGAATATTCGATGAATTTGAATTGTTCCGAATTTCTGTACATGAAAGGCCAATACGGCCGAATTATGCTACTATGGTGGACACTATAGGAATTGTTTTATAGATTCATATTAATGCGTGCCTTTTTTAAGGGGCCTTGACCTTGAGCTCCTATTGTACAAGTTTGAGATGCCATCACAACATACACTATTGACATAGTAACTTTAAATGTATGCATGAATTGAAAATGGGGGTATTACACCATTTATTGGTATTTTTATTGTGCTGCACTTTTACTAATTTACTACAACATGGTTTTGGGTCTTCAATACATCATCACATCTCTTCTAAATGAAACTGTCATCATTGTTGGAGGCAGCTATATTTTAGAGCGACCTATTCTCAAACTACCCATACATAAACTATCTCGTAATCTATCTTGTACACCCTTGTTTATAATTTAGTGATTATATCAAAATGGCATTATAATGATCCTTAGTTATGATTAAGAATCGGTGATCATAAACTGATACTGGTTTTCCTCCATACATTAAAGAAGCATCCTTAGGGAAGAGAGTCCCTATAGGATCGAAACTTAACATGCATTGATTGAAATTCTATCAAGGAAGAAATTCCCTATGGAATTGGTGCTTGAAATGTATGTATTGAAATTGCCGTTTAGAAAGACATTCCCTATAAGGTTGCTGCTTATTTAAAGCAATTTTGGGGAAGAAATTCCAGATGAGATCAATGCTCAATTTATGCTAAAAAATGCACTGTCTAGGAAAAATATAATTGGAATTAATTCAGTACAGGATACATTCTGCTTTTTACTTCACTTTTATGATGAAAATGGGTGATGAACATGCCGAGTTGGTGGAGGTATAGATTAGTGATCTAGGAGGACCACGTGAGTTTCAGTAGCATGGATGGCAATGAAGGTCAGATGGCAATGACTGCGAGTTCCGGTCAGATGAAAGGCTTTCTTTTTGGCATGCGTCCTCCTCTCATTTGAGGTTTCCACTTTAAAAAATGCATTGCCAATTTCCCCTTGGAGCTAGAGTAGTCTGGACTCTGAATTGCATGCTAACCCTTTATCTTAAATAAATAAATAAATTGTGTATCTTAAACTTTACCAACTTTACCAGCTGCTATTGTGGTTGGTGGTTGAGCTGCCCTCGATCTAGATATTCTAGGAAAGAGGGGGATTCCATAAGATTTTCCTTAAAAAAAACTATACGTATGTATATTTGTATGTATGCTCAAAGTCGTTGCAGAATGACAGGGAAACCAATATGTGACATCTAAATTATTTGCTACTGATTTCAAGATTTAATTTTGACACATTTTGTTTTTGTTTGTCAGGCTGCGACAGTATTTTTGGCATTCATTCTTAGAATTTTGGGTCCAGATCCTAGAAGGTACCGTGATAGTGACTACGAGTACCGTCATTTTAGACATGATCTACAACAATCCTTTTTGATTCAGCCAACTCCTCTATCAAATGCTAATCCCGACTCGCAACTGTCCTGGAACAATGTTGGCAATATGAGGACACAAGAGGTATTTACTTATTTATGGGTTTAATTATCATGCAAGAGAAGTTCTGATGTATCTTAGATAAGAAGGATGAATAGCTCCCTAAGAATTACTTGAACTGTGTCTTTCTGATTTGTTTTATTTATATCTTTCAGAATGGGGTTGAAGAAGTTAATTTCCCTTGCAATCAAGTAAATCGCATCAGGCTTTCCAATACGAATAGTGCATCAACAGTTGGTTGCAGAGGCTGTGTCATCATGTAGGTATACTGTATGGATGTAGCATATGGGTAAGAAGTCAGCAGAATTATAGTGACAGCTTTCCGAATGCAATTTTACAAGCTGAAAAGCAGTCTCCTCTCCATTTCTTTTGGAGATATAATCCATGGTTGAAGTTTGTATGATACGATAGTTTCTCTCCTCTGGTTTTCCTTTCCATACTCTGGTTTACCTGCTATCAGTGATTGTTTGGTACATCAGGCATTTAAAACGCACATGGTCGTGCAACCACTAACCCATACTGTAGTGATAGCTGCAACCTTACAAAGAAAGAGCTTCACGACATGCAAAGTTTCTTGTTAAAGATATATGTAATGCAATCATTAAGGCTATTGAAATTTGAAAATTATTTGGAAGATTTTGTTGCTTGGGTGTATCAACTGAATTATATTAGGTACCTTGAGAGTCAAGCTTCAAAAAGGCGTCTTCATGGTTATAACCACAGATGTCCAGTAGGGTACTCACTGTTGATGATTTGTTACATTCTACTCACCAATTCTGTAATTTAGTGTAATCAAGCTTAACTTTTAAAATAATTGTTATTTCTTCAATCATTTCACTTTATCTGATTGACTATTCTTGTTACTAATCATGGGAATTCTTACATTCCAGCTGTTTTTGTTCTGCTGTATGGCATGTTCATTTGACAATTTGTACTCACATTGAAACCCTGTCATTTAGCTAGAGATGACTTGTGCAGTTTTGATTGTTTGTGCTAAGGGGAAGATGTTTGGGATACAATAATAAGCGACTCTCATAAATTCACTTGGTGCATATTCTTTGGTTGAGTATGATAAATGTATATTAGTCATGAAATCAAAGGGTTTATATATATATAAATATTGTCTTACAAGAGGCAAATATTGAATATATATATATCGTCTTACAAGAGGCAAATATTGAATTTTCCTGCCATTAGATACTTTTGGTTAGATATATTTATGGAGGGAGTGTCCATACAGTTAAGACTGGTTTCTATATATGCTTGTTTGTTAGCAAGCTTGTTGGCAAGGTGATGAACCTGAAAAGATCAGTGTTATCGGAACCAGTCCGGTTCTAGCAAAACTAGCCGGTCCGACCGGTTTAGGCACCCAGCCGGTTCGAACCGCCATCCTGAACCGGAAATGGCCGGTTTCATATAGGGCCAACCTTTTTTCACCTGACCGGCCGATTTGGTACTGCATCGTACACCCATGGCTTTGTGCCCTAATTTTTTTTTTTTTTGGTTCTTTTAAAAACAAAAAAGGCCTACACTAATAGCAAAAAAACTAACCTTAGTAATCATCAGTAACATTAAATGGTAAAAGTGGTATTCTCCTTATCTTTAATTTTCTATCATTTTACGTAAATGTTTAATATTACCATTAATTGTTTTAGGATGTTTGAGAGTGGTTCCAATTTGCCAAACTTCATATGTAAAAAGTAGAATTTTAGATCCCATTCAGAATTTGAACAGACTTGAACATTATTCAGGGTTTCAGGATTGCAACGTTTCCACTGGATTCTATCATGTATGAGGGTAGGGGATTGGCATTTAATCAAGCGCATCAAACCCCTCTATGTACCTCGATGTTGGTGGTACTGATTGTTTAACACCTGTCATGTCCTTAGTAAAAATGTACCCTTCACTCAAGCAAAATTACTTATTAGGCATGCAAAGTTTTTTTCACCTTTTCTAATGCTTGGATTAGGAGGTTTCATCAAAATTGTAGGGTTTCTACTATGCACAATTAGAGTCTAGAGTAGTAGTACCATATGATCAGATTGTAGACACAATACTATAGTTATTGAATAGTACTATACTTATTTTTGGACTCTAGGGGCTATTTAGAGCCTCTTTGTTGATGTATGTTGGTTCAAAGTGCAATAAAAGAAGAAACATAATTACGTTTTTGATAAAAAACATACTTGTACCTGAGTTTCCATAGCATAAACAAAGCAACTATCCACAAGCAATGCCACAAACCGAAGAGTGAATCTCGTACTAGGGAATAAGCATCTCCAAGTAGAGATGCTCTCTAGTAAAGTTTGTTTAAGAACACCTCGGGGTGCTTCTCCTCCATAAATTCCAACAGTTTCTAGGAAATCTATCGTCCCAAAAGATGTGCTTAACTGTCTCCAACCTCTGGCACGCAGGGTACAGACCATCCAAGAGGCCAGACTTAGCCAACCAGGCCTTGGACGAAAGCCCATGATAGATCACCAACCAATCAAACACTCGTAACGTATATGAAAGTTGTATCGACCAAACACTGTGTAATCGATGAATCCACCAAATCTCTGGATCTGACAAAATCCATCTCACATTGAGTATTGATGAAAGGGGGTGATGTTGATGAAGAGTTGCGTACATACAATGATAATCATACTGCAACGAGATACCAAAGCTCAACTGCCAATCTCTCTAAAAGGGCCCTGGCATACCAATGTTCATTTTGAACAAAGTTGACATTGGGAGATAGGCCTATAGCTCCATGATCGTAGGGAGATTCAAGGCCAACAACCCAAAATCTTGAGCAATCAATCTCCACGACTTCCATGAGTGAGCCTCAAAATCCCAAAGATCACGCCAATGAAAGATAAAGATCGCGTCAATGAAAGATACCATTTTGACTCGGCCGTCTTGCTTGGAACCTCGAGAACTCTGCAATGCAGAAACCTCGGTCCCGCCAACTCCAAATCTGTCGAGAGGCAATGTCCCACCTAGCTCCGTTTCCCTATCGTTTCCATCAAGCCAAGCCAGTCACCAACCTCCATGCATTATTTTGGCATCCAAGTGGTGGTCTATGGCAGGTTCTTTTTGATAGCTCGACAAGGCAGGATACGAGGCGGATTTGGGGAATATCTTATATTATTATGAAATAGATAGATAGAGTAGGGCTGCACATATATATAATTTTGTTGGAGACAAAATATGAAGCAGAAGGCATTATTATATACATCTATGTTTTTATCATGTAGGATAGAAGGTCAAATGTCAAGTTTAAACCAACCAAAAATATGCCAATCCAATTCTCTCCTAGTATTGGAAAAATTTGTTAATACCTAAGAAAAGATTCTATTGAGAGCTTCATTGATCCAATGGAGAATGCTTACACTATTGACATAAATTATATTTACTATCATACTTGATATTGTTGACAAGTGTGTCTTTCCATCAATGGTGAGTGTCACAAGATAATTGAATTAGTTTGAAAATACTTGAATTTATTTAGAATTTGTTTGTTTTAATTTTAGATTATGAAAGGACTATTAATATCAATAATGTAAGAAAACCATGATTGATAAAAGGTGTTTGTCCATTGGGATATGATTGAATGGTAAGTAGGGATATGATTGAATGGTAAGTCGAGTCTATTTATTTGTTAGAAAACATGATCGCAGAGCAATAACATAAAATAAAATGTAGAAATAAAACACATAAGAATACAATACAAGAAAGACATCAATATATGTGGCTCACCCAATATGAGTTACATCCACAGAGAAACAACCAATCCTTTTTATTATTCTGTCCAACAAATAAAGGGATACCTCCGCTGCAACTTCCTTTTCTCTCTCATAGTCTCTCTCTCATACACACTGATATTTCAGAATACTACACAACCGCAATACAATTCCCTCATACATAAAGAGGGTTGCATTTAAGGGAAAAAAACCTTAACTTGAATTCTATGTGACGTAATAATAATCATGGGAAAATACCATGGGTTACACAAAACCATGGACTCGTAAACTAGTAACCACTAGCTAAACCCATTATTGACCAAGTCAAGAATGGTCTAGATGACTTCAAAATTACAACATTTTACAAGGCGTTTTTAAAATTTCCGTACCTTGCAACAATAGGGGTTAGCTGCATCAGGAAGATAATCGGGCTCCACAACCAATAATTTCCCACTTGGATACTGATCACATCAACTTTATCACTGTTGTACATGCTGGATTATGATCCTTCTTGGACCTGGCAAGTTTCTCATCTTTACCTTCATGCTTGAAGGCCAACTAAAACTGAGCAGGAACTCAATTTCTCTCTGATTACTATCTTTGTTAACATGTCTACAGGATTTTGGCTAGTATGTATTTTTTCCAACTTCAACTTTCCATCTTCCAAAATGGATCGTATGAAATGGTATTTGAGTTGTATATGCTTAGTCTTAGAATGGAAGGCTAAATTCTTTGCATTATGAACGACACTCTGGCTGTCACTATACAAGCTACTATTCTCCTGCTTCTTACCCAATTCTTCCATGAACCACTGTAGCGAAATCATCTCTTTACTGGCCTCTGTAGCAACAACATACTCTTCTTCCATTGTTGAAAATGCAACAACCTTTTGCAGTTTCTAAATCGAACTTACTGTTGTTCTACCTATAATAAAGACATACCATGTGGTGGCCTTCTTCCTGTCTTTATCACCTTCCATATTTGCATCAACATATCCTTCTAGAATAGTGTTTGAACCTCCAAAACATAATGCATGAGTAGTAGTACTTCTCAAATACTTGAGAATCCACTTTACTGCCTTCTAATGCTTTTTACTTGGATTGTTCATATACCTTCTCACAACTTCCACTACATGTGCAATATCTAGTCTTGTGCATGACATTGCATACATCAAGCTACCAACAATTGATGAATAAGGGACCTTGGACTTGTATTCTATATTCTCACGTGTCTTGGGAGACATCTCTTTATTTAGTTTGAAATGGTTGGCCAAAGGTGTACTAACTGGTTTTACATCCTGCGTTCTAAACCTCTCCAATCCCTTCTCTATGTACTCACCCTTAGACAATGTCAATTTGCGATTTTTCTTGTCTCTTGTTATTCTTATACCAAGGATTTCCTTTGCAACACTCAAATCTTTCATCACAAATGAATTAGCTAATTTCCGTCTGAGCACATTTATATTCTGCATGTTAGACCCTGCAATAATCATGTCATTCACATACAATAACAAGATATAGCTTCCATTATCTAGCCTCTTAAATAAACACAGTGCTCAAAACGACATCTATAATAACTTTGTTATGTCATAAGCCTATCAATTTTCAAATATCATTTTCTTGGAGCTTGCTTTAGGCCATACAAGCTCTTCTTCAACGTGCACACTAAATTCTTTGTCATTTTGATCTCATACACCTATGACTGTTGCATATAAATATCTTCTTCCAAATCCCCATGGAGAAAAGTTATTTTTACATCCAACTATTCAAGATGCAAATCTTCTATTGCCACTATACTTAAAATAATCTCAATTGAAGTCATTTTAACAACAAGAGAAAATATTTCATCAAAATCAATATTTTTCTTTTGTGCAAACCCTTAACAACAAGTCTAGTCTTGTACCGGTTTTTTCTCCATCTTCTTCCTTCAACTTGTAAACCCACTTATTCTGCAATGTTCTTTTGCCTACACGAAACTAAACCAAGTCCCAAGTCTAGTTTCTTACCAACGAACCCATCTCCTCATTCATGCCTTGCTCCAACTTCTTTCTAGTTTCCACTTGCATTGCCTCTTCATAACTTTCTGGTTCACCAGAATTAAGCAACAATAAATATTACAATGAATGAGAGTATCGTTCAGGGGGTCTACTTAACGTTGTAGACCTTTTAACAACAATTGCAGGAGTTTGAGGTACCTGTCGTTGCTTTTGTTCATTTTTTATTTTCTAAAACCGTTGGAATTTCATTTTCTTTGATTTCATCAAGCACTATGTATTTTGTGTTTTCTTTTTCATGTTTCTTTCCTTGCAACTGATCTTTGTACATGACCTTTTCATTGAATATCACGTCTCTACTACTAGTGATTTTGTGATTTTCATAATCCCATAAACGATAACCAAAATTATCAACTCCATATTCAATAAATGTACACTTCTTGAATTTAGCCTCAAGCTTTGTTCTATTTTTTTTATCAATATGGAAAAATATTTCACAACCGAGAGTTTTCAGAAATGCATAGTTTACATTTTTACCTGTCCATACCTTCTCAAGAATGCCACCATCAAAGGAGATTGAAGACTTGTTGTTTATTAAGTAAATAACAATATCTACAACATTTGCCCAAAACTACAAGGGCTATTCTGCATGCAATCTCATACACCTTGCACGCTCCATTATTGTCTTGTTCATCATTTATGACGCACCATTTTCTTGTGGTGTTTTTAGAACCGCTTTCTCTCTATGAATCCCATGGTATGAACGATAATTATAAAAGTCTTTGCTGCAGTATTCACCTCCATTATCTGATCTGAGACACTTCAACTATTTTCTTGTCTCATTCTCAACTAAAGTTTTTCATTTATTAAAAGTAGCAAAACATTATACTTTTTTTTAATGCAATAAACCTAAGTTTTTCTAGTTGCATCATCAATAAAAGTAACAAAGTAACGAAAGCCACCAAGAGATTGTACCTGTGCTGGTCCCATACATTTGTATGCACAAGATCTAACTTTCACTCTTCTTTTGCTTCCCAACTCGAAGAAATATGATTCTATTATGTTTTCCATAAACACAACTCTCACATAATTCCAAATGAACTTGCTTCAAATCTGGCATCAACTTGCTTGAATGAAGAATCTACATCCCATTCTCACTTATGTGGCCAAGCCTATGATGCCACAATGATGTATCCACTCATGTAGAAGCTAAAGAGATAGAAGAGTCAGTATTACCATTACATAAATACAATGTACCCACCCTCTCTCATTTTGTTATTATTAGTGATCCTTTAGTGAATTTCCATGCATTTTCTGAAAATGTAGATACACAACCTTTGTCTTTCAACTTTCTCGATGAGATTATATTTATTCTCATAGCAGGAACGTGCCTTACATCTTTCAACAACCATTAGTTTATGTTCTTTAACTTTAACTGTATCTTACTCATTCCAACAATTTTACATGGTTGATCCTCACTCAATAAAACCTGTCCAAAATCACCCTAAACATAATCTTGAAAATATTTCCTATGGGATGTGGCATGACATGAAACACTTGAATCTACCACCCAGAAATCAATAATATTATCTAATGAAAAAATCAAAGCTTCTTGTAACATATCGCTTGCTACATTTGCTTCACGATTATTCTCTTGATGTTATTAGAAAGATTTTGAGGTAAAAAATGAGTCCCCTAAGAGATATATTAAAATATTATGAGTTGGGTATTTTACGGGGTAGGTATATTTAACAATTCACCTCCTACATTACTTTCTATGCACAATCTAAATATAAATAACCATTGTTGAGTTACATTTCAAAATTGTTTAAAAATAAATTAATAAAGAAAAACTACTTTCAATTATAAATTCCTCACAATATAATCTTTTAGCATTTATATGCATTGGAATTAAATAATAAAAAATACATTATAATGAAAATACATTTTTTATGAGTTATTTTTTAGTTGATATTAACTTTTTGTATTTAATATTTGTTTCATAAATATAATGAAATGATTACACAAACATTATTATAACTTAAATATTGTTTTTTTTCATTTGCAATACTATATTAATTTATCGTAGAAATGCAAGGTTATTCATATACATAATATATATGTAATATTTTTTTTCTCATTTATTTTGAATTGAAATGCATAATATATATAATGCAAGGTTATTCATATGTCTAATATGTATGTAATATTTTTCTTCTCATTTGTTTTGAATTGAAATGCATAATTAATATATATATATATATATATATATATATGGAAAATATCCATCACTCTAAATAGAGAGTGATTATATATATATATCAACTTAGCTTATATATATATATATATATAAACTGTGCCCACACACACATATATAAAAGCTAAGCTAATATATATATATATATATAATTAGTTTAAGATTGTGATATTAAATAAAATGAAATACAAATAGAATTTTAAATTAAAGACATGATCATGCATACATATAATAGTTGTTTGTATATATATATATATATATAATACGATTAATAGCATGTGTTTCTTCTTAACAGGCACAGGTTCAAATCCAAAGAGGGGTAGGATATGTACACCTTTGTAGACTTTAACAGTTAAATGGCTGCGCAGAGGTAGGTCACTTGTCCCACAAACAAGGCCAAATTGGTGTTTCACTTGGCTGTGACCTTAAAAATAGATTATTATATATATGTGTGTGTGTGCGCGCTTATAATTAGTTTGACATTGTGATATTAAATAAAATGAAATAACTATATAATTTGAAATTAAAGACGTGAAAATACATAAATATAATAGTTATTTGTATTGCTTCTTTCAAAAAGCATGAAAATAAAAATAATATTATTTTATGAAAAAATGGGAAAGGACCTTCATTATGAGTATTTTACTTTATAACTTAAAGCACTACCGTGGTTAACTCTTTCTCTCTCTCTCTCTCTGTATATGCGCTTATAATTAGTTTGACATTGTTATATTAAATAAAATGAAATAAATATGTAATTTGAAATTAAAGACATGGAAATAAATATGTAATTTGAAATAAATAAATGAGTATAATATTTATTTGTATTGCTTATTTCAAAAAGCATGAAAATCAAAATAATATTATTTTATGAAAATGTTATGTCGCCATGAAAATGAGCCGACATAATTTTTTTTAATTATGATAACTTTATTTTTTAATTATGTTAACGTTACGTTACGTTGCAACATCTCCCCCATACTGGGCTGTAGAGCACATCGCTCGGTGCAATCATAAACCACTTCTCTAATTAACATATATGATGTGGCATGTCATTTCCAATAAGATTAACAAATACTATCACTAATTTAATACCATATAATGTAGGTGGTGCTAATATCCCCATATTAACACCATATAATATAAGTGGGGCTAACTTGTGGTGCTAAAGATGGACTTAAGCTAGTGATTAAAATCTAATAATGATATTTATGTCCATCAAAAAATTTAATAAGCTCAACATAAAAAAATCAATTGAATAATCAAATTTCAATTTAAATAATTTTTATTGCTACTTTATAATAATAATAATTAAAAAATGGTTATTTTTATTGTTTGTCAATATTAAGAGTCCTAAGTATTTATTTTTTAAACAATATTAAAAATGAATAATTGAATTAAATTGAATCACATGAAATTATTTGTTTAAATAGTGTAAAAATAAGAAATTGAATTTGTTGAGATTGTGGTGCAAAAACTCATAAATTAGTCTTGATGATTTATTTGAATGAAAAAAATTATAAATAATTAAATTAAATTATTTACAAAATAATTATTTGTGAAATAGTTGTGTTTATGGTGAAAATACTAATAAATAAATCCTACATGTACATGTCCATGTGACAAATAATTATTAGCACTAGTTTTTTTTTTTTAAGCAAGAAAAATTATATTATAAATGAGCCTTCAGTACAAACAATTCAAAACTTACAAGGCCTTTCATGCCCAGAATTTCTGCAAGATTGTTTGCAAAATATCCCCACTGCCAGTATTAATCAATCATCTATACCTTCTACACAAAAACTATCTATCCCTTTAACCCATTTACAAACCAACATATGCCAATTCTGTCTTAAAAGATCTACAAAAAGAGTCCACATAACTATGGAAATGGAGACTAGAGCCCTAGTGACACAGACTACATAGAGAGATATTGTCAGGATGGCTCGTAAGCACCATACAGACAGTTTGAACAAAAAGAGACACAACATAAAAAAACCTTAAACCCAAGAAAACCAACTCGTGAAACATCATTTAGGAGCTTGGGGGACGTTTCGGTGGAGCAAGGTCCTAGAACGGAGGTCACCAAGCTTGTGGTCGTATGCGGAAGAAGATTGGCTAGACGAACCATGAATGGGGAGGGTCCCTGGAGAGCGCACAACAACAGGACTAGCAACAGTACCCGGAGTCTCCAATGACAGGTCAAGTTTAAGAGCAATGCGGTCAATTTTTCTGTGCATCGAACGGTTATCTTCCAGATGCTCCTTCCATGCTCTCAATAGTTCAACCTCTCCCAGGGCCTTGTTTTCCCTATCCATCATAACGTGGGCCATAAGTTCCTTGGTCACCCAAGAGGTGGTGACAATCCTATCATAAGCGAAAAGACGCCCAACCGTGGTCCCAGGATCACATATCCATTCTTACACCTCCTCCCTGATAGTGTCTATGTCTAAGGCTTTCACCTGATTCCACAGGTCCTGCTCTACCCTTTCAATTTCATCCTAGATAATAGGTGGAATACGCTTCCGGAAGAATTGGGAAGCCTGCCCTGGTTTCCTCATCTGTTGGGTTGGCTTCCTCCCTTCCTCAACCTTTTTATCTTTATGTGTTTGCCGCTTGGGAGCCATTGCAACAGTTGCCGAGTACAATAGATAAAACCACACTCGCTTCTGCTTGCACACATAATGACTCCACAAAAAATGAAAAAACAACATGCGAAGAGGAAGCGAGTGCCTCCAATAAATAGCCAAGATGTCATATCCAATTCCGGTAACCATACTCATTTCATTGAACTTGCTATTGAGTCGCACGAGAATCACGTACATCTATTGGCAGCTCTTCTCTGTTCGTCGTACCCTACCCTTTAATGGCTGGAGGTGATGACAAGGTTTCCTCATTTTTGAAAATTGGAGTGAGATCATGGGCATTCGTGTCCTGATTTAATACTGAGGATCCCTCTACACGTAATGAGTGCCGATGGGGGATGATTTCCAGATGTTGAGTGGGCTTGACATGTGTGCACTCGTCATGGAATTTGATTCATGACTCGTGCGTCCCAACAGTTCCTAGTAAAACCTGATGTCATGGGCTACCAAGTGTATACACTGGATCTTCCGGTCATTACCGCCTTCGTCCGACAGTTGTCCTTTAGGCATTCTCACTTCATTTATTTCCCCAAGGTTTTCCAACAGATCGACCACCTTATTTCTGTCACGTTTAACGTGGGTAAAGGACCACGCGTGGCGGCCACAGATGAGATCAGCAAGCCTTTCAACCCGGTGCATCATTCGCCAACTCTTCACAACTTTGGTCACCTTTTGTCCACCTTGTATCTTTTTACCCATTTGGATGATGACGTGGGAGTCCCCTTCAATGACCATGGGTTCCCAACTATTCCGTATTGAGAGTCTGATGCCATGGAGTAGACCTTCCAGCTATGCTGCGTTGTTGGTATCTTGGACGATATTCCCATGGTAGTATCAGAGAGTAACTCCTTCGATGTTTCTGATAACTCCACCAAAAAAAACTGAACTAAGGTTCCCTTTGGATTCCCCATCGAAATTTAACTTGAAATTGTCACCTGGAGGAGGGTGTCAAAGGCGTTGACTTGCAGGGGTCTCCTTCCGGGCATTGAAAGTCCCCGATCCTTGTGGAGAACAATCCATTTCCCACCCTGCCAGAATTTGCTTCTCGTTATCATCCATTTCCTAATCTCTCTCGGACCATCGGGTTATTTTGATGGTCTCTTGAATATGCTTACTGATGTGGTTCCAAACAGTCTGCGACAAGTTTTTCCTACCTTAAAAAATCCTCTCATTTATTTCCTTCCAAATGGGCCACATTAAAGAACCCGAAAACATGAGCCATATTTTGAGGATGACATGATTTTTAAAGGCCTCCTTGTCCCAAATTTTAATTGTCTGGTGAGGTTTCCCTCTTACCCGATCCGTCCTTCTGAAAATTGCCGCACCCCAATCCCATAGGGAGGACGCCATGGGACATGAGTCCAAAAGATGGTTCATTGATTCATTCTCTCCTTCACATAGCACACACCAAAAAGGGCCAAGCATGCCTCTTCTCATGAGATTCTCTCCTGTTAGGATGCACCTGTATGATACCAGCCATATAAAAGTAGTTATTTTGGGCCATGGGTTAAAATTCCAGACTGCCCTCCAGTTCATCCTATGTTGTATGTCTTCTTGGTTGAAACTGAGATCATAGGATTCTTTAGTGGTATAAATTCCTTCGAGTTGGTATCCCCATCTTAGTTTATCCGCTTGGTTCTAAATTCTAATGCATCGGTCTTGCAAGGCCTCCATAATCTTAGGTATCTCTTCCACCGGGAATCTTTGGTGTCACCAATTCTGTAGTTTCCATTCATGAAATTCTGTATTAACCTGTTCTTTACTCCATAATTGACAAACTTTTATCAAGCCTAGATCTTTGGCATGGGACTAGCTATTGTTCACCTCATGTTGGGAAATGATCCTTAGCATTTGTTTCCAAGAGTCACTCCAGAAATTGACGTCTTGACCATCCCTTCTTTCCTAGAGTTGTTTTCTTGGATAATCCTTCTGTTTGCATGGGCATAATTCCAGATGTGGGATCCTTGTAAATTTTCATTAAATATGATGAGGTCTTGTTTTGATTTCCCCTGTACGTAGTTGCAGTGCCAGAGTTTGGCCCAGTGTTCGTCTTTGTGCATCACCCAGTGCCACCAGATCTTTGCACCAAGAATTTCATTGCTCTTATCTGGATCTCTCATCCCAACACCACCCTGATCCTTTAGTTTGTAGATAGTGTCCCATCTCACCAAATCCCATCGATGTTTGGATTGATTTCCTCCCCAAAAGAACTGTCTTTGGATTGTTCTTATTTTATTTAGAACCAATTTAGGGGTAACTAAAGTGGAGAACAGATAGATAGGCATTGCTTGGAGCACCGATTTCACTAGAACAATTCTGCTGGTAAGGTTGAGAGGTCTATAAGCCTAATTATCTAATTTCCTTCTTAATCTCTCCCGGAGGTTCTCCCAGGAGACTTCCCTAATCACCCCTTCAGCAAGAGGGGCACCAAGATATTTGGATGGAAGGGAGCTCCCTTGGAACCCTAAGATACGAAGAATATTCCTCTGGTGAATCCTAGGAGTGTTAAAGAAGAAGACCTAGGACTTAGTGTTATTCACTTCCAACCCAGAAGCCTTAGCAAAAGAATTCAAGCATTTATTTAGGGATCTTGCTTCTTGAACTGATGAGTGCTGCATCAGCATGGTGCCATCTACAAATTTTTGGTGTGAAATGGTCTCAGATCCATTATGAAGGTTCAAACCTTTCAGCTCCCTACTTTCAATTTTTTCTTTGATAACCCTACTCAACCCTTCCGCCCTAAGAATGAACAAGAAAGGGGATAGGGGATCTCCCTGTTGGATATCCCGCGAAGGTTTGGAAGTTCTGGTTGGGGTGCCATTTAGGAGGATAGAGAAAAAGTTTGTAGAAGTAATATTCATTATCCAAATGACCCAATCCTAGTGGAAACCATCAGCCTCGAGCATTTCTTCCATAAAGTGCTAGTTTATCTTATCATAGGCTTTTGAGATATCAAGTTTTAACAACACACCTGGTTTCTTAGTGACTTTCAGATAGTGGATGACTTCATAGACTAAAATGATACCATCTAGAATTTGGCGACCTTCCACAAACCCTGGCTGTTCATGGGCCACCAGGTCAAGAAGGAGAGGCTTAAGCCTATTAGCTAACATTTTTGTTATAATCTTGTAAATGACATTACAAATTGCTATAGGTTGGAATTTCCCAGGGGAATCATCCCTGTCCTCTTTGGGTATAAGAGTGAGGAAGGTAGAATTGAAGGCTCTTAGTACTCCTTTATCCTTCCGAGAGTCTTCCAAAAATCTCCAGATTTCGTCTTTGATTAAGTCCCATAAGTAATGGAAGAAATTAGTGGTAAACCCATTAGGCCCTGGAGAATTTTCGTCCTTCATTTGATAACATCCTCCACTTCCTGGAATTCAACAGGATTCATCAGGATTTCATTCTGGGTTGCTGTCACCAGCCTGGGGATGTGTCTAGTGATCTGCCTTATATGTGCAGATCTATCATTCCTGTCTTCCTTCATGATGGTTTTGAAACACTGAACAAGCTCATCCTCCATAGCTTCCCGTGTTTCAATATATTGCTCATCATCTTTTTTTAACCTTGCTAGTTTAGCCCTTTGGTGATTTTGAATCACCGATTGGTGGAAGAATTTCATGTTTCATTCTCCTTCCTGTAACCATTAATTCCTGGATTTTTGTTTCCATAAGATCTCCTCATGCATTTCTCTTTCATTGAGCTACTCCAGGATGATCTGTTCTCATTGTTTCAGATCGTCTGTGTATCCAGAATTCATGCCTTCCCGTTGGATATCGTCTAGCTTTTTAGTTAGAAGCTTCCGATATTGGCATATGTTCAAAATTCCTCCTTATTCCAAGTACATATTTTTGCCTTTAATTTGTTTAGTTTTTGCTGGAATTGGTACATCAGAGTTCCCCTGATAGGTTCCAGCTCCGCCCACCATTTTCCGACAAGTTCCTTGAAGTTTCCGTGTTCAAGCCAAAATTGTTCGAACCTAAAAGGTCACCTGATGGGGGGGCTGTTGATGTATTTGTAACTTCGGAATGTATTTCATATATGTATATTGTATTCCTATAGAGATGTTATTATTCCTTTATACGGAAGTGTTTGTATTCCTATAGAGATGTTATTATTCCTCTATACAGAAGTGTCGTCATTTATATTGTAAGTGTCGTAACTTATACTTGATGGGTTATTAGACCACCTTGATGGGGTCGGCCCTGTATAAGTCATGTGGGTAAAAGGGTTATTAGACCACCCTATTGGGGTTCGGCCCTGTCAGCATTATGTTATGTGGTTAAGTTGAGGCCGACCTAGTAAAGGTTATTAGGCAAGTCAAGTCAAGTATAAATAGAGTGCGGGAGGCACTTTATTTGAACATTCTATTCTTCACTCACACACTCATGGGAGAGTGGCGCACTAGTGGAGGAGGATAAGATGCTTCTAGGAGGACTATCTCTTGTACTTGGGTTGCATCATTGCTCAATCTATATCTGAGGAAGTTACGGGGTTTTTCACCTTCTTGGTTTCCCCGGTGAAACTCTGTGTCTCTTGTGTGCTTGCATTATTGTGCCCATGATTGATATGCTGTATATGTTGTTCTCTCAGTTAAGATCCTAGATCAGATTGAAGTAAACTCTGAAAAACTAACATGGTATCAGAGCTAGCATGAAAGAAGGCATGGTATGGCATTTATGACACTTGTTGCACTTGCGAAGCTAGGGCTTGATATAGCAAAAACCAGTCATCGTAGCACTTTCGCTATAAATTCATTTTGGAAAAGTTTCAGGATATGAAAATCTTACAGGTCTAATATAAGATCCCCATGTACCTTGTGTCCAAAGGAGAGCCTCTAATTCGTTGTACTTTCAGATTTATGATCTGTACAATATAGGGTTTCTACCTCTTCCAGATCTGAGTCATAAACAAGTGATCTAGGAAAAAAGGTCACAACTTGGACTAGGAAGCTCTAATGAAATTTCATAAAAAGTGGCAGGTAGGGAACGGACTGTACTTTCACAGGTCGAATTTTCAGAGGCCGAAATGGAACCAGTGACACGTGGAACTCCTTACAAGTTCGCTCTCCTGTTTTATCCCATAAACAGGTCACGTTGTGACACTTGGCATAAATATCTCTCAAAGAATCCATTTGAGGTCAGACCTGTGGGGTTGGAAAGATAACAGGTCAAGCTACCATAGGCCGAATTTTCAGACGTTGTAGATCTGGAATTTTGGAGTTACACCATAAACAATCTGGTGCATATTTCTGTCAAAACATAATTGGATTTTGAGCACCTTCATTCATGGTTACGGGAATTTAGGGTTTCAGAGAAAGTTGAAATTTTTGTAATTGGAGACCAAGGCTGGATGCTCCTCATCAAAATCGAAATTTAGAGACCAAGATCTAATTTTTTTTGGTTGGGAAGAAGGTCGGGATTGATCAAACCCTAGTTCAGGACTTTGATCGGAAAGGTGAAAAATTAGGGCTTCTGCAAAAATGAGAATTTTTTAAATCTGTGACCATAGATGGAAGCTCCTTGGAAAAATCGAAGTTTAGAGCTTTGGATCAAACTATTTGGTTGGGTGAAGCTCCAGGAAAATCAAACCCTAATTCAGGGTCCTCCCTAGTGAATCCATAAATCTAAAAGGCAATTATGAAGGGTGAAACTTTGCATTTTTCAAATTCCAAGTATACCAGGTTGATTAGCTCATCAAGGCGCATCTTTCTATCCTTTCAGAAGTTTGAAATTCAAAATTTGAATTTTTAGGGTTTCCCTGACAAACCCTAATCCAACTCCAGATCCATTTTCTGCAAATCAAGTGGATTGGGTTAATCCTAGAAGAGAATGGATTGGTCACCTACATAAGTGAAAAAGTTCCAGTTTCAGAGGGAGATGAGGCTAAGGCCTTACATAAGAATATTACAAGCAAACTCAACAGGTATGACTTACGGGTATGTTTCGAAAACTGTTCATGATTAAGTTTATGATATGTTTGTTTTCATTAAGATTAGTAAAATCTTGATTAATTTTAGACTTGTCGTATCACCTTAATAAAAATGTGAATGCATGATAGAAGATATTCATTGATGAGGGTTTTGACACTTATGATTGTACTAATGCATTATGGTGTTGTATGAGGTTGATGTTTCCCATGAAAGGTACATCAAGAAAGACAAAACATGTTCTAGTTCAAGAACATATGACCATGGTGACATGAAGACAAAGATTCATCCATTGTCATGGATCACATAGAAGATCTAGTTACGAGGTATGTATAACTTGGTTCTATAATGGTTAACCTATGAGATATGTAGGTTACTAGCACAAGTCATTGAAGAGAACAAGAAGACATTATGCGGGTATGTTAGATATAACTAGCTAGCATACTAATCCAGGTATGTTTTTCCTATATCGAGTTAGAATCCTACCTTTTGTTAGGATCTCCTATATAAGTATACATGGCATGTTGATAATGATTATTCATTGAAGTTAGTAATCATGGGTTTAGGCATATTATGCTTCTTACTTTGATTGATGATATGACTAACCAGAAAAGTCCTATGGTCAAATAGGAATATGCATGAGTAAAAGAATTGTGATAAATTATCTGTGTATGAAATGATCTTGACCATACATGTTTAAGATTACTTAGAATCATAATGTTTTGATAGTATTGAGATTATACTAATGAATGTATGATTATGTATGAGATCTCGAGGATAACAAAATAATGATACTAGTAAGCATACATAGTGATCAAGGATGGATATAAATTCAAAGTACAGGTAATCCAGGAAGCAAAGATCAAGAGGGAGCACACTCCAGTAGTTCCTGAAAGGAAGCAAAGATTGAGAGGGAGTCCACCCAACAACAACAAACAAAGATAAGTATTTTAATTGTCATTTCTTGTATATTTGATTGTTTAAGCAATATTGTTCAATGATGTATACACTTATGTTCCTAGACTTAGGTTGTGTATTATGCATATTAGAATAATTGCATTAATGAACAGTATACTACTAATACGCATGTAATGGGTAAGTGGCCTATGGCACTATACAACATTCCATTGCTACTTATCTAGAATGAAACCTCTTTGCTGATATGTTGGGAGTTGTGCACACTCTTAACAATGTTCTGGTAGAGATTGGAAGGCATCTAGAAAGTCACGGGATATGGATCAATGTTGTATTGAAGCATTGGCTAAAATAATTGCATGACTGTATGACATATTTCTTTATGTGTAAGAATTTGTTCTAAAAACTATGAGATGTTTCTAATCATGCAATTTAATTTGTTTTGTAGGAAATATCGTATACCATCACCTACAAAAGAAGAACTACAACATTTGTTCCAGCAATGAAGTTCAAACTATCTATTGAAGATATTGAAGAATATGAAGTTCCCATGATACAGGATACAGTAAAAGGATGCCATGGTCGAGAAGTACCAATCGATCATGTTTGGTAGGTGGTCCTAATACCTGAAGGGAAGTCTGTTGTGACTTCCAAGTGGATCTATAAGATCAAGCATGCTACAAATGGTAGCATAGAAAAATACAAAGCGAGGTTTGTAGCTCGTGGCTGATTATGAAGAGACTTTTGCATATGTAGCCAAATACACTTCCATCATATTAGTACTTTCTCTGGCTGCAGTGATAAAGTGGGAGATACACCAGATGGATGTCAAGACAACTTTCTTGAATGGTGTAGTCAAGGAGGAAGTGTATGTGGAGCAGCCACTTGGTTTTGAGACACATGAAAAAGAGTCATATGTGTGCAGGTTGAAGAAAGCCTATATGGCTTGAAGCAAGCTCCTAGGACTTGGTATAGTAGGATAGACAGCTTTATATCTAGTTTGGGCTTTACCAAGAGTAAAACGGATTCCAACCTTTACTACAAGGTTGAGGAAGGAAATCCAGTGATACTACTTTTGTATGTGGATGACCTGTTTGTTACAGGTGAGGATAGATTGATTGTCGACACAAAGAGGAAGCTTGCTACTGAGTTCGAGATGAAGGACTTGGGGATAATGCACTATTTCCTAAGCATGGAGGTATGGCAGAGTGCAGATGGAATATTCCTTTGACAAGGGAAGTATGCAGTAGAGATCTTGAAGCGGTTTGGGATGATGGACTGCAAGGTCATGGCCACACCTATGGCATCGAACCTAAAGCTTCTGTGTGATGCTTCATCTGATCCGGTTGATGTCATTGTGTATCGTCAGATGATTGGGTCCTTGATGTACCTAACGAACACGAGACCAGATATCTGCTTTGTGGTGAACACCTTGAGCCAGTACTTTACAGATCCGAGACATGTTCACCTGGTTGCTGTAAAGCATATTCTAAGGTACCTGAAGGGTACAGTTGATTATGGGATCAAGTATGATGCGAATCAAAATTTAACCTGTAGGGTTATGTTGATTCAGACTAGGCAGGCAATGCTACAGATAGGAAGAGCACTTCTGGGTGTTGCTTCAGTATGGGATCAAGAGTGATTTCTTGGTTTAGCAGGAAGCAGTCCTGCGTAGCACTGAGTACAGCCGAGGTAGAGTATGCTGCAGCTTGTTCGGCTAGTTATGAGGCAGTATGGCTGAGGAAGCTACTGTCTGAGTTATTTGATATCTCGATGGAGGCTACTGGTATCTTTTGTGACAACCAGAGTTGTGTGAAGCTGTCTGAGAACCCGTTATTCCACGACAGGTCGAAGCACATTGAGATCAAATATCACTATATCAGGGATATGGTGCAGAGAGGAACAATGAAGCTCATGTATGTTGCGATGGATGAGCAGGTTGCAGATGTGTTGAAGAAAACACTAGCCAGAGTGAAGTTTGAATACTTCAGAGGGAGGCTTCGTGTTCTTCAGATTGACAACACTTCAAGGAAGAAGTGATGGACACATTTGCAGGAGCCATTCCAAGCATGGTGAGAGGAGGATCCTTCCCATGGCTGTGGATGTAAGCGCTGGATGATGAGAATTAGGATGATGCTCCAGTTACTGCTCTATATATGCATCATGTTTGATGCTTGTTATGATCAGTTGGATCATGTATATGTATATGCATCATGTTGGATGTTTGTTATGATCAGTTGAATCATGTATATGTATATGCATCACGTTGGATGCTTGTTATGATCAGTTGGATCATGTATATGTATATGCATCATGTTGGATGCTTGATATGATCAGGTGGATCATGTATTTATGTATGTATCAGGTGGATACATTGTATGATCAGGTGGATCATGTATGATGAGATGTATCAGGTAGATACATTGTATGATCGGGAGGATAATGTATGATGATATGTATTAGGTGGATACATTGTATGATAAGGTTGATCATGGATGATGAGTATCAGGACGATGCTCTAGACGACATGCATTAGGACGATGTAGTGACGATGATCAGGATGATCATGTGTGATGAGTATCAGGACGATGCTTTGGACGACATGCATCAGGACGATGCAGTGATGATGATCAGGATGATCATGTACATCAGGATGATGTATGATGCTCTGTGGCCATGGACAGGTTGTGCTTGAGAGGACATGTAAGACCTAGGAGATACGAGAGGTTGGGTTGTATTCCTGTAATAAGTCCTGGGATGCTCTTTCGAGGGTTTGTCCCGTAACCACATGTAAGAAATGGGAGATCCGATAGGTTGGGTTGTGTGCCCGTAATAAGTCCTGGGATGCTATTTCGAGGGTTTGTGGTGGTGACTACATGTAAGACCTGGGAGATCTGATAGGTTGGGATGTGTGCCCATAATAAGGCCTGGGATGCTCTTTCGAGGGTTTGTAGTGGATATCACATGTAAGACCTGGGAGATCCGATAGGTTGGGCTGCATGCCCGTAATAAGTCTTGGGATGCTCTTTCGAGGGTTTGTGGTAGAGATCACATGTAAGACCTGGGAGATCCGATAGGTTGGGTTGCGTGCTCGTAATAAGTCCTGGGATGCTCTTTCGAGGGTTTGTGATGAGGGTCACATGTAAGACCTGGGAGATCCGATAGGTTGGGCTACGTGCCCGTAATAAGTCCTGGGATTCTCTTTCGAGGGTTTGTGATAAGGGTCACATATAAGACCTGGGAGATTCGATAGGTTGGGATGTGTGCCCGTAATCAGTCCTTGGATGCTCTTACGAGGGTTTGTGACGCACGTAATAAGTCCTGAGGATTCCACAGTATGGCCAGTGATGATGAAGATCTGCAGGTGGTGGGCCTACATCCAGTATGAAAAAGAACTGGCTCTGTAGAACTTCCTATTATGAGTAGTTCAGAGATTGATTGAGATAGCAACAGCTGTGACGATGACGATGATCTAGTGATGATGATCCAGAGAAGAAGACTTGTGTTAGAAGACCTGTGTCGAGAAATACCTTCCTAGTTAAGAGGGAGTGTTGATGTATTTGTAACTTCGGAGTGTATTTCATATATGTATATTGTATTCCTATAGAGATGTTATTATTCCTATATACGGAAGTGTTTGTATTCCTATAGAGATGTTATTATTTCTCTATACGGAAGTGTCGTCATTTATATTGTAAGTGTCGTAACTTATACTTGATGGGTTATTAGACCACCTTGATGGGGTCGGACCTGTATAAGTCATTTGGGTAAAAGGGTTATTAGACCACCCTATTGGGGGTCGGCCCTGTTAGCATTATGTTATGTGGTTAAGTTGATGCCGACCTAGTAAAGGTTATTAGGCAAGTCAAGTCAAGTATAAATAGAGTGCAGGAGGCACTCTATTTGATCATTCTATTCTTCACTCACACACTCATGGGAGAGTGGCGCACTAGTGTAGGAGAAGAAGATGCTTCTAGGAGGACTATCTCTTGTACTTGGGTTGTATCATTGCTCTATTTATATCTGAGGAAGTTGCAGGGTTTTTCACCTTCTTGGTTTTCCTTGGTGAAACTATGTGTCTCTTGTGTGCTTGAATTATTGTCTCCATGATTGATATGATGTACATGTTGTTCTCTAAGTTAAGATCCTAGATCAGATTGAAGTAAATTCTGAAAAACTAACAGGGGCCACCATCATCCCAAACCAATCTTACTAGCCAATGATCAGAACCCACTGAAGGTAGGACCAACGCGGTTGCTTCTTTCTCCTAAGTAATCATTGCCTCAAGCATACAGAATCTGTCTAGATGAGAGGCGATGTGATGATCACCACCTCATCTGTTATTCCAAGTATACCAACCATTCCTTGTTTCTATGTCAACTATTCCCTGTTTCTATGTCAACCAATCCATTCTCCTATATGAAATTTTTGAAAGAGATATTGGTCTCTTTCATACTTCGCCTTCCTCCTTTCTTTTCTTCTAGGTATGTGATCATATTGAAATCACCACCCATAACCCAGAAACGATCATCATTCTCTTGTGCTTCCTTCTTTAGGGAAGATAAGAAACCAGGTTTTTGGGTCATAACACTTGGGCCATAGACATTGGCGAGAGTACCTCTTACCTCAGAGTTATAAAGCTTGAAGTCGACACTGATAGAGAACCTAGTTGCTCAGAATCTATTGAGAGAAATTGTTGTAGGGTTCCACAGGATAGCAATTCCTCGAGCCGAACCCCGAGCATCAATAGTAGTCACCCGAATTCCCTGCCAAATGTTTCCTCCTAATACCTGCATAGTATCCGATTTGCATTTGGTTTCTTGCAAAAAAATACCTCTGGATTTTCCTTCCTTATTTTGTTTCATAGGGTTTTCATTTTTCTTGGATTATTAACCCCACAAATATTCCAAGTTATTATCTTCATCAAATAATCTTATTTACTTCTGAGAAGGCCACCCTTATCATCGGGTACTATCCTGATTCAACCAACCTGGTCCCAATCTTTTCAATTCTCGGTTGATTCGTCTTCTGCCCCCATTTTCCCCCTTCCTCGGGTTGTTTTATTTTGTTGCCTTTCATTGGATCTTTATCAATACCTAGGCGTGGGGAGGCTTTGGTTTTAAGGATAGCCTGCTATAGAAGTTCCAGCTTCCTTCTAGATGTTGGGATATTCCTATACTCCATCCTAGTCCCACCAGTATTTTGATCATTTACATTTTTGGTCATGCATGCACTTTTAGGGTTTGCATGCATCATTTAGGGTTTGCATGCATTTGCATGCATTCCAGTCATCGGTCCCAACACCTAGCCCTCAGTTAACTAGCCCCCAGAGCTTCCTTCCACTCAGTTTCAACCCTCCTAGCTTGTCATGTGCCCTCCTTTCACCTACTACATGAGAAGGACGCCTTTCTCACCTACTAGTCCAGTTTAATTCAGTTAGCCACAACCTTTCCTTGATTTGAGGCCAGACTGACTCCTCACTGCTGTTATCACTCCGATTGACCTCCGATGAGACATGACTACCCGTTCTGACTCCAGTTAGCTCCTCATGCACCCTCCACTGATCCTCCTTCATTCAGTTAGTGTCTCCATGTGCCAGTTACATTTAGTTACACCTACCACACTTGGTTAGACTCAGTTTGATTGACGGTTGACAGTTACTCGTGCATTGATGACTCCACCGACGATGATATAGAATACTAGTTGTGATCTGATGACACTCCAGTGATCTTTTGATCACTCCATGAAGGATAATTCGAATTGCCACCTTGGCATTCGAACCCTCATGCATTGTACTACTTATTGTCCATATTGTGATTAATTAATTAGTGTGTGTGAAGTATTTTTGCTTCTATCCGAGTTCTACTATATTATTATTCTGTTGCTCATTATATTGCATTGACCACTCTTCTTCTATTTTCCTGCTTAATCATAATTACTCTTGTGAGGTATACATTATCTCTTAGATCTGCTGTGAGGATTTTCACATGGAATCAGAGCATGTTGAGAGTATTGTTTGTCTCCATTCTTGAGAGTTTTTTGCAGGTTATTACCAAGATTTCGAGTGCAGCAGTTTCTGCATCTTTTGCAGCAGTAGCAGTTGCATAATTTTCTGTTGTTTTTGCAGGTCTTCTACAACTTCCATGTATTAAGAAGAAATCCCTCCTCTTTCTCCATTCAACTATGATCTTCTTTCTCCATTCAAATATGATGAATGGAAACCAAATGTGATAGCACATTTGAAGAGAAATGATCTCTTTGATTACTGTTTTGAAAGAGAGTTCGAATCCTCTGAAGAAGAGTATGACTGGTTAATTGAAGGTGACAGGGATTGTGCAACCATGTTGTATGCTATGCCTGAATACATGTTACACCAATTCGTTGATATTGAAACTCCAAAAGAGCTATGGGCCCAACTGGATGTAATATTTGGCAAAGAGAATAAAGGAATTGGTCCAAACCCTTTCGAGAACAAGCAAAGTGATGCATTCGCCCTCCTTGATGATCTCATTGATCATGAACTAGTATCAAACACATCTCATATTGAAGTTGTCCAAAAAGAAGAAGAACTTGTAGATTCTACACTCATGCTCCAAATTTATTCTCTTTCTGTGCCAACTCACACTCTAGATATTGCAGAAGGTCCTAAATCCTCTCTTGCACCAGAGTCTGTTGGTTTGCATCATGATCACATGATTATTTCGGAGGTAAAATCAGCTATTGGAAGTAATGCATTCACTCTCCTCAAGCAATCACCTCTTATTTACTACTATATGATCATTATTCCATGCTTTCATAAGGTTATTGAAGAATATGGCCATTGCCATATGCTTGGGATAATTTCTCATGCATCTACTGGTTTTGATCTCACCTCTTATGGTTCAAAGGAGATCTCAATAAACCATTTCCATTAGCTTGAGATAATCTCTCATGCATTTACTAGTTTTGAACTCACCTCTCATGGTTCAAAGGAGATCCCAAGAAACCATGATTGAAGTCTTGGATCTAATTTGGATTCTAAGCAATTACTACTTGGGATAATTTCTCATGCATATGATAATTTTGATCTCACCCCCGCTAGTTCAAAGGAGATCTCAAGAAACTATTCTTCAATTCTTAAATCTTATTTGGATTTCAAGCAATCATTATTATTTGATGGTTCTTTTTGGCATAATCTCACCCATGATGGTTCGAAGGAGAAGACAAAAGACTATATGCATATTCATGTTTTTGATCCTACCTCAACTGATTCGAATCACAGGTTCAAGGATCATCCTCATACTTTTGGATTTGTTCTCATCACATTTGATCTGAAGAGCAAGTACAAGCACATGCTTTTTGAGCATGATCCACTTCTTCCCATGAAGAAGATACCTCCAGACATGTGACCAAGCATCACACCTGCTTGAGTTTGGAGCATTTATTTTTTATCTGTGCCTTACAATCTGTTTTGAGGGGGGGGTATTTTTCCCATGAAATTTTCCCCACTTCCTTGGTTTATTGACTGTTATTATTCATTGTATTGGGTGACCTTTGGTCTTAGTTACCAGGGCCTAGGATGGATTAAGGGGGGGTGTTAGGATATTCCTATACTCCATCCTAGTCCCACCAGTATTTTGCTCATTTACATTTTCAGTCATGCATGCATTCTAGTCATCAGTCCCAGCACCTAGCCCTCAGTTATCTATCCCCCGGAGCTTCCTTCCACTCAGTTTCATCCCTCCTATCCTACCATGCGCCCTCCTTTCACCTACTGCATGAGAAGGGCACCTTTCTCACCTACTAGTCCAGTTTACTTCAGTTAGCCACGAGTCTTTCCTTGATTTGAGGCCAGACTGACTCCTCACTACTGTTATCACTTTGATTGACCTCCAATGAGACATGACTACCTGTTCTGACTCCAGTTATCTCCCATGCACCCTCCACTGAGCCTCCTTCATTCAGTTAGTGTCTCCATGTGTCAATTACATTCAGTTACACCTACCACACTCAGTTAGACTCAGTTTGACTGACGGTTGGCAGTTACTTGTGCATTGATGACTTCACCGATGATGATATAGACTACTAGTTGTGCTTCGATGACACTCCAGTGATCTTTTGATCACTCCATGAAGGCTAATTTGAATTTCCACCTTGGCATTCAAATCCTCACGCATTGTACTACTTATTGTCCATATTGTGATTAATTAATTAGTGTGTGTGAAGTATTTTTGCTTCTATCCGAGTTCTACTGTATTATTATTCTATTGATCATTATACTGCATTGACCACTCTTCTTCTATTTTCCTGCTTAATCATAATTACTCTTGTGAGGTATACATCATCTCTTAGATCTGCTGTGAGGATTTTCACACTAGAGACATATACTTGGCCTTTTTTATTGCACTCCTTCTCTATCTCATCCAGATACAGATATCCCAGGTCCATGTCCTCTATCTTCTCCATTGTTTCTTCCTCCATGGTTACCACTGCCTCCTCCATCTGCACATTTTTAGGCATGATTGTGGATTGGTTTCTGTCCTCACAAAGAGTTGGATTTTCCTCCTCAATCTCCATGTTGCTCAAGGTCGCAAACCTATTCTTGGTCTTATTCGTCTTATATGTGGTCTATTTTGCTTGAGGTTGGTGTGGTATCTTTCTATTTTGTTTCTTGCGGCTCTAAACCTGAGTAAAACCCTCACTATCCTTTTCCTTTTATTTTTTCTCCAACGTCGAGGTCACAACGTATTTAAGGGTCGGTAAATCTCTGCTCAGATGACCATATTCATGGTATTTCCTGCATCTGAATGGGTGTTGTTCATTATCAAGAGGTTAGACCTAGTATTCATCTTCCCAAGTCAAATTGATTGCCTCTAGGAGATCTTTAGAAAGGTTCATATAGACACAGATTCGAGCATAATTAGTGTATCTTTGAAGCCTTCTCTGCTATGAAACTTTCACAAACTTCCCAAGGGTATTCCTAATTGCCTCCAGAATTTCAGGTTCCCAATATTCGCAGGGGAGCAAGTAGAGCCAGATACAGACCGAGGAAATACGCAAGTCCTCCATATCAGGATTAAACCTCTCTTTCCAAGGGTGAAGGAATAACCCTGTAGAGTAAAAAAAAGTATGGTCCCCCCATTAGAACCCTATCCCGATCTTCCTGGTTGAAAAAGATAATGGTAAAAAACCCTTTTGCACCCAGATGCAGATCGTAATGTTCTTTGGGGTTCCAGGTGGTTTTGATCAAATGGATCAGATCTTTCTCCTTGGGATAGATGCCAATGAATTTCCCAATGAGGGATTTCTCCTTCCATTGTTCGAATCGATCACACAGCTTTTCAGAGGTGATCTCCAGAGATGGGTTTTCAGCAAATTGGGGTAAGCAACCCCCCCAAGTCTTTTCCGCAACATTCTCCATTGTTTTTTCCATTATGATACCCTGATCTAGCTGGTGGGAAGTTGGAATATGCGAACAACTTGGGTGATCCAAATATGTGGAGGGGGCCCCTCCTCCTCCGGGCAGTGCCATTCGAGAACCCTGGTCTTCGATTACAGATCTACCCTTTGAAACCGATAATCAGTCTCCTTTCCAGCCTCCAGGCCGGGCCCAAATGCGTGCAGGGTAGTCGAAGGGTTTTACTGCCTTCGTATCATTCCTCTCCCCGATCGCCGTTTCGAAAACGGTCCGCAGTTTGCATGATGGATCTCAATGGACATTCACATTCAAATCGATCAATTATTAGCGCCACTTTATGGTACTTTCCAACATGGCATTTCTCTTAATATACATGAGTAAAAACATAATTTCCAATAAGCATTAACAATATTTTAACACCACAAAATATATGTGGTGCTAATAACACCACCTTAACACAACAAAATGTAAGTGGTGCTAATACCACTAGCTTAACACCACAAAATTGTAAGTGGTGGTAATAGCACTAATTTAACACCATAAATTATAAATGGTGCTGACTTGTGGTGCTAAAAGATGGATTTTCTTGTTGTGTTTCAACTCCTCTGTAACCGAGATTTGCATTTATTGTGGTTGGAGAATAGAACGAGTGCTTCAAATAGAAATTGGATATCAATATTGTTTTGTAATATGGAAGGACATGGAAGTAGACAACTTGGAATCTCATCCCTCCAATCATGCCCATAATGATTCCATGAGCAAACATGTTTTTCTTTAAGGTTGTAATCATTAATATACTGCAATATCATTTTGGACTTAGATATGCTATCCTTTTGTATTATCTCTTGTCTAGATTAGCTACAACTCCTTTTAATGCAAATTTTATCTGTTTTTGTTTTGAAAAAAAAACAAACCATATGGGAGAAATCAATCCCAACTACAGATGATAAACATAATCAACAATGCAAAATAATCCACACCATAAATTAACACAACCATTTGTAAATGGAGAAAAAATCATTTTAGGTTAAAAAGAACTACAGAAATATATAACTAGAAATCCCTTGAGATACAATTGTTTGCACATGCATACACAACTTGTTCTTTATCTATATTGACCAAGGGAGTCATTGAATGGTTGTTTAATAACTGCTACTCTACATCGAATTTCTTTCAAACCTCCTTTTCTTTAAAGAATCCCAGTCATTAGGGTTTTCATTCTCTCAGTAATTAGGTCTACATGGTCAAGTGCTTACATGCTCTTTGTTTTTTCCTGTTTCTAGATATGGCCCTAGATTTTTCGTTCCTTTCAACATGAAGTTCTATGGGTTTCTTTATACCCATTGTTTGTATTTAACAATGGGTTTCCAAGTAATTTTAAAATCACTCTGATACGAAATTGATATGAAATTATCTAGATTAAAACTCAGAAACTGGAGTGGAATTAGTCACAATTATTCTGCCTAAGTTTTCACATATTTAGTGTCTAATTTCTTCATAAATTGGTGTATGTTAGAGTGGAATTTGCTGCAAACAAAAAAATATAATTTTCCGAAGTATGAATCCCCTATTAGAGATAATTTTTATATTAAAAACCCAAATAAAATTCTAGGTCAAGCTGGAACTCACTGATTTTTAGGGCATATTTTCCTTGAAATCTCGCCCCTGTATTGTGCTCACTTGCTGAGGTTGCCAAGTTATTGGGTCACTTGCTTGCTTGTCCAATACGCTTGATCGCTAGTGTTTTTTTATGATTGCTTTCAGAGTTTCCAATGAAAGTGGGTCGCCAAGGTTGCAGGTATGAGGGTATGCAGGAGGGTTAACGGGTGTGGGAGGTTTGCTTTGGCAGGAGGTAACAGCTGTGGTAAATATTCCGAAATTATTTTTTTGTTTTATATATTATATAAAGTATGTTATTTAAGTATTTTTTTAACAATATATATATATATATATATATATATATAATATGATATTTCTAATCTAACACAACAAATAAAAAAATATGTAATACACCAAATAAATATATATACACCAAATACATTTATATAAGTAATATAAAATTAAAAATTTAATAATCAAAATAAAAATTTAATCTTCGTGATCATCATCATCGTCGACATGATGATGATCATCATTGTCACCATCATGAACATCATGATCATCGTCCACAATATCATTGTGATCATTAGCATGATGATCATCATCATCACTATCCTCATCATCGTCGTCATTGTCATCATGATGATCATCGCCGTCATCATCATCATCATCACTATCCTCATCATTGTCGTCATCATCATCGTCATCATTGTCATCATCATCATCATCAACAACGTCATCATCATCATTAGCATCGTCATCATCATCATCGCCATCCCCATCATCATCATCATGTTCTTCATTATCCTCATTATCATCATCATCATCCTCGAAAACATCAAAGTCATCATCAACAAAATCATCATCATCATCACCATCCTCATGATCATTATCACCGTCGACATGATGATCATTATCATTTTCATTGTCATGAACATCAACATCGTCCACAATACCATCATAATCATCAACATGATCATCATCATTATTTCCATCCTCCCCCTCCTCCTTGTCATCATCATCATGACAATAGTCATTGCCATCATCAACAACAACAACAACATCGTCATCATTGGCAACATCATCATCATCAACGCCATCCCCACCATCATCATGTTGGTCACCATGATGTTCATCATTGTCCTCATCATCATCATCAATATCATTCTCGACAACATCAAAGTCATCATCAATATCATTCTCGACAACATCAAAGTCATCATCAACAAAATTTTCATTTAGGGCTTATGGGCTATATGTCAACCCCTAGGTCGTGACACATCGTCTAAATAGGGAAAATTTGGCTTGCAAGTTTAACATGGTGGAAATTTCAAGGTTTGGCATAATATAAATATTTATAAGGGATATGGGCATGATACAAGGACAAAAACAAATATATTGGGTCATAAAATTTGCATGTTTGGCTCATGGTCCATGTGTGCGCCTGAACCATCATAGATTCCTTGAATGGGAATTTTGGGGTTGTTGGTTCAGTATGTTGTTAATTTCAATGTTTGACACACTAATGATGTTTCTTGAATATACAGGAATGGTATGAGGGCAAGATCCATAATATTATTCCATAAAAAATGTCCTTTTTTCTTCTAGGCCTTGTGTGGGTTTGGGGGGGGGGGTTTAAAAACCGCTTTGAAAAGGACTTTTAGGGGGGGTCTTTCAAACCCCCTCCCAAAAATTCATGCCAATTGGAATTTTTGGGGTGTATTTAAAACAATCACCCCCAACAGTCCAATTCTCATGACTTTTAAGGTTTTTTTTTTAAAACTGCTTTGAAAAGGACCTTTAGGGGTGATCTTTCAACACCCCCCAAAAAATGTCATGACAATTAGACTTTTGAGGGCAGATTTATAACAACCACCCCCAAAAGTCCAAATTCTCATGAATTTTAAGGGGGGATTTTGAAAGACCGCCTTGAAAATGACCTTTAGGGGGGGTGTTTCAACCCCCCCCAAAAAGTATTGACAATTGGACTTTTGAGGGTGGATTTATAACCATTGCCCCCAAAAGTACAAATTCTCAAGACTTTTAGGGGGGGTTTTAAAAACCGCCTTGAAAATGACCTTTACTTGGGGGGTATTTCAACCCCCCCCAAAAAATGTCATGAAAATTGGACTTTTGAGGGCAAATTTATAACAACCTCCCCCAAAAGTCCAAATTCTCATGACTTTTGGGGGAAAATTTAAAACAACTGCCCCCAAAAGTCCAATTAACATGACTTTTGGGGGCAACTTTAAAACAACCGCCCCAAAAGTCAAATTCTCATAACTTTTTTTTTTGGGGGGGGGTTAAAAACCACCTTGACAAGGACCTTTAGGGGAGTTATTTCCCAAACCTGTTAGGATATTCCTATACTCCATCCTAGTCCTAGCAACATTTCCATTGTTTGCATTTTCAGTTATGCATGCAAATGTTAGGGTTTGCATGCATTTTGCATGCATTCCAGTCATCAGCACCAGCACCTAGCCCTCAGTGAGCTAGCCCCGAGAGCTTCCTTCCTTGCAGTTTCATCCCTCCCAGTGACTAATGCGCCCTCCTTTGATCCACTGCATGACAAAGGAGCCTTCTTCACCTACCAATCTAGTTATATTCAGATATATTCAGTTATCTTCAGTTACTTCCTTGATTTAAGGATTAACTGACTCTTTACTGACCTTGTCACTCATATGGACCTCCAGTGAGACTAAACTGCCTGTTCTGACTCTAGTAAGCTCCTACTGCATCCTCCACTGAGCCTCCTTCATCCAATTAGTGTCTCCATGTGCTAGTTACATTCAGTTACACCTACTACACTCAGTTAGACTCAATTTGACTGATAGTTGACGGTTACTTGTGCATTGATGACTCCACTGAGAGAAAGCAAAGTGCTGCATTCGCCCTCCTTGATGATCTCATTGATCATGAACCAGTATCAAACACATCTCATATTGAATTTACCCACAAAGAAGAAGAACTTGTAGATTCTACACTCATGCTCCAAATTTCTTCTATTTCGAATTCTGTGCCAGCTCACACTCTACAAATTGCAGAAGGTCCTAAATCCTCTCTTGCACCAGAGTCTTTTGGTTTGCATCATGATCACATGATTATTTCGAAGGTCAAAATAGCTATTGAAGGTAATGCATTCTCTCCTCTCCAGCTATCTCCTCTTTTATACTACTATATGATCATAATTCCATGCTTTCAGAAGGTCATTGAAGAATATGGCCATTGCCATTCGCTTGGGATAAATTCTCATGCAATTACTGGTTTTGATCTCACCTCTCATGGTTCAAAGGAGATATCAAGAAACCATGATTCAAGTCTTGGATCTAATTTGGATTCTAAGAAATTACTGCTTGGGATAATTTCTCATGCATATGATAGTTTTGATCTCACCCCTGCTGGTTCAAAGGAGATCTCAAGAAATTGTCTTTTAAGTCTTAAATCTGATTTTGATTTCAAGCAAACATGTAATAGTTATTTTTGGCATAATCTCACCCATGGTGGTTCGAAGGAGAAGACAAAAGACTATATACACTTTCACAGATTTGATCCTACCTCAGCTGATTCGAATCACAGGTTCAAGGATCATTCTCATACTGTTGGATTTGTTCTCATCACATTCGATCTAAAGAGAAAGTACAAGCACATGCTTTTTGAGCATGATCCACTTCTTCCCAAGAAGAAGATACCTCAATACATATGACCAAGCATCACACCTGCTTGAGTTTGGAGCATTTATTTTTGTGTGTGCCTTACAGTCTGTTTTTGAGGAGGGGGTATGTTTCCCATGAAATTTTCCCACTTCCTTGGTTTATTGATTGTTATTATTCATTGTATTGGGTGACCTTTGGTCTTAGTTACCAGGGACCAGGATGGATTAAGGGGGCATGTTAAGATATTCCTATACTCCATCATAGTCCTAGCAGCATTTCCATTGTTTGCATTTTCAGTCATGCATGCACATATTAGGGTTTGCATGCATTCAAGTCATCAGCACTAGCACCTAGCCCTCAGTGAGCTAGCCCCGAGAGCTTCCTTCCTTGTAGTTTCATCCCTCCTAGTGAATAATGCGCCCTCCTTTGCTCCACTGCATGAAAAAGGCACCTTCTTCACCTACCAGTCCAGTTATATTCAGTTATATTCAGTTATCTTCAGTTACTTCCTTGATTTAAGGATTAACTGACTCTTTACTAACCTTATCACTCCGATGGACCTCCAGTGAGACTAAACTTCCTGTTCTGACTCTAGTAAGCTCCTACTGCATCC
Source organism: Larix kaempferi (assembly GCA_027924585.1). NCBI lineage: Eukaryota > Viridiplantae > Streptophyta > Pinopsida > Pinales > Pinaceae > Larix > Larix kaempferi. Next base: position 239,223 of record BSBM01001399.1, read on the forward strand.
TCCACTGAGCCTCCTTCATTCAGTTAGTGTCTCCATGTGCTAGTTACATTTAGTTACACCTACTACACTTAGTGAGAATCAGTTTGACTGACAGTTGACAGTTACTTATGCATTGATGACTCCACTGATGATCATGAGGACTCCTAGTTGTGCTCCGATGACACTCCAGTGATCTTTTGATCACTCCATGAAGGCTAATTCAAATTTTCACCTTAGGCATTCGAATCCTCATGCTTGCACTATTTATTTGTCCATACTGTGATTAATTAACTAGTGTGTGTGAAGTATTATTGCTTTTATCCGAGTTCTACTGTACCATATTATTCTGTTGCTCATTATACTGTATTGACCACTATTCTTCTATTTTCTTGCTTAATCATAATCATTCTCTTGTGAGGTATACATCATCTCTTAGATCTGCTGCGAAGATTTTTACAAAACGCCCCCAAAAGTCCCGAGAATTGGACTTTGGGGGGGGGGTTTAAAAATCGCCCCCAAAATTCCAATTCTTATGAATTTTGAGGGGGGTTTTTAAGAACTGCCCCCAAAGACCTAATTTTTTTTTTGGAGGGGGTTTAGCAAAACCGCCGCAAGCCAAAACTGCCCCTAAAAGGGTGATTTGTTGTAGTGCAAGCAAGATGAGCTAAAATCTCAATATAAGGGTTTGCTTTCTTGACTTGAGAGGTGATGGTTTTGGAGAGATACTCTTTTCCTTGTAAACATTTTTTTCGTTCTTGTGGAGAATATAGTGAAGATTATACTAGGCACATTAATGCTGATATTTTGTATTGAGAAGTTTTCATTGTGATGGATGCATGCTTGGAGTAGCTCTTGCACGGTAAATTTATCCAATTGAATTTGTTGAGGAAACGTGCTTCCTCTTACACTTCATGTATGCAATTTACATATTTCCTTATTATTGTCATTGATGATAGGACTATGTAATAGAGATGTCTCATTGTAATATGTTTTTGTTGTAATAATAATTCCTACAACCACTCGATTAAATCCTCATGGTATTTTAGTAGGAAGAATGGATTAATGCCATCATATAGGTGTTTGTATATCCCTCTTTCATTGTAAGTATAGTTGTCCAATTATAACCCCATGTGTGTCACGTACCCACCCATCCATCCAAGGCAAGGGAGGGAACATGATGCCAATCTATGGGGTTTTTCATAAAAACTCATCCCATTCATTATATTCATACAATTAAAAACCTATGTGTGCAGATGTAAATTCAACAAACATGCACAGCGGAGATAAACTCATCCACACACAATTCACAATTTCCATTCAATTTAACACATTACACAATTAAATACAAATAGAGAATATACTTATCTCACTGTAATGTTGTCCCCAACAACTAGCTATGTCGCTGCAACGTTCCTCCCAACCGTAGGTCTCTTCCTAGCCTGTATGATTTCAGCACTCAGAGACCACCCCTGAGCTGGGCATGATATCTACAAGGAAAAGGGGACTCTCAAGTTCATACATAGCCAAATAATCATTTGTATTTAAGCCAAGCCAATCCACAGCTGGGTTTATCAGGCTAAATATGAACTATCTTCATTTGTAGATGCTTCCACTCAAGCTCAAGCCAAAACAATGGAAACCCATGTCAACCCCAACAATCCCCAACACACAGCAACTCATAAACTGGGCATGGATACACATAACATCAAAATCCCAAGTGTTGGGTATGAATGAAAAATGTGGGCAACCAAAAACAAAGTGAGAAATGGGGAAAACAACCCTGGGATGGCAATTTCATTTTTAGAAAATGTCCATGGGCATTCAAAGAGCTGCAATGGTCTCTACAAACCCCCAAATCGTGGTCTCTCTTTCCCAACAGGTTTGCAACACAAAAACCAATTCCCAGCAATGCCAAAAGGGAGGAAAACACTGGAAATCAGTGGAGAAAAACACCCAGGCAGCTCCCAACAAGTTTGCAACACAAAAACGCCCTCTTCCTAGCTAGAAGACCTAGAGAAACCAGAAAAACGTGGCTAGAAAACGCCCAACAAGCTTCCAAAACGTGAGAGAGTGAAGTATGGTCATGAATAAAGGATTGGGAAGGCAATTCGTGGGTGTTTTCTTTCCCAATAAGGATAAACACGATTTTCCATGAGGGTGGCTTGCCCATACTCGAATTTGGACAGCCATACCTCCCCAATCCCCAAGGCATTAACTACTTCACCTAACTCTTGGGAGAAATGAATGATTGGGCACCAAAGTCAACATGGGTAGTTGATGGTTGATGGGTTCTCTCATTAACACTTGGCTTGACTTCATTGGCTCAAGGGTTTGAATATTTCCCTCCCAATTCCTTGTAATATCATGCCCCCATCTCTTGTTGCATTGCATAGCTAGTTGTGCGTATTTTATTAAAATGCATATTTACAATTCCAATGTGCTTGGCTAGCATGTAAACCATATGCATCAATAAATCGATGGCATGGCCTTGGCCTTGAGCTCCTCTCCATGATTTTATAGCAATATTACATCATTTAAAATTTTAATTCCATGGGGTCAAACTGGGGACGTTACAATGTGACAAATGATTTATAGTCACTAGATTTTATCCTACCATTACTCATATTTTAAATCCATTGTAATTTTTTCTTCTTCTTAAAAACATTTCTCCTTGATTCATCACTCTTATCCTTTATCAATCCTAGTCTTAGGAAAGCTTCCCTTGCTAGAGGATAACTATCACTAAAGATTTGAAGAGTGTGGTGAGGTGACAATGAACTCCTCTTAGTTCAACCTAGGTTTACACTTGTGCTTTGGGCCTTTATCACTAGGGGCGTGGATATATGTTATAACAATAAACAATTGTTCACTATATTGATTGTTGTTTAAACAATGCCAAAACAAGAATGCAAATAAATATAAATATAATATTTATGTATGTAGATATTTCCTAGGAAATAAACTATTCCATAACATAAGCCATCCAAGATGCGATTAGTTTTTGATTCAAAATTTGACGAATAAGATGAAAAACATTAGCATGGTTAAGTTTGAAGGTTTGACTAGGTGGAGTTTTTCTTAGTTTGTCAAAGGAAATATTCCACAAATAAAATCATAATTAATACCTTGACATTCATGCAAGTCATTTTCCTTTTTAAAATAACTTCTATAGGTATAATCTTGTTACAACACCTCAAATACAAGTATAGCTCAAAAAAATCCTTTGACATGCATTATTTAATAACTTAGAAAGATCTTTAAATTTGCTATGTTTATACAATATTTGCTTTGCTAAAGATATGGTTAAATGTTTCAAATGGAACATAGAATGTGATGTATATATGTAACTTTGTGATTCACAAGAAAGGTTGACCATGAGCCTTTTCTACCAACCAACCAACTTAATATGTTTGAGCATGATCCATAAGGTATCTATGACTAAGACTTTAGGCATTTGATGGATTACTCCCATACAAGATGAAAACTGTTCTAAAAAATACAAGGGTTGTTTCTTTAGTGCAAAGGACATCAATTGATTGGTTTTGATCTAGTGTTTTTTTGTTAATAACATATCATTTTTTTCTTAAAACATTTATAGGTAACCTTTTTTCTCAATTAATAATACTATTTGATGCTTTCTTTATGAATCATATTAGAAATAAATCTACACTTGGAAGGATAATTTAAATGGTGAAAGTATATCAATTGAAATAAATATCAATACGCTTATTAGTTTCTCGTTTATAATGAAATTATAATCTATATTCATTTTATAAATAATTTTTTATCACTTTCCATTAAAATTGATAAAAATGTTGTGAATGCATGTAACCGTTGTATAAAACTTAGTGCACCAACAATGAAAGGGAGAATATGAATGAAATGCATTACTTTTTCAAAGTGTATGTTGTTAAACTATCACATGATACTTACAAAAGATTGAACACCTTGAACAGTCGCTCACACAAACATATCACATATCAACATATCGATGCTTTCACATAATTTAAGCCCTCGAAAGGGAAACATGCCAGGGCCTCAACCAAATAGCTACTTGAGGCAATTTATTATGCAAAGAAAATGATATTACAAATGAGATTCTCATAATCAATCAACTAGAAAATGATCCTCCATGATCTTTAAATAGAGATCATGGACCAATCGGGCATTAAGCCACAGATAAATGATCGTTAAGATTGAGGAGACGTTGAACCGTCGGATCACTCTATTTCAAGAACATATAGTGGCCATCAAATTATATATATATAAATGCATACTAAAGAAACACAGTTTATTTAACAAATATATTAGAACAAGTCGATCTTAGGCTAACTCCTAAATGTCTAAATATCCTAATATCCCCCCTTAAGAACAACTTGGGATAGGATTGAAGGATTTACAAAAGTGACACTATAGGAGAAAGAAGGAGGTATTAGAGCTTATCCCCCCTTAATGACATATTCCTGAACTCCTAACATAGATTGAAGTTTAGAAAAAATCGCTTCTATAAGAGACGTTGTGAAGATGTCTTCAACTTGATCATTTGTAGGGAAAATGATCACTAACCACTTATACTATGAAACGAGAACTCGATACAGTTCTCATTTTTCTCTCTCCTAATTTTAGTAGCTATTGTTACCTCCGTTTCAGAAAGGGTTGATACCAGTATCACACATTTTCATTTTGAGGCATTTTTTTGGGGCTTTGAATTATTTTTGTCGTAAAATATTTTTAATTTCTATTTTCAAGTGTGTTTTTAAAATTTAACAAAATAACATACATTTTAAAGCAATTTATAATGAAAAACATATACATTTTGCAAATTTTTCTATAAAATAAGACATTTTTATGAACAAAATAAGACATTTTTATTGACAAAATTGTAAAAAAATCCAAAAAATAAATACATTTAAAACCATTTTCAATGAATTTTCAGAGATTTTTTGTATAGAAATGATACTATTTCATATTATTTTCCAAAAAGTGACGATTCACATAAATTCAAGAAAAACTATACCATTTATTTGTAAAAAACATATTAAAAACATTAGATATAGAAATTTTATTTCTAAAATAAAGTCTGAAAGTCAAAAGATTACTAATATATCTTATCAAAAAATTGTCAAATTTCACATTTTCTTCAAGACATGAAACTAATCAACAATATCACGTAGGCCAAATTCTCCATCGAAATTGGAATTTTCTGGAGCTTGGCTTTCTTCAGGGACATCAATGTCCTCTTCAATTGGGTATTCTATGTCTGCAAGATGCCCAAATTGCTCCTTTCGAAACACCCCTCCTAATGGGGGTTGAGGTTCTTTTGACATCTTTGCCACAAGTGTTTCACTAAACTCTCATTTCTTCAAACCAACTTCTTGCAGTTCATCTAGAAGAAATTGAATAGCATTAACTCTTTGCTTGATGTAATTGCATTGCAGTGGATCATTATCAATGGATATGAAATTTCTTCCTTTCTGTAAGGAGCATGCTATTGTTGTACCTAATCACCAAAAAAAAAAAAGAAGTTAAGTCAAATAGCATAAAGAAGCATACTTTAAAACAATAAAATAATGAAGAATAAAAAAACAATAAATATTGAAATATGATTTCATATGTAATATCAGAAAGTTTACTTGAACCCAAGAACAAATATAAGACCCAATCTCCTTCTCTTGAAAATTATAATTAATCAGTGCTTGTGGATTTTGATAGATGTTTACAGTCACTCCTTTCAAATCCCTTTCTTCATATGTTAATTTTTTAACCACGGCATTATAACTCAACACCTGACTATATTTTCCTTCACTCTTTTCATTGATTAAAAGAGATTCATAAGTCTCATCTTTTGTCCAAGTTGCAAGATGCATGTTTTCAATATCACTCAGAAATGGATCACTGCTGGAGCTAAGAATATTAGGCTTTTTCTTGTAACAAAAAAAATAAAAAATTAACTTATCAATAAATATAATTGATTTATAAATTCAAAAACTTGATAATATAGTGCAAATATCTTTCAAATAAAGTTGCTTCCTTGTTTTTCCTTTACCCTTGAAGGATGTCAACAACCCCCCTAATTGTGTGTCTGAATGGAAAACAACAAATCTCCATAGTGGTGATGTTGTGACATCCACAAATCCCGAAACCACTTTTTAACTGATTGGTAAGTAGAAGGCTCACAATCATAAGTAGTGTTTCGGATATTGTATCCATGAAGGATATTTGCAATAACTAGTGCGTACTCCTTTTTAGGAACATGATTTGCAATGTCTGCATAGTCACCTAAAATGATTTTATATTGCACAGTGTCAATCCCATTCCAAATATAATGATCAAGTGTATCATCAAGTTCAACGTTTGCAAGACGTTGTCTCCTTTGTCGTTCTATTTTGGCTCTTTGGATACTTATTTTGAAGGACTCTGGTACTCCATCTGTACCCCTCTTTGGCATCTTCAAATGAAAATTATCTCTATAAGTAATAAAATAGAAATGATTTGAATTAACAAATAAATAAAATAGGATGTATCATATATCAACATACCTTCTTGAATGCAACAAAAAATTGTTTAAGGTTTCTATTGAGATTGAGTCTGGATAGTCACATTTGACATCATCCTAACTCTTCTCATTCAACATTATAACCATCTCCTCTTGTATTTTCATGTAAATCTTGTGACTAGACAATGGAACAATAAAGAATATTTACAATAATATATAATAACATAACAGAATACTTAGAACATAACAAAAATGTTAAACTCAAGAAAAAAACATCGTACCATAAAAAAAATCAACTTACTTGTCAAATTCATTGCACATTTCCTCCATGGATAAGTCACCTGACTTTACCCATGATAGTATTGTAGCTATTAGTGTTTCATCCCTCACAACTTGCATTGTTCTCCAAGGTGTAATAGTCATGTCTTCTGGCATATTATTGACGTCAAGACCTATCTTACTGCCTCTCCATGAAACAAATTTACTTTTTTTATCTCTTTCTGATTTTTTATGCCAATATTCTCCCAGAAGATAAATATGTCATCAATCAAATCCCATGTTTTCCCAAATCTAAATTCCAACTGGAAATAGGAATCTACAGCTATGAATGCATCACTTCCTTTGGCATTTTTTTGTTTCACATTATCCTCTTTAATAGGGATACAGATTTCCAGACAACATTGTTTCCAAAAACTTGCATCAACTCTAGATTTTTACCCACCACATATTTGCACAAATTCACTATGTATAAATATCACCCTTTGAATAAATGTCATAGTCAACCTATATTCACTATCTGTGTTATGATCCCATGCCAACAAAATTGATTCTACATCTATTAAACCAACATAAATGATGCATTTAACTATTTCAAAAATAGGGTTATTGGGATATTCCTGCATCAAATCTCTTCTTGCCTCTACAGAATGATTCCCCCCAAGAACATAATATTTGTAATGAAACCATCGTGTTCGATCAAATTAATCTCTAGTAGGAACATCTTTAGGGTCAACAAGGACTAGGTAGTCAACCACATGTGCATAGGGATTGTGCCTCATCAATTCTTCCAAGTTGTGAATATGCAAGTGATGTGGTTATTGGTTTTCTAATTCTAAATTGATCTTGCCCTTCCATTGGTCTGTAAAGTTGATTCACATTGAACTCAAATGTATGTCCATTGTTAACCAATTTATCCCTCCACAATCGATCTCGAATGGAATTTTGTGTTGACTTGACAATTCCATCCTCTATATCGGCACCTGGAGTAATGATTTCCCTACTGCCCCCCAGAATTTTCACTCTCAGATTTAGGAATAACATTGGCTTCAGTAACAACAGATCTCCTCTTTTTATGATTTGAAGGGGTTCCTTCTAAATCAACAATGCCTTCAACAGGAATTGAAACACCCTCAACCATATTTATTTTACGAGATTGTCTCTTAATATTACCAGTAGGAGTAGAAACCTCATTTGCAACAATTTCAACTTGTTTAGTTGGGCGAGATAATGATTTAAATGTAACCCTTCTAGGTACCTGATTTGATTTTCGGATGCCCTTTCCTCTTTGTGCTTGTACTTCTTCAGTTTGAACATATGACACTTATTTATTCTTCCTTGCTTCTTGTCCCTTTTGAACAATGACATTAATGAAATCCATAAGATTTTCCTCTGTATAATAAATTCCATTCAACATTTTTGAAATCGACATGGAAAAATCCTGTAAAATAAAAACATTATCGTATTAAATCTATTACATTGTCATATCCAAGTTATAACAAAACCAATTTAAGAATAATATCAATATTCAAAATTACTCTCCCGCTGTCAATATCATGCATGACCCCTTGATAAAAATGTATGAAATTTTCTTGAACATTATATTTTGAAATATTCAAATAATATCGTATTTTGGCAAAGGTCTTGCCTTGTTTCACTTGTGCATAAACAATTTCTGTACCCAACACCACACATATATCTCTCAACAATCCGAATGGATGGTAATCTGATTGAATATATGGAAATGCAGCAGAATATAAGTGAATACTTTCTAGTTTGCCTTGATATTTTTCCTTCAGATGTCAATAATACTCTATTTTGTCTTCTTCTGCTGCATATTTCCATTCTCTAGCATTCTTGATTTTTAAATCCTCAAAGTTCAAAACTTCATCTTGAGGATCAACATTCTCAGATGCCTCAACTATTTTTTTGATGCAATCATCGCCACTATTGATCCAAAAACGTTTACAGATATTTTCCTTGATGCCATTCTCCCTATATCCAAAAGGTAGAATTTTAAAATACAATCAACAAACATTCATAATCTAAAATAAATGAACATCAATGTTCACTATAATCTGTATTTGAAAAATGTTTAAAAAAATGTAAAAATATTTTTACCCCTACCCTACCTTGTCCCTCCTCCCCTTCCGTCATAGATAAAACTAAATAGAAAACAATTAAATACCCCCTACCCGCTAAACCCACCACACATAAAAATAAAATATAAATTACCCCCTAACTTAAGAAACAAAAAAAAACATTCAAAACAAATTAAACCCCACCCTACACCACCATCTCCCAATCCCCCTAAACTATATAAAAAATATATAATAAATTAAAAAAAAAATTAAAACCTACCCCATAACCCCCCCTAAACTATATAATAAAAAATTAAAAAAACAAAATTAACACCTAAACCCCCCTCCCTTCCCCATTATCCCCGCGCTCCCTTTCTCCACCTCTCCCTTCCCCTCCTCTTGCCGCCCCCTTGCCCCTCCTCCTCTCCCCCTCCTCCCTGCCCTCCATTCCTCCTCCTCCCTCCGCCCCCTTCCCCCTCCTCCTCCTCCCCCTCCTCCTCCTACTCCCTCCACAGCCCTTTGGCGCCCAAGTGAGCGGACTTGGGCACCAAAGGGATGCCGAGGGAGAAGGGAGGAGGAGGGGGGAGAGGAGGGGGAAGGGAGGGACGAGAGGAGGAGTGGGAATGGAGGGCAGGGAGGAGGAGAAAGGGAGGGGGCACGGGGAGGAAGGGGAAGGGAGCGGTGGGAAGGAGGAGGAAGGGGAAGGGAGCGGTGGGAAGGAGGAGGAAGGGAGGATGGGGAAGGGAGGGGGCGCGGGGAGGAGGAAGGAAGGGGCTGGGAGGAGGGTGAAGGGTTAGGGGGTAGGTTTTAATTTTTTGTAAATGTAGGTTTAAATTATTATTATTTTTTTAAAAATCAAAACTAAAATTCGTGGGATAGGGGGCAAGCCATGCGCCAATTAATACTACATGAATTTTAAAAAAAATACATTTAAAATAGAAATAAAAACAATATATATATATAACTAACCCGGAAAGTGGTTGAGCCTCCTCTCTTGAAAGTGATAGAAGCTTCTCTCTGCAATCTTCTCATTCTTCTTGAAATCCCTTCATGAATTGCTCCAAAGTCTAAACAATAGTGTATTAATAAGATAGATTAGGTTTAAGTTTACCACTCTTAAAAATGTGAGATAAACAAAATGTAAAAAATAACAATCAATAAATCCATAAAATAATCATTGCCAAATTAACAATAAAACTAACAAATTTATTAAAAATGGAAAAAACACTAACCTTGAAAGTGTTACTAAATTTCTCAAAATTCAATAATGAATAGTAGGAAATCTAAATGGTTTATATAGCCTAGATTAGGTTTAACATTACTTGTTTTACGAATGTGGGATTAAAAAAATGAAATTAGTTAATGCATTATTATTAAATTTATATAAGATGGGTTTACATGAAATATTACTAATGTTATGAATGCGGGAGTAAAAAAAACATGTAAATAACCATTACTTTATTAAAAATTGTATATAAATTTTTTTACAAGAAACTTTACTAGTTTTATATGTCCGGGATAGAAATATGTAATTAGTTAATACAATATTTCAAAGTTTTTTATATCATAAATTAGTTTTTTTACTAGTTTTATGAATGTGACGAAAATGTGCGCTTTATTTTTGTAGGGAAATTTTGGAGGGAAGTTTAGGAGGAAATTTTTTGGAGGGAAAATTTAATTCTCATAGCTATAAGATTGTTGGTTGACAGTTGCACCATTCTACTTTCTGGTGAGGAATATGGTAAAATTTCATTGTCTTATCTATTAAGATTTTTTTATAATTCTATATTTTAGTGAGAAGTCATGGACTCATCTGAATTAAATTCCAATGTCAATGAAGAGTTGTATTGTTCATCTGGCCAAGATACTGGCATTGTAAGCAATGTAAACAAGCATTTTCTTCAAGAACTTTGTAATTATGAATATTTTGAAGACACCAGTAATGAAGAGCAAGAATGTGATGGTGATAATGATGATGATGATGATGATGAAGATATTCCTCCAAGTGGGGATCCTAAAGACAGTAAGCAAGATGATGGAAATTTTCCTCCCAACGAGGATTTTCAAGGCACCAATGATGATTTTTCTGAAAATGAGGATTTTGATGGGACTAATGATGCTTTTGCCGAGCATTCATGTACAAATAATGTTGATGGTTTTCTTCATAGAAAGGATTCTAATGGGACAAATTATGATTTTCCTTCAAGCAAGGATTTTAATGGGACCAATGATAATTCTCCTCCTAGCTGCAAGGATTTTATTGGTACAAATGATGATTTTCCTCTGAGCGAGGATTTTTATGGGACTTATGATGATTTTCCTCCAAGCGAGGATTTTAATGGGATTGATGATGATTTTGGTGAGGACGAAGACATCAATAATGGTGAAGATGATTTTCCTCCAAGCGAGGTTTTCAATGGAACTGATGACGAGTTTCCTCCAAGCGAGGATTTCTACGACACAGATGATAAGTTACCTCCAAGTGAGGATTTCAATGGCATTGATGATGATTTTCCTCCAACCGAGGATTTCAATGGCACCGATGGTGACTTTCCTCCAAGCGAGGATTTAAATGGCACAGATGATGACTTTCCTCCAAGCGAGGATTTCAATGGCACCAATGATGAATTTCCTCCAAGTGAAGATTTCAATGGCACCAATGATTATTTTCCTACGAGCGAGGATTTCAATGAAACCGGTGATGATTTTCCTCCGAGCGAGGATTTCAATGGCACCAATGATCATTATGTTAACGATGAAGCCACCAATGATGAAGTCAATGATTCTCCTCCAAGTAAGGATGTTACAGGAACCAATGATGAAGACAATGATTCTCCTCCAAGTAAGGATTTTACAGGCACCAATGATGTCAATGTTGAATCTAAAGAGTTCCCTTTCAGTGAAGAATTTAGTGGCACCAATAGTGTTGACGGTCACATTGATTTGTTGATAATTGATCAACTTATTAGTGATCATGTCAATCATTTTCATACTAAATTTGGTGATGATATTTTCAATGAGGGGGGTCATATGCCTCACAATGAAAAAATTCATTCTAATGAGGATGTTTTTGCAGACATAATGGTCCAGGGAATGCAGCGACACAATCCAATAATGAGCAGGATTAAGTGTAGGACTAGACCTTTTTATGTCAATCCAAAGCATTCCATTTATACAAGGTCTAAGAAAGAATTGCTCACAATCCAAGTTCTATTACTGATTTGATTTCGAGTGAGTGTTTCTACAAAAGTTGTTTGAAAGGTATAGGCTACAATTATGCCTTGGAGAAAAGGAAGATGTATTTATCAATGAAAAAAAGTATACAAAATTCATATTTAGTGGCGTGAATGATTTATACAAGGACAGTTTATGATTATCACATTGGGAAAGTTCTTCTTTGTAGAAAGGCATTCAAATAGATTCACTCAATTGGTAATCTTCGATTATCAAGAATCCAAACAAGACTAGAAAAGGATCCTACATTTTCTTCTGATGATTATCAGGGATAAATCACTGGGCCATCAACACACATTGCAGTATCATGGATGCATGATTTCTTTTCCAAGCATGGAGAGAGTATTCCAAATAGAGAAACAATACACATTCCAAATCATTTCACAAGGCAGGAAATCTACAAATTATACAAGGATTATGTTCAAAGTGGTCAAGGAAATGGAAACTTCATCAGATATGCATATTTCACAAGAGTATGGAAAAAGAAGTTCAACAACATCCGCATTCCAAAGAGGTTAAGGATGGGGATCTGCAGTACATGTGATTCTCTTAAAGAAAGAAGGGATTAGATCAGAAGGGACAGAAAGAGGTATGTTTACAGAATTGTTTTTTATTTTAGATAAATGTCAATTATTAAAACTAGTTATCAATATTTTTTTGTTATGTTTTTTGTAGATTCCATAATCAATGCACTGCAAGAACATTGCAATCAACAATCAAATGAAGGACAACAGTTGTACAAACATCACAAGAAGTGTTATGATGCTCCACATAAGTATATGGGTTTAATAATTGATGGCATGGATAAAAAAAAAAAACTCTTGCCACATTTTTTCCACGTGTCAAAGAATTTAAAGGAGGAAAATTTTATTTAGTTTCACTTGGTTGGGTGTATTGTTTTTAACGGTGATATGATTCCAAGGGTTTACTTTACAGCTCCAAATATTCATAATGATGCAAATTTGACCATCACCATAATTCACCATGTCATTACTCATTGGCCTGGTGATATTCCTGAAGTTCTATATCTACAATTGGACAACAAAAGCCGAGAAAACAAAAATCAGGTCGCGTTTGGTTATCTAAGCATGCTTGTTGAATTGAGAATTTTTAAAAAGGTAAAAGTTGGTTTCCTTCCTGTTGGGCATATGCATAATCATATTGATCAAATGTTCAACCATTTTGCAAGGACATTGAGGAGGAATAAAGTTGGGAGACTACCATCATTGATTGAAATTATAGGAAAAACATATCATCCAAAGCCTATTGTACATAAATTGGAAGAAACTGTTGACATGCAAAGATTTATGTTTGGATCACATGGTGAAGAAAGGTGCATTGAAAAACTTAATGACATTAGATTTCAACATCAATTTGGTATACAAAATATTGATGGAAAAACACTACTGTGGGGCAAGAAGTACTCAACTAGCACAGAATGGGGTCCTTCATCAGGTTTGGAATTTCTGAAATTCATCCCAAATTGTCAAATGTATGCTTCAAATTTATTGTTATTGCAATCATCTGCAAAGATTCATAATGCATGGAGACATAGTAGATATGTTGATTCTTCTAAATGCTTGGAAGAAATAAAAAATTCTATCGGAGATAAATATGAGTACTTTGATGTTGCTGATTCTATTTGGTGGGAGTCCTTTTTCATGGAGCAGAGTGACATAATTTCAAACTCTACAAATGGAGATATATATTTGAAGTCTCCATTTTCTTGGCCACAAAATTTATCAAATGAAAATGAGGTAACAAATATTGAACCTCGAGGTGTTGAGTTTTCTCAAGTAGAGGAAAGAGAAATGTAGATCGGGTCAAGAAGATCATCTGCAAAGCGTCAAGAGATGGAAGACCTTTACAGGATTTTAGTACAGGATATCAAGGAGGGTTGCATGATTGCAATTTTGGCTACAAATGATGCACATAATTATCCATTATGGATTGCAAAATCTATGAAGGTCAATAAAGAAAATGAAGAAGTAGTATCAGTAGAAGTACATTGGTATGCAACATATACACACCCATTTGATGGTGTGTACAAGGAAGAGATGGTGGTTGAGAAAAAGGTTTGCAGAAAGAGAAAAAGAAAGGGTCAAAAAATAAATCGTCGCCGCATTGAAATCTTGAAATTAGAGGAAGTTGATATACTTGTTTATGATTTCCAGTTGACAAAGAAAGACGCTCTTTGCTCCAAGACTATATAGATTATCAAGAGGTTACTGCCAAAACAAGAAGTTGCAAGATGAGAGTCTGTTAAACCAAGCCATAGATCCCGAAGGAATATGACATCTGAAATGATGGGCATAGATGTAGACTCAGATGGTGCACCCATTAATAATAGAGAAGAATATGGGTCATCTACATCTTCATCCAGTCCTTCATCTGCAAAAAGTGTAGATTCTGATGGGGTGTCAGAATCTATGGATGAATTTGAATAATTTCACATGAAGCATTTTAGATGTTTTTTATTAGTATGATGTTTGCAATTGAAACTCTAAAGGAGTTTTTGAATATTTATATGAATCATTTGTTCTTGTATGGTCGAATATATTATTTCATTATGAATTGCATCATACTTTCTTTGATTTTATATGGTTAGAGTGGTGAAATTAATTATGATTTTTTGTTTGTTTAATATGCAAGTTTCCAAAAAGTTGTAATTTATCTCTTGAATAATTGTTTTTTTCCAATTTATGGGTTGATTTTAAAGTTTTTGTAAACAACAGTATGGGATGTTTAGGCCATGGCTCTATTTTTTACCCTGAAAAAAATACGTGTATACTGGTATCAACACTTTTCTATTTGGGGGGTGTTTTTTTTGGAAAAAATCATCATTTTTATGGTTAGAGTTTTCGTTCATAGTATAAAGTTCTCGTTTCATAGTATAAGTAGTTCACTTCGAGAATGCTTTCATGAACAAGCTTTCTGATGAAGTGCATATGTAGCTCAATGTTTTTGTTGTGTTGATGTTGAGATGGATGTTTGGTGAGGTTGATGGAACTTTGATTGTCACATTGAAGGGGAGTCAGATGATGTTTCTTGAATCCAAACTATGAAAGGATCTGTTGAATCCACAAAGCTTCCTGACTAGCATTAACTGGGGCTCGATACTCGACTTATGCTGAAGAAAGAGAAAATGCTTGTTTTTTCTTACAAGCCCAAGTGTCAGGTCCAGAACCAAGACTGGAAACTGTTAAATTTTGAGCATTAGTTCACAATACTCTAGGATCTGTACTAAGAGAATAACATATACAGTATATCAATGCATGACAATCACAGTAAGTATGACAAGCATCACAAGAATCAAAAGCATAAGAGACAAGAGACACAGAATTTCCGTGGGGAAAACCCTAAGGTGAAAAACCCCACAACTTCCTCAGAGATAGAGAGAGAAATGGCTCAAACAAAGTACAACCAAAATACACTGAGATAGTCTCCTAGTAGCAGATGATCCTCCTACTCACTAGTGCGCCACTTTCTGAGAGAGAGAGATGTACTTTTCTGAATGATCTAAATAGAGATCACCTGATATGTATTTATACTAACCTGTTTTCCCAGTGACCTTATGGGGCTGACTTGTCTAGTTAGGTACATCCACATTATAATATATATTTCAGGGCCGACCCCACACAAGGTGGTCTAATAACCCATCGAAAAGTAGACACACTTGCGACACTTGTCAATCCACATGACGACACTTCCTTATAGAGGAATGAAACATCTCTTATAAGGGTACACTAAATATATATAAAATACACAGATGAAATACATTCCGAAGTTACATATACATCAACACTCCCTCTTAACTAGGAAAGTATTTCTCGACACAAATATGCTAGACAAGTCTTCTTCTCAGGATCATCATCATCGATGCATCGTCATCATCATCGTCACTGCTGCTGCTATCTCAACCAATCTCTGAATCTACTCGTCATAGGAAGTTCTACAGAGCCGGTCCTTTTTCATACTGGATGTAGGCCCACCTCCTGCAGGTCTTCATCATCATTGTCCATACTGTGGAATTCTCAGGACTTATTACGTGTGTCAAAAAACCTGGATGCAGCATCCCAGGCTATTACGAGCACACAACTCTACCTGCAGGATCTCCTAGGAGCACATTACATGTGACCCATCACAAAACCTGGCTGAGGAATCCCAAGCTGTTACGAGCACACAACTCTACCTATTGGATCTCCCAGGAGCACATTACATGTGATCTCACCACAAAACTTGGCTGAAGCATCCCAGGCTGTTACGAGCACACTGCTCTACCTGTCGGATCTCCTAGGAGCACATTACATGTGGTCCACCACAAAACCTGGCTAAAGCATTTGAGGCCTTTTTCATCCCGTCCAGATCTCCAAGGAGCAAATTACATGTGGTCATGGCAAAACCTGGCTGAAGCATCTGAGGCCTTTTTCATCCTGTCCAGATCTCCCAGGAGCAAATTACATGCCATAGGACAAAACCTCGCAAGAGCATCTCAGGATGTTACGGGTACACAACTATGACCTGATGATCTCCCAGGGCACAAATTACATGTCCTCCCAGAGCAATGTCTCGAAAGAGCATCCCATGATGTTATGGGTACGCAACTTCGACCTATAGGATCTCCCAGACATGCTCATCTACACAACCTGATCCACGGCCACAAAGTATCATCTGATACTCATCATACATCATCTTGATGTACACATGATCATCTTGATCATCATTACTGCAACATCTTGCTGCATGTCATCTAGAGAAGCTCGTCATCCATGATCACCCTGATCATGCAATGCATCCATCTGATGCACACCAAGTATCTACTTGATACATATCATCATACACAGTGTATCCATCTGATACATAGATACATGATCCACACAATGTATCCATCAACATACATGATCTACCTGATCATACAATGTATCCACATGATACATATACAGATACATGGTCCAAGCATCCAACATGATGCATATACAAAATACATACAAGTGATCCAACCGATCATATCCAGCATCCAACATGATACGCACATACATATAAATGATCCAACTGATCATATCCAGCATCCAACATGATGCGTACATACATATACATATAAATGATCCAACTGATCATACAAAGCAGAAACTAGAACATCATCCTGATGCTCATCATCCAGCGCTTACATCCACAGCCATGTGAAGGATCCTCCTTCCAACATGCTTGGAATGGCTTTAGCAAATGTGTCCATCACTTCTTCCTCTAAGTGTCCTCGATCTGAAGAACACCAAGCCTCTCCCTGAAGTACTCGAACTTCACCCTGGCTAGTGGCTTCATCAGCACATCTGCAATCTGCTCGTCCGTCGCAACATACAGGAGCTTCACAGCTCCCCTCTGCAACATATCCCTGATATAGTGATATTTGATCTCTATGTGTTTCGACCTATCATGAAACAATGGATTCTCGGACAACTTCACAGAACTCTGGTTATCACAGAAGATACCAGTAGCATCCAATGGGAGATCAAATAACTCAAACAGTAGCTTCCGTAGCCATACTGCCTCACAACTAGCTGAACAGGATGCAACATACTCTACCTCAGCTGTACTCAGTGCTACGCAGGACTGCTTCCTCCTAAACCAAGAGATCACACTTGATCCCATACTGAAGTAGCACCCAGATGTGCTCTTCCTATCTGCAGCACTACCATCCCAATACGAATCAACATAACCCTGCAGGTTAAAATTTTGATTCGCTTCATACTTGAGCCCATAATCCACTGTACCCTTCAGGTACCTCAGAACATGCTTTACAGCAACCAGGTGAACACTCCTTGGATTCGTTAGGAACTGGATCAATGTGTTCACAGTAAAGCAAATGTCCGGTCTCGTGTTCGTCAGGTACATCAAGGACCCAATCATCTGACGATACATAGAGACATCAACCAGCTTAGATGAAGCATCACATAGAAGCTTCAGATTCGATGCCATAGGTGTGGCCATGGCCTTGCAATCCATCATCCTGAATCTCTTCAGTATATCTACTGTGTACTTCCCTTGACCAAGGAAGATCCCACCTGCACTCTGCCACACCTCCATACCTAGGAAATAATGCATCATTCCCAAATCTTTCATATCGAACTCAGTAGTAAGCTTCCTCTTAGTATCTGCAATCAATCTGTCATCTCCTGTTACAAATAAGTCATCCACATATAGGAGTAGAACCACATGATTCCCTTCTTCAACCTTTTAGTAAAGGTTGGAATCCACTTTACTCTTGGTAAAGCCCAAACTAGATAGGAAACTGTCCATCCTACCATACCAGGTTCTGGGAGCTTGTTTCAAGCCATACAAGGCTTTCTTTAATTTGCACACATATGACTCCCTGTCATGTATTTAGAAACCGAGTGGCTGCTCCACATATACTTCTTCTTCAACTACACCATTCAAGAAAACAGTCTTGACATCCATCTGGTGTATTTTCCATTTCATCGCTGCAGCCAGGGCAAGTAATGTTCTGATGGAAGTATACCTGGCTACAGGTGCAAAAGTTTCTTCATAATCTATTCCCTCTTTTTGAGAGAATCCACGAGCTACGAATCTTTCCTTGTATTTCTCCACACTGCCATCTGCAGCATGCTTGATTTTGTAAATCCATTTGGAAGTCACAACAGACTTCTCTTTAGGTCTTGGGACAACATCCCAAACATCATTCTTCATTATTGATTGATATTCCTCAACCATGGCATCCTTCCATTCTTTCTTTTCCGCTGCTTCTTCATAACTGGAAGGCTCTTTGTTCATAATGTCACAGAGTAAATCAACATAGCTGGTATGAGATCTGGTTCTCTTCTTTGCTCTGTGTTCCTCTTCTGGAATGCCAAATCTTTCTGCATCTTGAATGAGCTCTCTATCCCATGTAGGTTTCCTTTTGTGAGATTTATCCTCACGGGGTGGATCTACAGGTTCTTGCGAATCTTCAAACTCACGAACAACTTCTGGAACTGCTTCAGTCATCGTAGTGTCGTGAAATATAGTTTCCTTAGGTTCTTCATAAACTTCGATCGATGCCTTCCTTGATTTGATGAATGCTGAGTTCTCATCAAATGTCACATCCCTGCTGACATCAATCTTCTTGAACCCTGGAAAGTATATTCTGTAAGCCTTCTAGCTTTCACTGTAACCCACAAAGATACCCTTCTTTCCTGAAGGATCTAGTTTGGTACTCTTTTCCTTTGGGACATGAGTGAATACCGGACAACCAAATATTTTGAGATGGCTGACTTCAGGTTTCTTACCAGAAAAGACCTCTTCTGGTGTCTTGTTGTCCAATATATTGTGGGGTGTTCTGTTCTGCACATATACAGTTGTTCTAGCTACTTCTTCCCATAGATGCATAGGTAGATCCTGGTCATGGAGCATTGATCTTGCTGCTTCCATGATTGTTCTGTTCTTCCTTTCTACAACTCCATTCTATTGTGGATTGTAAGGAGCAGTCAACTCCCTCTTAATCCCTAAATCACTGCAAAGCTTCTTGAAGTCACCTGAGGTGAATTCTCCACCATTGTCGGATTTGAATGTTTTGATCTTCTTATCAGTTTGATTCTCCATCAAGGTTTTGAATTCCTTAAACTTATCAAACACCTCATCTTTGTTCTTCAAGAATTATACCCAAGTCTTCCTGGAGAAGTCATCAATAAATGAGACATAGGACCACATACATCTGAGTGGATGATTTCCAGGATATCCTTTTCCTTGCTTTCACTGCTTGGGAAAGCCTTCTTAATGTCTTACCTTTTGCACATCCTTTGCAAACACCTTCATGTTTGGTCTTGATTTCAGGAAGACCCTCTACATCCTTGCTTGCAATTGGAAGTGCCCTATAATGAATATGAGAAAGTCTTCTATGCCAAAGTTCACTTGGCTCCATGGATTCATGCACCATGGCATGTTCAGGTTGTCCCTTCAATTTATACAAACCTCCCTCTTGCTCTCCAATCACTACTGCATCATCTATGGTCTTTCCCTTTGGCCACATTAGGACTTGGCCATCCACAAATGCAACCCTCATACCTTTTGCATCCAATGCAGAGATGGAGAGTACGTTCTTCTTGATCCCAGGTACATAAAGGACTTCTTTCATCTTCAAATATTTTCCAGAATCTAGGTTGTAGGAGGCTTCACCACTTCCTTTGATTGGGTATTGATAATCATCCCCAAGTTTCACCTTATGGGGTGATTCATGTTCAGATAGGTTCACAAAAGATTCCTTAAACCCAGTCATGAGTTTGGAAGCCCCACTGTCAATTAACCAATCATTAAAACCATGGGAGATGGTACCTATGAGAGCAGAGATCAGAACGTACTCTTCTTCACTTGATGAGTTATCACCACTTTTTGCTCTAGCCTTCTTCTTGGGTGGTTCATCATCCTCGGCAGCATGAGCATGAAACCTTCTTTTGCTGCCCTTCTTCTTCTTGTTGGAGTTGTTGTTGTCCTTCTTGTTCTTGGGACAATTTATGGCAATATGTCCTTTCTCATTACAGGTGAAGCATATTCTTCTTTCTTTGAAGTGATGTGAAGATTTCTTGGAGTGAGATGGCTCTCTCTTGGACTTCGCTTTCTTGGTGTGAGTTGTGAGAGCTTGATCTTCATTCCCCATCTTTTCTTCTCGTGCCACAATCCTTGCTTCTTCTTGTGAGCATTCTTCCCGTAGTCTACTGAAGGAAATCAACTTCTTTCTTGCACAGATTCCTTGAATGAAGGAGTCCCATGACCTAGGTAAGCCATTCAGAGTGGTCACGACAACTTCACCATTCTCTACCATTTCATCTACTGCTTCTAGTTAGTCCTTGATCTGGGAGACTCTTGAAAAATAAGATTGAATGGTTTCTCCATTCTGAAACTTTACCCCTTTCAATTGGTTCCACAGGGTCATCTTCCGATTTGTGTTCTTCCCTTCAAATAGCTTGGTCAAAGAGTCAAACATCTCTTTGGGTGTCTTTAGAGAAGACACATGGGGTATGAGATGGTCTTTGATAGAATCAACAATGATTCTCTTTACCTTGATCAAGTTCTTCTTATGCAATACTTTAGCCTCTTCATCCTCTGGGATAGGGATGTCTTCTTTTATATATGAGTCCAACTCATTCTCTTCCAGGATTAACCCAATTCTATACTTCCAAGCTCGGAAGTTATTAGCCCCTTCAAGCTTATCCTCAAGCTTGGTGTGTGTTAACACCCAAAAAGTGCTCACTAGCTCATTTCCCTATTCACATGACCCATTTGTCCACTTTTTCACCATTTGAGCCTCTGAAGCCAACAAAAGGTCACCAAAAGGCCTTAATACACCCCTTTTTCCACTCAAAATGAGTATTTTTCCTAAAAAAGCACAAAAAACCCTCAAAAAGGGTCCAAAATTCCCAAAATATTAAAAAGGGAATAAAAATAATAAAAATATTCAAAAAAGGAAAAAGGAGGGAAAAGTACCTAAACCATGTTGGTCAATACCATTGGTTTCCACAAAACCATAATGGTATTCCCCACCACCAAAACCTATAAAAAGGTGGTAGGGGATCCTCATTTCACATCCATCCATCTTCCTATCCTCATGCTGCCAAAATCTCCCTTGAGCTTTTGGCCATTGTAGCAACCTTGGAGAAAGGACCCTTTGGAGTTTGGAGCTGCTCACCCTTGGAGCTTCTCAACTATCTTCATCAATCGGAGGTATTATTATTGCAAGCACTTGCTTGCCCCCATTTTCAATACAAAAATTATTTTTTATATTTCTTGTTCTTGTTTTTTTTAATTCAAAAATGCACATGCTAGTTTAGTTTAGATTTAGATTTAGTTTATTGTGTTTGCTTAATATTGAAACTACTGCTACTAGTTAGCAGGTGCCCATAGCACTAAGCTTGGTTGCAAAACCAAGCCAACAGTTTTTTGGCGACTCCACTGCTTTCAAATTTTTAGATCTCACTTTTGCTTTAGATCTTAGTTTTTGATAGTATTAGTTAGTTTAATTCATAGATCTGCCACTCTAGACAGCAGATCCATTGCTGTTCTAGATCTTGGCCCATTTTATTGCCATTAACATCCCGAAATTCTCAATTTTCGGGTTCATTTTTTGGCGTCCGCGTACGGCTTTCGCCTCGCGGCTTTTTTCCCAACAGTCGCGTGGCTCATCGCGACCCTTTTCCGCACGGTTCACCGCAGCTTCGCGGCCAATTAGCGCGCTGCACATCGTGGCTTCGTGGACATTTTCCGTGCTGCACATCGCGACTGTGTGACGAAATCCCGCGCTGTCCTTCGCGGCCGAAACCCGCGCTGCCCATCGCGACTGTGCGACAGAAACCCGCGCGGTCCATCGCAGCTATTCTGTCAAAACCCGCGATGCCAATTTTTTCCATTCGGCCGATCCGTTTAAAAAAATTAATTTTTTGCTGTATTACCTGCCCACTTAGCTATTTTACAGCATCAAAAAATTCCTGCATTTTTTACAGCCATAGAAATCTTTTTATTATTTAGAATGCACCTTTGAAAAAGTCTTTTTAAAAATTTTCAGAAATTGAAAGAAGGATTTATTTGCATTTTATCTAGATTAAAATTTTGCTGTTTACTTCTTTGATATTTTGCCAATAGAAATTTTTGAAAAAGAAATCCATTTATTTCTTAAAGAAGTCATATTATTTGCTTTCCTATTTCAAAAGATCCTTTGTTTTTTGAATAGTCTTTGCAAAGCATTTAATTTCCATTTATTGAAAAAGTCATCATTAGAGAAATTTTGAGGTCAAAAAAGGGCCTCAAAACAAAGAAAATGTACTATAAAATACAACCAATCACATTCTAATAGATGACATCATCCCCCTTGGTGAGGTGGCATTGCATTGTCACGTCCCCATTTTGACCCCCTTTGTAAATGATGTAAATATTGTAACTTAATCATGGTGAGGAGCTCAAGGCCAAGGCCCCACCATTGATTTAGCGTTTATGTATCGGCAATTAAAATAGATGCCTATGGTTCTTGTGCGAGATGGGCACAATGTATATAAGACATCATGTAAATACGAATTTTAATGAAAAATACCCACAACCGGCTATGCAATGCAACAAAAGAGATGGGGCATGGTTCTACAAGGAATAGGGGTGAGCCAATAGTATTAATCCATGTGTCAATGGGGAAACCCATAAACCACCAACTACCCATTTTGTCTCATGTACCCAATCATTTAATTTTTCCAAGAAATTGGTTAAGGCAGTTAATGCCTTGGGAATGAAAGAGTATGGGCAAGCCATTTTCGTGCATGGGCAAGCCATCAACTTGGAAAATTGTGTTTTTGCTTGTGGGGCAAGAAACCACCCACGAAATGGTGCCCAAAGCCATGGGGAATGGGCAGTCTTCAGGAATTCACACAGTTGGAGTTAGTTGGGTCTTCCCATATACGTTTTTCATCAAAATCCTGCATTTTTCCATGCCTGGGAGTCGTTTTTGCCTGGTATAACAGTTGGGAGAGGAAGGCCATGAATTGGGGACTAGGAGGGAGGTCGTTTTTGCCCCGAATGGACCCTGGACGTTTTTCTAAAAATGGATTTGGCTTCCTGGGTTGTTCACCAACTTCCCATTTCGTTTTTGTGGGTTCCCACGTTTTTCTGGGTTAGTTGAAACCCCATCTCATGCATCCCATTGTGGAAAACGTTTTTCTCATGCCCAGCAAGTGGGGTTCTGCTGTTATGTGCATCCTCGTTTTTGGTTTGAACCTGTGAATTGAAGTTGGGAGTGGTAGTGGATAGAAGTGGCTTGATAAACCTAGTGGGGGAGGCAACCTCTCAAGAAGATCAAGAGGGATTTGGTTACTCTTCTATGCATACCCTGAGAGCACTAGATAGGGAAGGTATGGCTTGAGGGACTGTATAGCAGAGAAAATAATACTTCCTTGTGCTGGGTGTGTAGGTATTGTGGGTGCCAAGCTAGATAGATCTTGCAAGGTTATCCCTGGCTCTGTGCTGGAGCTCACTAGCTTAGCAACTCTTCCTTTCCATCTCCTAGCAGCCTGATAAACCCAATTGTAGATTGGCTTGGCTCATTTTGGTGTACGCTTGGCTATGTGTGAGTCTGTTGTTCCCTGGTTCCTTGTAGAGATCATGCCCAGCTCGGGGGTGGCAGTGGTGCTGAGAGATTGAGGAGCACACTGGCCTACGGTTGGGTGGAACGTTGCAGTTGCATAGCCAGTTGCGTGGGACTACTTCTGTATAAGATAAGTATTCTCTTGTGCGTTAAATTGGCAATTACCATTTGATGAATATTATGAATGTGTGAAGATTGTGCAATTCATAAATAAATTCCGCTTGATTTCTGATAATTATGCATCTTCATATCTCTATTTAAAAATCTGAATGATTGTTTGAATGCTTCTTTATAATGTATGGGGCTGGATGCCCAGTTTAACCTCACGATCCTCTCCATCTAGTTGGTAGAATGGGAGGGGACGTGACATGCATGAGTTAAGAATGCTTATTTGTCAAATTTTCTATGGTGGATGAAAACACATAGTTAACCAAGGTAGTGGTGTAAGTACTTTTAAGTCATAAAGTAAAGTACTCATAATGATAGTCTTTTCATAAAATAATATTATTGTCATTTTCAAGTAAAGTACTCATAATGAATGTCTTTTCACACACTCACATAAAATAATATTATTGTCATTTTCAAGTGAAGTACTCTTAATTCATAAAGAAAGTCCTTTCACATTTTTTTATAAAATAATATATTATCATTTTTATGTTTGTAATTTTAAATTATATATTCACTCCATTCTATTTAATAACATAATGTCAAACTAATAAAGAATAATAATAGATTTAATAAATAATAATAATAATAATAATAACAATGCAATGTGGATTATAATAATATTATTGACATTTTCATGTAAATAAATTCTCAATTAAATTACATTATTAAATTCATGAGAAAAGTACTAAATATAAAAAGTCAACATAAAATTAAAAAAAAAGCTCTTAAAAATGTTTTTTATTATTTAATTTCATTTGCAAGTTCAAGACAAATAAATGTTAAAGGACAATACATTTTTGGGAATTTACAATGAATCTTAGTCACATCAATGTAGTCTTATTTTATTAATTTTATTTCTAGTGAATTTTGAAAAGTAACTCAACCATGGTTATTTATATTGTGCATAGAAAATAGTGTGGGAGGTGACTTGTCATATATACCTACCCCATAAAACCCCCAATTCATAATATTTTAATATATCTCATATTTTTGTAGTACATCTCTTAGGAGGCCCTTATTTGACCTCAAAATCTCTCTAATGATTATTTGCTTTACTATTTCAAAAGATCCTTTGTTTTTTGAATATTTTCGGCAAAGCATTTACTTTTTCAATTTTAGTTTAAAATACCACACGTGCACCCACTCAAACACATAATTTAAACTGAGCCTTAAAATTTACCCTAACTTCATCCCACTGTTAACCCCACTTGGGGAACACTTAAAAGAACTTTGTAGCTAGGTAGTATTGAGGGGATAGGTGTTCCAATAACACCCCTCAGTTATTACATTTGAGACATAGCTGTTGTCCATTAGGGAACCAAAATCTCCTAGTATTTATTGGCAGGGTCATAACCAGTTTATCGGAAGGCCTCTCCCCTAGGAGGGTTGAAGTCGCGAGGATGGTTCCGGAAGTCTGAGTGGAATACCGAAATCCATTCAGTAACCGAAGGCTACCATTCGTAGTTCTCAGGATATCCTTGTATGGGGGTATTGCGGTAAAAGGACCAAACGGCAGATTTACCTTTTCTGGACGTGTCATGAACAGAGTATCCTAGTTGCCATTCTTTAGGATTGATTACCCGGTGTCCCTCCCGGTAGGGGGATATCTAGCCATTGAGTCAACACTCAATATTGTCTGACTTGGATTTCATCACCTTGCAGAAAATATCGTTTGTTGATTCACAATACTTTTAGTTAGGTGTTTGCATGATACAATCCACCTTTGGTCTAGTAGCATCTATTTTTTCTAGAAGCTGTTTACATGTTGGTACTCTGACCGTTTTTTGCATCCCTCCACTTATTATAGCACAGCTGCTATAATAAGTGCCTTTTTTGAGGTTGATTTTTTGGCCTGAGAGCCTTTATTTTCACTCTCCTTCTTGCACCCTTGGTTGCATTAGGGTTTTGAGTTTTTTATACATTACCATTTTACACACAAGATTTTTTCACAAAAAACTTATTTCTCACCATTGAGAATTTTAGACGCTCTTGTCGTCTTTAGGGCGAACTCCCAGAGTTCAGTCTACTTGGCTCTCCATGTCACCGACGTAGAGCCTTATCTCTTGACTCGACACATCGTCGGTCAAACAGACGGTCATCTGATTCTGACACGCCTCACTTCACAACTGATTCTGAGGCAGAATCCAAAAACCCTACTGCGTTATTCCCAACCAGCCTTATGGATGGAACACCATTCGAACCACTGTTTACCAGCACCATAGGTGATACATCCACAGACCCTTCTACTGCGGTGCCATCCATGGAAACAACCACTCCCTTGGGTATGTCTAATATGGGGGACACTCCATTTTCAGGGATTCCCAACACAGGACCACCTCCTATTATGGGTATGCCCAACATAGGGGTCACACCCCCTCTGATTACCACAACCCAGATCCTAGGAATCCCTACTACTATTCCTAACCCTGGTGTAACCCATGTTGCACTTGAAAACGCTGGCCCATACCAGACCATAGCTATTGGAGGACACATACCTTCCATACCTAGCATATCTTTAGGCGCTACTGGACCCCCATATCATACCACCATGACTAGTCATGTCCCAGTCACTACGCCACATTCATCTACTAGCTTACCATACATGGCGAGTCTAAACTTACCAGACTTAGCCAGATTAACCAATGATCCCATTAGACACGACCCTGCGTGGCCTCACATGCCCACCAAACTCCCCTCTGACATCCCTAAGTTTGAGGGCAAGGCAGGTGAGGACCCCCAGAACCATATTATGTCCTTCCATCTATGGTGTTCCTCCAACTCCATAGTGGACGACTCTATCCACCTCCATCTGTTACAACGCACCTTCACTGGCTCTGCAGCTATGTGGTATATCGAGCAGCCCCATGGGACCCATGCCACCTTTACCTCCCTTGCCTCGACCTTCCTGTAGTTCTTTCAGTTACCTGTCCGCTATGATGCGGGAGTTGAGATCTTACTATCTTGCAGACAGAACACGGCCACCCACATCACTGACCACATTCATGAGTGGCGTCGACGCCGAAGCCTCTGCAAAATCAAGTTAGATGACCGTATCTTCTTAGATTGGTTTCTCAAATCCCTCCTCCCTCTCATTGCCAAGGATGTGGCATCCGAACGACCCCAGTCTGAAGAAGAGGCCATCCTCAAAGACCAACAGTTTGACCTCATTTACGCCCAATCGGGTTATCTGTATACCATTATACCTGACGCCCCTCTGGGTGAGTCATCCCAACACGATGCGCCGGGGCCATTCCATGCCGCTGATGGCATCATTGGTTGTATGGCCTCGCATCCCCAACCCTTTTCCATTGCACATCCTAGCCATGGTCCCAACCTTTCGCGGGCTACATCTCAATCTTGAGCAACCAGTTCATATGCTCCCATGGCACATCACCACCATACCCATGGACCTTCATGTCCACCTCAGTGGTTTGGTCATGCACCACCTGCATACGCCCCCCAGCTGCACCTCAGCCAATGTATTATCCACAGCAAGCTGCGACACCTAATCCAACACCTCCAATAGCTCAGGGTTACCAACAACCCCAGCAGGTAAATGGACCACCTCTAGCCCCACCAGCTTATTATCCACCGCAACCTGCTCCCGCACCTGCGGTAAACCAAAATCCTCCCACTGCTCAAGGGAAAGTGTACACACAGAACAACTAGCCCCAGCACCAAAACAACCAGCGCAACCAGGGTGGGCAACAAAACCGTGGAAGAGGACGTAACCGCGGTAACAACCAACAACAACATCAAGGACCTCCACCTCCCAATCCCCCGCAAAATAACAACGCTGCTCCTCCTAACCAGAATCCGGATCGTAATCCCAGGCAGCCCAAAAACAGTAACCTTAGAACAAACCATCCTTGTTCTATTTGCAGGTTCTATGGCCATTACACACATGCTTGCCCACATTTGGAGCGAGCTCGGCAACGCTGGACTGACGATGCCCATCGTCAAGGACAAGCGGCTCCTCAGCCGCCACCCAACCCTCCACCACCTCAACATCAACCTTTGGTGCTGCAAAACCCCTTTCCAAACCAAGGTGTAGTGAACACTCAGCCGTTATCTCCCCCTCAGGGCAACGCGCCACCACAACAAATCACTTATGCCGCTCTTGATAAACCCATGTTTGATTCAGATACCCACCAATTGTTGATGATGTCATCCGCAGAGGCCAACCTCCAAACCCGACGGAACCAATATGGCTCCACCCCTGAAGCCCCCCCCACAGATAAGAACACTAACGTCCATCCCACAGATCAGGCGTTACATATACCTCCGGTCCACTCGAGGGCGCTTCTAAAGCACCTCGCTTCCCACTTCGTCGCATCAACAATAATCCCAATGATCGTGCTGCGTCGAACATCAACATTGTAGATGACTTAGCCCAGTCTCCTGCAGCCATGTCTGCTTTAGAAGTCTTGAAAAACTGTCCTTCACAGCGCAAGACTTTACTCTCTTCCATTGGCGCCATTGACCCCAATGATTCACAACTGATGACATTCGATTTGGACCAGTCCGAACCACGCTTACCTTCTACTTTAGCATTCCAAGTTTCCGTTTCCGTTCGGAATCTTGTCATCCATCGATGCATTATCGATGAAGGTGCCTCCACATGCGTTATGTCCACATTCGTTTGGCAGAAGTTGGGATCCCCTACTCTCCAACAGTCCACCACTGCGTTGCGAGCCTAAGACGGCCGTTCGGCTCAACCCCAAGGTCTCCTAACTAATGTCCCCGTCCAGCTGGCGGGTAAAACCGTGCTCATTGACATTGAGGTCATCAATGCCCAACTCGATTATAACCTCTTACTTGGTCGCAGCTACATGTATGCCATGCGAGCGGTTGCCTCATCCATTTTTCGTACTATGATGTTCCCCCATGAGGGACGCGTGGTCAAGGTCGACCGGCTCACCTATTACGATCCCAAGGCCCCCGTCGCACCTGAAAATGTTCTCCCTATGATTGAACAACCTATTTGTGGTGCAACTACATCGTTTGTTTCCTCTGTAGGACCCAGACTTTACTCCGAGGCACCGATGACTTCTACATTCCAATCCATTCCACCACCGTCACCGGAGACCCACGTCGCTGACCTCTGTACTCTCTCCCACAATACACAAACAACCAACAATCAATCATCCTTGTTACCTAAACCACCATTGGTCCCTAGTCACATTGGTGTTACACCCATCCACACAATCCCCTTTCTATTTCCTCCCTCAGGTGTAGTAAGCGCTCCGGTTATGGCTACCCTTAGTCTCCCCGGGTTAACATTGGGATTATCCGTGTGGTATATTTCGCCTCCCGTTCCGCCGCCGACACCAAATGTCATCCTGCAATCGGTGCAACCCATTGTCACTTCTACCCAACCACCTCCCGGTATCACTACTCCTTCGTCATCGACGAATCCACCTCCACTCATCAGGCCCACTGGGGGCAGAAACCCACAACCATACACTGCGGTACCCCCACCCAAAGTAGTTAAACCTCCCCCCGTGTTTCGTGATCCTCCCAAATGCTCGTTGTGTGATGAGTTAGGCCATCCAACTCATCAGTGTCCACAATTACCCGCATTACAGGAACACATGAAAATGCTTGGCGACGACCCCAACATCCCGGTTGTCAAAATCGACTCAAACCCAAAGCCTCGTGATAAGTCACTGCGCACTAATCACCCTTGTGCCATATGTGGTGTTTACGGCCATTACTCACATCACTGTCCTGATATCCCAGATTACAGAGCAGCGTTGTATGAGTTGAATAACGTCGACTTAGAAATATCTCCTCCCCTCATTGAAGAAATCTACCCTACCGTATCATCCTCATCCGGAGAGATTAACACCATTTATATGATCTCTTTGACTACCCAAACATCGTCAACTGACTTGACCACTCACAGCTTCCGCAATGATGAAGAGATTCTTGAGCCTCCTACTGCTCCTGATGCCTCTCAGGAAAATAACATGGCCAATATTTCTCCCGTCATCCACATCAACAACTCTGACCCACCTGGTCCCCTTCATACCATTATGTTAGGAGCCTCCCACAGTGAGCATGACATTGGAGAATACAAAAAATTGTTCCAAGAATTCACTGATGTCTTTACTTGGTCAGATACCGAAATGATTGGCCTTGACCCCGCCATTTATACAATCTTCACTGGATACCCTTCTGTCCGGTCGTCCCCTTCCATTGATCCCGTTCGCACATATGATCCACTCTGCTATGTCGGTTTCGCTGATGGTGCAAGCCGTTGGTCCCCCAATCTGGCCTCCGCAGCTTGGGTAATATATTCCCCTTCACATGAGTTGATCCACGTCGATGGAGTGTGTTTAGGTACTACCACCAACAACCAGGATGAATATGATGCCGTGACCGGTCTCCTGGCCGCAGCTCTCCAAATGAGCATATGTCACCTTAACGTTTTCTTGGACTCACAACTCCTTGTTTCCCAACTCAACAATGATTACCAGGTACGCGATCCCTGTTTGTTCAGAAAATTTTTGCGCACTAAACAAATGATTCGACAGTTTGAATCCATTTCGTTCACACATGTCCCAAGAAACCTCAATAGTGTAGCAGACCATATGGCCAACAACGTCCTTGACTGGCACACCAATCGCATCATACCATAAACAAATAATGCATCCACGTGCATAACATGTGCCTCCATGGGCATATACCAAAACAAAATGTGCATCCACGTGCATAACATATGCCTCCACGGGCATAAACAAAAAATCAAAATGTGCATCCACGTGCATAACATGTGCCTCCACGGGCATATACAGAAAATAGAACATGCCTCCACGGGTGAACAAAAGACAACAAGTGCATCCATGTGCATACACGACTATATACCAACATCATATATATATATATATATACATCATCGTATAAGTCAATACATGTCAGAGGTTCCCTCAGCACCCAATACACAAAAGCTACATCAGCCATACAAAAAGGTGCTTCCCCATATGCTCATCAGCATTTGGGGGAAAGTACATATCATCTAGTCATCAAGGTCCCTGGGCTCCTCTGGCGCCTCCTCTGCTGGTCCCGCCGGATCATGCTGAGCTCGGACTCGCCTCTCCGCCGGCCCCGCTGGATCATCTCGTAAACGGATCCTGCCCTCCGCCGACCGTGCTTGCTCCCGTCGAAGCCTATCCCTCAACTTGGCCGCCATCACTGCCGCTCTCAACAACATCGAGCGCCACTTACGAGGTTCCTCGAAACATCGCTCGACGATGTCCCGATCCAGGTCCCTCCACCCATCCTCTGGGAACCCTGCTACAATCATACCCAGTGTCTCTCGGACACCATCGACAGCATCATCTCGAGGTCCAACCCCTCGGCCAAGAGCCCCAAATCCTCGACCAGGTGGAGGCGGGTACCGCTGCGCGAGGGAGGGCAACCACCATCGCCCATCCCCTGCGAGCCACATAATCAGCCGGTGGTACAGGACCAATATTTGCACAATGCAAGTAAACCATCATATACATATATAACTATAATCATAGCCAATAAATCTACAAACAAATGATATAGTAGAGAACAAAACGTACCATCTAAACCCCAGGCCTGTCCCTGGGCGCGCGGCATCTCAGTATCTCCTCGATAATCCATACCAGCGTATGGATAGTCCTCAATCACCAGGGGCATCTGCTCCCACTGCTCATAAATATCCTGCGAGAAGAACCCCCGGATACCACCACCTTCGCGAGGCATCATCTTCCCCCACCGCACCATGCGTGGCTCACTAACCAAACCATCACGAATGGGCACCCGTGGTCGCAAAGTCAGCACCCGCTCAAAGAAAAAAGAACATAGAAAGGAGGCATAACATAACTCTCCCCCCTACCGGCTGGCCTTGTCCAGATCTCTCTAGACACCAGCTAAGAACATCTGAGCCCATGCATAATAAGTCCCCCTCAACACCGAATCCACCATCATCGTTTGTCACCCTGAAAAATGATGTGGCACCGCGGCACCCAGCACCCGCAGCACACATGCCCCAACAACCCTCATGTCCCACTCTCGCAGAGATCTCAGACTCAGCGAGCTGTTCTGCAAAATAGACCCAGGGACACAGAAGGTCTCCAGGAGATCCTCCATGTCAACATCTGTCGGGATCCTCAGTAGAAGATCCCCCACCTCTCCTAAGCGAGGCAACCCAGTAAGAAAATAAACATCTGTGAGGGTGATCTCCAACCTCTCACCTCCAACAACAAAAGCACCCTCTGCAGGCACCCACCAGCTCACCAACTTGTTCAGTAACGGTCTTACTGAACGCATTTGTGGAACCTGAGAAAACTTCAAGAGCCCACTCACCGCCAGGGTCTGCCGGACCCCCTGATCAGTCCGAATCCTCTCCATCAGATCCTCGTCTATCTCCCGCTCTCGCCATGAAGTCAATGGTCTCCTCAACATCCTGCCAAAAAACAGAAGAAATTTTTAGCACTAGGAATTTTTTTTTTCAAAAAATGCCATCGCGGGTTTTCCATCGAAACTCGCGATGATCATTGCGGCTTCCATAACAGAACCGGCGATGAACATCGCGGTTTCGAGCCAGACAGTCGCGATGAACATCGCGACTGTCTCCCCCATACTCGCGATAGACATCGTGGGTTCCAACCTGACAGTCGCGATGAACATCGCGACTGTTAGCCTCAAACCTGCGATGTCCATCATGGCAAAAGACCCGAAACCCGCGATATTCCACGTTGGAAGGCCAACATGGAATTTCGCAGCCTTTGGGGGCCCGCCGCTAACCAAAAACGACATAATTGAAAAGGATAAGGCGAATGGAGTTACCTGAAACTCACGGAATCGAAAACCAACGGTGAAATATCCCGGAAATCAAGAAAGAGCTCTGACTGCTCTACCAAACTCGCACGTAACAATGACACGTCATATGGGCCCCACGCCCTATTTATAGAGATTCCACCATTTTTCAAACAACCATTCCGGTGTCATACGACGTCCGTTTCTCAAACCATTGGTACCATTGGAACCAGAACAGCGAGAACTTCATGACAGTTCTTTCCTTTTCATGTTTTCACCAGGTCCATTTTTTGACCATTTTTTCATGTCCTCGTTGCCTCGGTTTGCGTGCCACATCGACCGTCGTCCGTTTTTGACAAGTCTTATATCGTTGGATTCAGTTTTCCGCGCTTGTGATGATGCTTGAGATCATTTCTTGCTCTCACACCCAGATTTTTCGAGCATTTTTCCATGCCCCCTCTGTTGATGTATATGTAACTTCGGAATGTATTTCACATATATGTATATTGTATTCCTATAGAGATGGTATTATTCCTCTATACGGAAGTGTCGTCATTTATATTGTAAGTGTCGTAACTTATACTTGATGGGTTATTAGACCACCTTGTTGGGGTCGGCCCTGTATAAGTCATGTGGGTCGAAGGGTTATTAGACCACCCTATTGGGGGTCGGCCATGTGGGTCAAAGGGTTATTAGACCACCCTATTGGGGGTCGGCCCAGTTAGCATTATATTATGTGGTTAAGTTCGAGCCTACATGAGTTAGGTAAAAAGGCAAGTCAAGTCAAGTATAAATAGAGTGCGGGAGGCACTCTATTTACTCACTCACTTCTCACACATGCTCTCAAGGAGGAGAGGCGCACTTATGGAGGAGGAGGATTGCTGCTAGGTTATGGCTATCTCTATTGGTTGGTTGTATCATTGCTCTATCTATCTCTGAGGAAGTTATTGGGGTTTTTCACCTTTATGGTTTTCCCCAAGTAAATCTTTGTTTCTCTTGTGTGCTTGCATTATTGTCTCCATGATTGATATGCTGTAGATATGCTGTACATGTTGTTCTCTCAGTTAAGATCCTAGATCATATTGAAGTAAATTCAGAAAATTTAACATGGTATCAGAGCTAGCCTGAAAGAAGGCATGATATGGCATGTATGACACTTGTTGCACTTACGATGCTAGGGCTTGACATAGCAAAAACCAGTCATCGTAGCACTTTCGCTATAAAACCGTTTTGGAGAAGTTTTCGGATCTGAAATTGTTACAGGCTCAAGCTAAGATCTCCAGGTATCTTGTGTCCAAAGGAAAACCTCTAATTCGTTGTACTTTGTGATTTATGATCTGTACAATATAGGGTTTCGGCCTCTTCCAGATCTGAGTCAAAATCAGGTGACCTTGGGAAAAAGGTCATAACTTGGGCTAGGAAGCTCCAAATGAAATTTCGTGAAACGTGACAGGTAGTACACAGGCCGAGCTATCTCAGAAAACTTTTTCAGAGGACGAGGGTCAAACAGTGACACGTGGCATGCCGTACAAGTTCGCTCTCCTGTATTATCCCATAAACAGGTCACGTTGCGACACTTGGCATATCTCTCTCTCAGAGAATCCAATTGAGGTCAGACCTATCAGGATGGAAATATAACAGGCCGAGATATCTCAGAAAACTTTTCCAGAGGCCGAAGGTCAAACAGTGACACGTGGCACGCCGTACAAGTTCGCTCTCCTGTATTTTCCCAAAACAGGTCACGTTGCGACATTTGGCATAACTCTCTCTCAGAACATCCAATTGAGGTCAGACCTGTCAGGATGGAAAGCTAACAGGTCAGGCTATCTCAGAAAACTTTTTCAGACCCTGTGGATCAAAAATTTTGGAGTTACACCAGAAACAATCAGGTACATATTTTTGTCAAAACAGAATTATGTTTTGGTACCTTCATTCATGGCTTCCGGAATTTAGGGCTTTGAAGAAAGTTGGAATTTTTGTAATCGGAGACCACGGCTGGATGCTACTCATCAAAATAGAAATTTAGAAACCAAGATCAGAATTTTTGGCTGGGTAGAAGGCCGGGTTTGATCAGACCCTAGTTCGGGACTTTGATCAGAAAATGGAAAATTAGGGCTTCTGTAAAAATGGGAATTTTTGAAATCTGTGACCACAGCTGAAAGCTCCTCAGAAAAATAGAAGCTTAGAGATTTGGATCAAACCTTTTGATGGGGCAAAGAGTGGGCTTCATCAAACCCCAGTTCAGGGTCACGTCCAGTGAATCCGGAAGTTTCAAAGGCAAAATTGAGGAGTGAAACTTTGCAGTTTTCAAATTCTGAATATACCAGTTTGATCAGCTCATCAAGGCGCATATTTCTATCCTTTCGGAAGTTTGAAATTCAAAGTTTGAATTTTTGGGGTTTCTCTGACAAACCCATATCCAGCTCTAGGTCCAGTTCTTGCAAATCAAGTGGATTGGGTTAATCCTAGAAGAAGATGGATTGGTCACCTGCATAAGTGAAGAAGTTCCTGTTTCAGAGGGAGATGAGGCTAAGGCCTTACATAAGAAGATTTCAAGCGATCTCGACAGGTATGAATCATCGAGGTATGTTTTGAGCTTTGTTCATGATTAAGTTTATGGTATGCTTGTCTTCATGTTATTACGGTTAGTACAATCTTGATTTTAGATTTGTCGTATCACCTTAACAAAATTATGAATGCATGATAGAAGATATTCATTGGTTAGGGTGTTGACACTTATGATTGTACTAATGCATTATGGTGTTGTATGAGGTTTATGTTGTCTACTAACATGAAAGGTACACTAATAAAGACAAATCATGTTCTGGTCCAAGAACATATGATCATGATGACATGAGGATAAAGACTCATCCATTGTCATGGATCTCACAGAAGATCCATTTACAAGGTATGTATAACTTGGTTTTATAATGGCTAACCTATGAGATATATAGGTTACTAGCACAAGTCATTGAAGAAGATCAAGAAGACATCATGTGAGTATGTTAGACATAACTAACTAGCATACTAATCCAGGTATGTTTTTCCTATATCAAGATAGAATCCTACCTTGGGTTAGGATCTTATACTGTTGTTGATAATGATTATTCATGAAGTCATAGGTTTGAATAATCATGATTGTATGCATATTATGTTTCTTACCATAATTGATGATATGACTAACCAGAAAAATCATGATGGTATAGGTTTGAATAATCATGGGTTTTATGCATTTTATATCTCTTATCTTGATTGATGATTCAACGAACCTGAAGAGTCATAGGTTTGAGTAATTACAGGTTTAGACATGTTATGTTTATTATGATTTGACTAACCATAAGAATCCTACATAAACCTTGAATGCTAATGCTTATTATTTATGTTTGAAATGATCATGACTATACATGCTTGAGATTATTGTGTTTTAATAGTATACTAATGAATGTATGATTTTATATGAGATCACAAGGATAACACATTCATGATACTAATAAGCATGCATAGGGACCAAGGATGAATATGAGATTCAAGAACAGGTAATCCAGGAAGCAAAGATCAAGAGGGAGTACACTCCAGTGGTTTATGCAAGGATGCAGATATTCAGAGGGAGTTGACCATCTCTCTACATCCCACAACAGAAAGGTGTAGAAGAAGCTACTTCAGATTAGGACTCCAGTAGCTCCTGCAAGGAAGCGAAGACTCAGAGGGAGTCCACCCAACGAACAAACAAAGATACGTATTTGAATTGTCATTTCTTAAATAATACTGTTCAATAATGTATATACTGATGTTCCTAGAATTAGGTTGTGTATTATGCATATTAGAATAATTGCATTGATGAACAGTATACTCCTAATATGCATGGGTAAGTGGCCTATGGCATTGTACAACATTCCATTGCTACTTATCTAGAATGAAACCTCTTTGCTGACATGTTGGGAGTTGTGCACACTCTTAACAATGTTCTGGTAGAGATTGGAAGGCATCTAGAAAGTTACGGAATATGGATAAATGTTGTATTGAAGCATTGGCTAAGATAATTGCATGACTGTATGGCATATTTCTTTATGTGTAAGAATTTGTTCTGAAAACTATGAGATGTTTTCTAATCATGCAATTTAACTTGTTGTGTAGGAAAGATCGTATGCCATCTCCTACAAAAGAAGAACTACAACATTTTGTTCCAGCAACAAAGATATCTATTGAAGATATTGAAGTTCCCAGGATCTGGGATGAAGAAATGAAATGCCATGATCCGTCGATCATGAAGAATGATGTTTGGGATGTAATCCCAAGACATGAAGGGAAGTTTGCTATGACTTCCAAATGGAACTATCAGATCAAGCATGTTGCAGACGGCAGCATTGAGAAATATAAAAGTGATGAAATAGAAGATACACCAGATGGATTCAAGACAGCTTCCTTGAATGGTGTAGTTGAAGAAGAAGTGTATGTAGAGCAGCCACTTGGTTTTGAGACACATGATAGGAAATCATATATGTGCAGAACTTGGTATGGTAAAGATAGATTGATTGCCGACACGCAACGGAAGCTTTCTTCCAAGTTCGAGATGAAGAACTTGGGGATGATGCACTATTTTTTTTTTGGCATGGAGGTGTGGCAGAGTGCATATGGAATCTTCCTTGGACAAGGGAAGTATGTAGTAGAGATCCTGAAGAGGTTCGGGATGATGGACTGCAAGGATATGGCCACACCTATGGCATCGAATCTGAAGCTTCTATGTGATGCTTCATCTGAGCCGGTTGATGTCTCTTTGTATCGTCAGATGATTGGGTCCTTGATGTACCTGACGAACACGAGACCAGACATTTGCTTTGCTGTGAACACATTGAGCCAGTTCCTGACGGATCCGAGGAGTGTTCACCTGGTTGCTGTAAATCATATTCTGAGGTACCTGAAGGGTGCAGTGGATTATGGGCTCAGGTATGAGGCGAATCAAAAGTTTAACCTGCGGGGTTATGTTGATTCAGATTGGGCTGGCAGTGCTGCAGACAGGAAGAGCACATCTGAGTGTTGCTTCAGTATGGAATCAGGTGTGATCTCTTGGTTTAGCAGGAAGCAGTCCTGCATAGCACTGAGTACAGCTGAGGTAGAGTATGTTGCAGCCTGTTCAGCTAGTTGTGAGACAGTATGGCTACGGAAGCTACTGTCTGGGTTATTTGATCTCCCATTGGAGGCTACTGGTATCTTCTGTGATAACCAAAGTTGTGTGAAGCTATCCGAGAACCCAGTGTTTCATGACAGGTCGAAACACATAGAGATCAAATATCACTATATCAGGGATATGGTGCAGAGAGGAGCTGTGAAGCTCCTATATGTTGCGACAAACGAGCAGATTACAGATGTGCTGACGAAGCCGCTAGCTAGAGTGAAGTTCGAGTACTTCAGAGAGAGGATTGGCGTTCTTCAGATCGAGGACACTTCAAGGAAGAAGTGATGGACACATTTGCTGAAGCCATTCCAAGCATGTTGGAAGGAGGATCCTTCACATGGCTGTGGATGTAAGCGCTGGATAATGGGCATCAGGATGATGTTTTGGTTTCTGCTTGGATATGATCAGTTGGATCATTTATGTATGTACGCATCATGTTGGATGCTGGATATGATCAGTTGGATCATTTATGTATGTACGCATCATGTTGGATGCTGGATATGATCAGTTGGATCATTTATGTATGTATGCATCATGTTGGATGCTGGATATGATCGGTTGGATCATGTGTATGTATTTTGTATGAACGCATCATGTTGGATGCTATTGGATACATTGTGTGGATCATGTATCTTTGTATGATCAGGTAGATCATGGATGCTGTTGGATACATTGTGTGGATCATGTATCTTTGTATGATCAGGTAGATCATGGATGCTGATGGATACATTGTGTGGATCATGTATCTTTGTATGATCAGGTAGATCATGTATGTTGATGGGTACATTGTGTGGATCATGTATCTTTGTATGATCAGGTAGATCATGTATGTTGATGGGTACATTGTGTGGATCATGTATCTTTGTATGATCAGGTAGATCATGTATGATTGATGGATACATTGTGTGGATCATGTATCTATGTGTGCATCAAATGGATGCATTGTATGATCAGGATGATCGTGGATGACGAGCTTCTCCAGATGACATGCAGCAGGATGTTGCAGTGATGATGATGAGTATCAGATGATACTTTGTGGCCGTGGATCAGGTTGTGCAGGAAAGCATGTAATTTGTGCCCTGGGAGATTTGCAGATGGTCTTTCGAGGTTTTGCCTATGGCATGTAATTCGGTGCCCTGGGACATCTGAAAAATGCTCTTGCGAGGTTTTGCTTGAGAGGACATGTAATTTGTGCCCTGGGAGATTTCAGGTCGGAGTTGTGTACCCGTAACATCCTGAGATGCTCTTGCGAGGTTTTGTCCTATGGCATGTAATTTGCTCCTGGGAGATCTGGACAGGATGAAAAAGGCCTCAGATGCTTCAGCCAGGTTTTGCCATAACCACATGTAATTTGCTCCTGGGAGATCTGGACAGGATGAAAAAGGCCTCAGATGCTTCAACCAGGTTTTGTGGTGGACCACATGTAATTTGCTCCTGGGAGATCTGGACAGGATGAAAAAGGCCTCAGATGCTTCAGCCAGGTTTTGTGGTGAGATCACATGTAATGTGCTCCTGGGAGATCCGACAGGTAGAGCCGAGTGCTCGTAACAGCCTGGGATGTTTCAGCCAGGTTTTGTGATGGGTCACATGTAATGTGCTCCTGGGAGATCCTACAGGTAGAGCAGTGTGCTCGTAATAGCCTAGGATGCTACAGCCAGGTTTTGTGACGCACGTAATAAGTCCTGAGGATTCCACAGTATGGCCAATGATGATGAAGACCTGCAGGTGGTGGGCCTACATCCAGTATGAAAAAGGACTGGCTCTGTAGAACTTCCTATGACGAGTAGATTCAGAGATTGATTGAGATAGCAGCAGCATTGACGATGATGATGAATCGATGACGATTATCCAGTGACGATGATCCAGAGAAGATGACTTGTGCTAGAAGAACTGTGCTGAGAAATACCTTCCTAGTTAAGAGGGAGTGTTGATGTATATGTAACTTCGGAATGTATTTCACATATATGTATATTGTATTCCTATAGAGATGGTATTATTCCTCTATACGGAAGTGTCATCATTTATATTGTAAGTGTCGTAACTTATACTTGATGGGTTATTAGACCACCTTGTTGGGGTCGGCCCTGTATAAGTCATGTGGGTCGAAGGGTTATTAGACCACCCTATTGGGGGTCGGCCATGTGGGTCAAAGGGTTATTAGACCACCCTATTGGGGGTCGGCCCAGTCAGCATTATATTATGTGGTTAAGTTCGAGCCTACATGAGTTAGGTAAAAAGGCAAGTCAAGTCAAGTATAAATAGAGTGCGGGAGGCACTCTATTTACTCACTCACTTCTCACACATGCTCTCAAGGAGGAGAGGCGCACTTATGGAGGAGGAGGATTGCTGCTAGGTTATGGCTATCTCTATTGGTTGGTTGTATCATTGCTCTATCTATCTCTGAGGAAGTTATTGGGGTTTTTCACCTTTATGGTTTTCCCCAAGTAAATCTTTGTGTCTCTTGTGTGCTTGCATTATTGTCTCCATGATTGATATGCTGTAGATATGCTGTACATGTTGTTCTCTCAGTTAAGATCCTAGATCATATTGAAGTAAATTCAGAAAATTTAACACCCTCGTCGCCTCGGTTTGCATGCCGCATCCGCCGTTCTCCATTTTTGACAAGCCTTATATTGCCGGATTCAGTTTTCCGCGCTCGTGATGGTGCTTGAGATCATTTCTCGCTCTCACGCCCAGATTTTTACGGCATTTTTCCATGCCCCCCTCGTCGCCTCAATTTGCGTGCCACATCGGTCGTCGTCCATTTTTGACGAACCTTATATCGCCGGATCCCGTTTTCCGCGCTCATGATGATGCCTGAGATCATTTCTCGCTCTCACCTCCATATTTTTTGGGCATTTTTCCCATGACCCCTCGTCGCCTCAGTTTGCGTGGCACATTGGCCGTTGCCCCTTTTTGACAATCTTTATGTCACCGGATTCAGTTTTCCGCACTCATGATGATGCTTGAGACCTTTTCTCACTCCCATCAATCCCTTTTTGTTCGGTATAGTTTTACCCCTTTTTCGGGCCGAGCAATCCCTTTTACGAAAAAGGCACTTAGGGAGTTTCTGTTAAGCTCTTTTCTGACTCCTAAAACAATTAAAAGATCGCCGAGCAACCTTGCTTCCTTTCATGCTCGCTAAACGTATCTGAAAGGGCGTCTACCTGGTATAAGTTTACCCCTTTTCCGGACCTTATAGACTAATTACGAAAAAGGAATACTCTAGTCACATCGGCTAGAAGAGTTCTCCATTTGCATCATTTTATGCTTTTTCGGGCCTTGGAGACTAACTTACGAAAAAGATCACCAATGGAGTCCACTTACCGCTTTTAGACTCTCTAAACATGAAAGCGACCACAAGCAATTACCATCCTGGGCTCGTAAAACCAACAGGATAGTATTCACAACCACTGCAGAGTCTTCTTATCGTTTTCAGACTCCTTAAAAAATGAAAGCACCAATGAGCATGAACAGTCCCCGGGCTCACAAAATCCACAGGACAGTACCATTTCAGAGCACACTTTTATCCCTTCTTGGAGCTCATTATAACTATGAAGAAGGACCCAATGGTGCTTCTCAGTGCCACAACAGATCACGTCTACTCATATGGCAGCTTCCCCATTTTGGTCGCCTTTGTTCAGAGTATTCTGCAGTATGTCACCTTGAGAACCCCTCGACAGCACCCATCAGCTTGATTCCCCCCAGAGTTGTTAAATTTTCTGAATTTACTTCAATCTGATCTAGGATCTTAACTGAGAGAACAACATGTACAACATATCTACAGCATATCAATCATGGAGACAATAATGCAAGCACACAAGAGACACAAAGATTTACTTGGGGAAAACCATAAAGGTGAAAAACCCCAATAAATTCCTCAGAGATAGATAGAGCAATGATACAACCAACCAAGAGAGATAGCCATAACCTAGCAGCAGATCCTCCTCCTCCATAAGTGCGCCACTCCTCCTTGATTGCATGTGTGAGAAGTGAGTGAGCAAATAGAGTGCCTCCCGCACTCTATTTATACTTGACTTGACTTGCCTTTTTACCTAACTCATGTAGGCTCGAACTTAACCACATAACATAATGCTGAGTGGGACGACCCCCAATAGGGTGGTCTAATAACCCTTTGACCCACATGGCTGACCCCCAATAGGGTGGTCTAATAACCCTTTGACCCACATGACTTATACAGGGCCGACCCCAAACAAGGTGAACCCATCAAGTATAAGTTACGACACTTACAATATAAATGACGACACTTCCTTATAGAGGAATAATACCATCTCTATAGGAATACAATATACATATATGTGAAATACATTCTGAAGTTACATATACATCAACACTCCCTCTTAACTAGGAAGGTAATTCTCAGCATAGTTCTTCTAGCACAAGTCATCTTCTCTGGATCATCATCATCGATGCATCGTCATCATCATCATCACTGCTGCTGCTATCTCAATCAATCTCTGAATCTACTCGTCATAGGAAGTTCTACAGAGCCAGTCCTTTTTCATACTGGATGTAGGCCCACCACTTGCAGGTCTTCGTCATCACTGGCCATACTGTGGAATCCTCAGGACTTATTACATGCGTCACAAAACCTCGAAAGAGCATCCCAGGATGTTACGGGTACACAACTCCAACCTGTAGGTTCTCCCAGGGCGCTATTACATGTGACCCCACCACAAAACCTCAAAAGAGCATCTCAAGATGTTACGGGTACACAACTCCGACCTGAAATCTCCCAGGGCACAAATTACATGTGGTCCACCACAAAACCTCGCAAGAGCATCTCAGGATGTTACGGGTACACAACTCCGACCTGAAATCTCCCAGGGCGCTATTACATGTGGTCATGGCAAAACCTCGCAAGAGCATCCCAGGACTGATTACGGGCACACAGCCCAACCTATCAGATCTCCCAGGGCGCTATTACATGCCATAGGACAAAACCTCGCAAGAGCATCTGCCAGATATCCCAGGGCGCTATTACATGCCATAGGAAAAACCTCGAAAGACTATCTGCATATCTCCCAGGGCACCGAATTGTATGTCCTCCCAGAGCAAAACCTCGAAAGAGCATTTGCCATATGTCCCAGGGCACCGATATTACATGCCATAGGCAAAACCTCGAAAGACCATTTTCAAATATCCCAGGGCACCGGATTACATGCTCATCTGCACAACCTGTTCCACAGCCACAGAGTATCAATCTGATACTCACCATACATCATCCTGATGTACTCATGATCGTCCTGATCATCATCACTGCAACGTCCTGCTGCATGTCATCTGGAGCAACATCCTGAATCTCATCATCCATGATCATCCTGATCATCATCACTGCAACGTCCTGCTGCATGTCATCTGGAGCAACATCCTGAAGCTCGTCATCTATGATCATCCTGATCATCACTGCAACATCCTGCTGCATGTCATCTGGAGAAACATCCTGAAGCTCGTCATCTATGATCATCCTGATCATCAATGCAACATCCTGCTGCATGTCATCTGGAGCAACATCCTGAAGCTCGTCATCTATGATCATCCTGATCATCACTGCAACATCCTGCTGCATGTCATCTGGAGCAACATCCTGAAGCTCGTCATCTATGATCATCCTGATCATCAATGCAACATCCTGCTGCATACATAGAAACATGATCCACACAATGTATCCATCAATCATACATGATCTACTTGATCATACAAAGATACATGATCCACACAATGTACCCATCAACATACATGATCTACCTGATCATACAAGGATACATGATCCACACAATGTACCCATCAACATACATGATCTACCTGATCATACAAGGATACATGATCCACACAATGTATCCATCAGCATCCAACATGATGCTTTCATACATATAAATGATCCAACTGATCATATCCAACAGAAACCAGAACATCATCCTGATGCTCACCATCCAGTGCTTACATCCATAGCCATGTGAAGGATCCTCCTTCCAACATGCTTGGAATGGCTTCAGCAAATGTGTCCATCACTTCTTCCTCGAAGTATCCTTGAT
The DNA here is from genome assembly GCA_027924585.1 of Larix kaempferi. Lineage (NCBI taxonomy): Eukaryota > Viridiplantae > Streptophyta > Pinopsida > Pinales > Pinaceae > Larix > Larix kaempferi. The sequence goes on from BSBM01001399.1 coordinate 283,585, forward strand.
CTGAAGAACGCCAAGTCTCTCTCTGAAGTACTCGAACTTCACCCTGGCTAGTGGCTTCATCAGCACATCTGCAATCTGCTCGTCCGTCGCAACATACAGGAGCTTCACAGCTCCTCTCTGCACCATATCCCTGATATAGTGATATTTGATCTCTATGTGTTTCGACCTGTCATGAAACACTGGGTTCTCGGACAACTTTACACAACTCTGGTTATCACAGAAGATACCAGTAGCCTCCAACGGGAGATCAAATAGCTCAGACAGTAGCTTCCGTAGCCATACTGCCTCACAACTAGCTGAACAGGCTGCAACATACTTTGCCTCAGCTATACTCAGTGCTACGCAGGACTGCTTCCTGCTAAACCAAGAGATCACACCTGATCCCATACTGAAGCAGCACCCAGATGTGCTCTTCCTGTCTGCAGCACTGCCAGCCCAATCTGAATCAACATAACCCTGCAGATTAAACTTTTGATTCGCCTCATACCTGAGCCCATAATCCACTGTACCCTTCAGGTACCTCAGAATATGCTTTACAGCAACCAGGTGAACACTCCTCGGATCTGTCAGGAACTGGCTCAATGTGTTCACAGCCAAGCAAATGTCTGGTCTCGTGTTCGTCAGGTACATCAAGGACCCAATCATCTGGCGATACATAGAGACATCAATCGGCTCAGATGAAGCATCACATAGAAGCTTCAGATTTGATGCCATAGGTGTGGCCATGGCCTTGCAATCCATCATCCCGAACCTCTTTGGGATCTCTACTGCATACTTCCCTTTTCCAAGGAAGATTCTATCTGCACTCTGCCACACCTCCATGCCAAAAACAAATAGTGCATCATCCCCAAGTTCTTCATCTCGAACTCGGTAGTAAGCTTCCGCTGCGTGTCGGCAATCAATCTATCTTCACCATACCAAGTTCTGCACATATATGATTTCCTATCATGTGTCTCAGAACCAAGTGGCTGCTCTACGTACACTTCTTCTTCAACTACACCATTCAAGGAAGCTGTCTTGAATCCATCTGGTGTATCTTCTATTTCATCACTTTTATATTTCTCAATGCTGCCATCTGCAACATGCTTGATCTGATAGTTCCATTTGGAAGTCATAGCAAACTTCCCTTCATGTCTTGGGATTACATCCCAAACATCATTCTTCATGATCGACGGATCATGGCATTTCATTTCTTCATCCCAGATCCTGGGAACTTCAATATCTTCAATATCTTCAATAGATATCTTTGTTGCTGGAACAAATGTTGTAGTTCTTCTTTTGTAGGAGATGGCATACGATCTTTCCTACACAACAAGTTAAATTGCATGATTAGAAAACATCTCATAGTTTTCAGAACAAATTCTTACACATAAAGAAATATGCCATACAGTCATGCAATTATCTTAGCCAATGCTTCAATACAACATTTATCCATATTCCGTAACTTTCTAGATGCCTTCCAATCTCTACCAGAACATTGTTAAGAGTGTGCACAACTCCCAACATGTCATCAAAGAGGTTTCATTCTAGAGAAGTAGCAATGGAAAGTTGTACAGTGCCATAGGCCACTTACCCATGTATATTAGTAGTATATTGTTCATTAATACAACTATTCTAATATGCACAATACATATCCTAAGTCTATGAACATGAGCATATACATCATTGAACAATTTTATTTAAACAAACAAATATGCAATAAATTAAAATACTTATCTTTGTTTGTTGGGTGGACTCCCTCTGAGTCTTCGCTTCCTTGCAGGAGCTACTAGAGTCCTAATCTGCAGTAGCTTCTTCTACAACCTTTTGTTGTGAAATGTAGAGAGATGGTCAACTCCCTTTGAATATCTGCATCCTTTCATAAGCCACTGGAGTGTACTCCCTCTTGATCTTTGCTCCCTGGATTACCTGTCCTTGAACTTATATACATTCTCGATCCCTATGCATGCTTGTTAGTATCATCATTGTGTTATCCTCTAGGTCTAATATAAAATCATACATTCATTAGTATACTATTAAAACACAATAATCTCAAGCATGTATAGTCATGATCATTTCAAACAGAAATAGTAAGCATTATTATTCAAGGTTTATGTAGGATTCTTATGGTTAGTCAAATCATAAGAAACATAACATATCTAAACCTCTAATTACTCAAACCTATGACTCTTCAGGTTAGTTGAATCATCAATCAAGATAAGAGATATAATATGCATAAAACCTGTGATTATTCAAACCTATACCTTCATGATTCTTCTGGTTAGTCATATCATCAATTATGGTAAGAAACATAATATGCATACAACCATGATTATTAACTTCAATGAATAATCATAATCAATCATGCCAAGTATACTTAAATAAAGGATCTTATCACAAGGTGAGATTCTAACTTGATATAGTAAAAACATACCTGGATTAGCATGCTAGCTAATTATGTCTAACATACTCACATGATGTCTTCTTTTTCTTCTTCAATGACTTGTGCTAGTAACCTGTATATCTCATAGGTTAACCATTATAAAACCAAGTTATACATACCTCGTAAATGGATCTTTTATGAGATCCATGACAATGGATGAATCTTTGTCCTCATGTTATCATGATCATATGTTCTTGGACCAGAACATGATTTGTCTTTCTTGGTGTACCTTTCATGTTAGTAGACAACATAAACATCATACAACACCATAATGCATTAGTACAATCATAAGTGTCAACACCCTAACCAATGAATATCTTCTATCATGCATTCATAATTTTGTTAAGGTGATACGACAAATCTAAAATCAAAATTGTACTAACCGTAATAACATGAAGACAAACATACCATAAACTTAATCATGGACAAATATCGAAACATACCTCAATGAGTCATACCTGTCGAGATCGCTTGTAATATTCTTATGTAAGGCCTTAGCCTCATCTCCCTCTGAAACAGGAACTTCTTCACTCATGCAGATGATCAATCCATCTTCTTCTAGGATTAACCCAATCCACTTGATTTGCAAGAACTGGACCTGGAGCTGGATATGGGTTTGTCAGAGAAACCCCAAAAATTCAAACTTTGAATTTCAAACTTCCAAATGGATAGAAATATGCGCCTTGATGAGCTGATCAAACTGGTATATTCAGAATTTGAAAACTGCAAAGTTTCACTCCTCAATTTTGCCTTTGAAACTTCCGGATTCACTGGATGTGACCCTGAACTGGGGTTTGATGAAGCCCACTCTTCCGCCCAATAAAAATGTTTGATCCAAAGCTCTAAGCTTCTATTTTTCCGAGGAGCTTCCAGCCGTGGTCACAGATTTCAAAAATTCCCATTTTTACAGAAGCCCTAATTTTCCACTTTTCTGATCAAAGTCCCGAACTAGGGTCTAATCAAGCCCGACCTTCTTCCCAACCAAAAATTCTGATCTTGGTCTCTAAATTTCTATTTTGATGAGTAGCATCCATCCGTGGTCTCCGATTACAAAAATTCCAACTTTCTCCAAAGCCCTAAATTCCGGAAGCCATGAATGAAGGTACTCAAAAATAATTCTGTTTTGACAGAAATATGTACCTGATTGTTTCTGGTGTAACTCTGAACTTTTTGATCCACAAGGTCTGAAAAAAGTTTTCTGAGATAGCCTGACTTGTTATCTTTCGATCTTGATAGGTCTGACCTCAATTGGATTCTCTGAGAGAGAGTTATTCCAAATGTCGCAACGTGACCTGTTTTGGGATAATTCAGGAGAGCGAACTTGTACGGCATGCCACGTGTCACTGTTTGAACTTAGGCCTCTGAAAACGTTTTTTGAGATAGAGCGGCCTGTTATCTTTCCATCCTTATAGGTCTGACCTCAATTGGACTCTCTGAGAGAGAGTTATGCGAAGTGTTGCAACATGACCTGTTTATGGGATAATACAGGAGAGTGAACTTGTATGGCATGCCACGTGTCACTGGTTCAACTTCGGCCTCTGAAAACGTTTTTTGAGATAGTACAGACTGTGTACTACCTGTCAATTTTTACTAAATTTCATTTGGAGCTTCCTAGCCCAAGATATGACCTTTTTCCCAAGGTCACCTGATTTTGACTCAGATATGGAAGAGGCAGAAACCCTATATTGTACAGATCATAAATCACAAAGTACAACGAATTAGAGGTTGTCCTTTGGACACAAGGTACCTGGAGATCTTAGCTTCGGCCTGTAACAATTTCAGATCCGAAAACTTCGCCAAAAAGGATTTATAGCGAAAGTGCTACGATGGCTGGTTTTTGCTATATCAAGCCCTAGCATCGTAAGTGCAACAAGTGTCATACATGCCATATCATGCCTTCTTTCAAGCTAGCTCTGATACCATGTTAAATTTTCTGAATTTACTTCAATCTGATCTAGGATCTTAACTGAGAGAACAACATGTACAGCATATCTACAGCATATCAATCATGGAGACAATAATGCAAGCACACAAGAGACACAAAGATTTACTTGGGGAAAACCATAAAGGTGAAAAACCCCAATAACTTCCTCAGAGATAGATAGAGCAATGATACAACCAACCAAAAGAGATAGCCATAACCTAGCAGCAGATCCTCCTCCTCCATAAGTGCGCCACTCCTCCTTGAGTGCATGTGTGAGAAGTGAGTGAGCAAATAGAGTGCCTCCCGCACTCTATTTATACTTGACTTGACTTGCCTTTTTACCTAACTCATGTAGGCTCGAACTTAATCACATAACATAATGCTGAGTGGGACGACCCCCAATAGGGTGGTCTAATAACCCTTTGACCCACATGACTTATACAGGGCCGACCCTAAACAAGGTGGTCTAATAACCCATCAAGTATAAGTTACGACACTTACAATATAAATGACGACACTTCCTTATAGAGGAATAATACCATCTCTATAGGAATACAATATACATATATGTGAAATACATTCCGAAGTTACATATACATCAACAAGAGTCAATACATACCCTTCAGTCCTTAAAAGCAATGATACCCACACCTACAAGTCAGTTCCCTACGCTGCCAGGTCAACCATGTCATCATGCTCTGAACAAAGGAAGTTTGAGTCTACCCACTATATGACCCCTGTTACTTCCCACCCCCACAAGTATGACAGTCCTACCATCAGTACTACAACACTTTAGTTCTACACCTCGCGCTCCTATCAAGGAAACATCATTTCCTTGTTAGTTGTTGGTCTCCCTCCGTCGACGGCAACCAAATTTATTCTAGAGGATAGACCTAGAGGTCCCTGTGTCTTGGAATCATCACCATTTATGATGAGTGCCTACGAATCATTTCGAGAAGAGTCCTCCGTGCCTCTCCAAATGGTTGTTTCTCACATGCTCGACTTCAACACCTTGATCGCATCGTTGAGACTCGCACAGGGTATTGGTCCGCTCAGTTATTAGTCGAAGACCCCGGATACCATCTGACTCCTCCACATTTGAGAGTCTACCTATGGAAACAACCAGTTACATTTTTTCTATAAATATCTGGTTTGCGTATGGCGATAGTATTCAGATGTACCCCAATTTCATACTCCCTCGAGTATGCAGTTATGAATACTTCTCAGAGATGACTCTTAGTCATTAAGTCCCTACAGATGTTGGACACCTTCAGTTTCAGTAGTTCATCAGTTATTCCAGTGTATCAGTAATTGAGATCAGTCATGATATGATCATGAGTACATCCCAAAAAATGATGTCCCCTCTAGACCATTACGATGTACCAGCATATTTTTTATGTATTTCCTCAGGTCCCCCTTCTTGGGACTAATTGTTATGTATATGTCTTGATACGAGCATGGGTATGCCTGCCTCATCCATTATCAGAGGTTATTCCTCATTCATATTGAGGCCATGTAACATTTGTTTATTTTTGCAACTTCCAAGGGCCGTGGATCCAGTCTCCAATTGGTCTCTTCTCCTCCCCAAACCCCAGAAAAGAGACAAAAGAACTATGATGTCTATCGGCCATACGATGAGCTCCTGCCCTCACACATCAGGGGGCAATCTGTTAACACCCAAAAATTGCTCACTAGCTCATTTCCCTATTCACATGACCCGTTTGTCCACTTTTTCACCATTTGAGCCTCTGAAGCCAACAAAAGGTCACTAAAATGCCTTAATACACCCCTTTTTCCAATCAAAATGAGTATTTTTCCTAAAAAAACATAAAAAACCCTCAAAAAGGGTCCAAAATTCCCAAAATATTAAAAAGGGAATAAAAATAATAAAAATATTCAAAAAAGGAAAAAGGAGGGAAAAGTACCTAAACCATGTTGGTCAATACCATTGGTTTCCACAAAACCATAATGGTATTCCATACCACCAAAACCTATAAAAAAGTGGTAGGGGCTCCTCATTTCACATCCATCCATCTTCCTATCCTCATGCTGCCAAAATCTCCCTTGAGCTTTTGGCCATTGTAGCAACCTTGGAGAAAGGACCCTTTGGAGTTTGGAGCTGCTCACCCTTGGAGCTTCTCAACTATATTCATCAATCGGAGGTATTATTATTGCAAGCACTTGCTTGCCCCCATTTAAAATACAAAAATTATTTTTTATATTTCTTGTTCTTGTTTTTTTTAATTAAAAAATGCACATGCTAGTTTAGTTTAGATTTAGATTTAGTTTATTGTTTTTGCTTAATATTGAAACTGCTGCTACTAGTTAGCAGGTGGCCATAACACTAAGCTTGGTTGCAAAACCAAGCCAACAGTGTGGTGAGACATCTTAAAGAGTACTTCAAATGGAAATAGAAAAGATTTAGGTCTTACCACTTGAAATGCTGAAAACTGGATCTGGTCCTGGATTAGGGTTTGTCGAAAAAACCCTAAAAATTCAAAATGTGAATTTCAATTTTCTAAAAGGATAGAAAGATGCACTTTGATGAGCTGATCAGCCTGGTGCATTCAGAATTTGAGATCAACAAAGTTTTACCCTTCAGATTTGCCTTTTTTTTTGTCCTCCTGGGTTCACTAGGGAGAGCCCTGAATTAGGGTTTGAGTTTCCCGGAGATCTACCCAGCCAAAAATCTCGATCCAAAGCTCTAAACTTCGATTTTTGCAAGGAGCTTCCAGCTGTGTCTTTAGATTCCAGAAATTCCTATTTTTGTGGAAACCCTAATTTTTAGGGCCAAATCTGAAAATGCTTGGAATTGAATTTTGATTGGACAGATAGATGCGTCTTGATGAGTAGAGTCAATCTACTATACTGCTTTTCCAAAATCTGTGGAGAGAAACCCAATAAACAAGAAACTCAAGTTTTCGTCACTGCAAAATGTCTTCTTCTCAGCTTAGCTCTGATACCATGTTAAATTTTGAGCATTAATTCACAATACTCTAGGATCTTTACTGAGAGAATAAAATATACAGTATATCAATGCATGACAATCACAGTAAGTATGACAAGCACCACAAGAATCAAAAGCATAAGAGACAAGAGACATAGAGTTTCCGTGGGGAAAACCCTAAGGTGAAAAAACCCACAACTTCCTCATAGATAGAGAGAGCAATGGCTCAACCAAAGTACAACCAAAATACACTGAGATAGTCTTCTAGTAGCAGATGATTCTCCTCCTCACTAGTGTGCCACTTTCTGAGAGAGAGAGATGTACTTTTTCGAATGATCTAAATAGAGATCACCTGATCTCTATTTATACTAATCTGTTTTCCCAGTGACCTTATGGGGCCGACTTGTCTAACTAGGTACATCCACATTATAATATATATTTCAGGGCTGACCCCACACAAGGTGGTCTAATAACCCATCGGCAAGTACACACACTTGCGACACTTGTCAATCCACATGACGACACTTCCTTATAGAGGAATGACACATCTCTTATAAGGGTACAATAAATATATATAAAATACACAGATGAAATACATTTCAAAGTTACATATACATCAACATAAACATAACCTGCAGTAGAATTATGATAAGCACGATCACTGGCCCAATATGAATCAATAAAACCAACCAAAAAAGGAGCCTTTCTTGAATTGTTATGAATCCCAAACTGAACTGTACCTCGAATATATCAAAGTGTCCTTTTTGCTTCTTTTTAGTGGCTTTCATGGAGTGTTTGAATATAGTGTGCAACAAGACCAACATCAAAGAAAAGATGAAGATGAGTATGATTCAAGTAGAAGATATTACCAACGAGTCGATGATACAAGGTGGCATCTAATTCAGGTGAAGTGCAAGTGGTAGGAAGTTTGAATCCATATTGAAAGGGAGAAGGGGTTGGTTTACAATATTCCATGTGAAAGGGATGAAGAAGGTTACATGCATACTTAGATTTAGAAATAAAGACGCCTTATTTGGTTTGCGAGACTTGGAGGCCAAGAAAATGATGCAAATGTCCTAAGTCAGTCATTTCAAATTTCTTCTTAAGACTAGATTTCACATTGCTTAAAATTTTATGGTCACTACGAGTAAGAATAAGGTCATCAACATAAAGAACAGGGATGATGAGATGGTTTCCTACTTTATTGGCATAGACATTGGGCTCAGAATGGCATCTAGAAAAACTAGTGCCAAGGAGAAAGCTATCCATTCTAGCATACTAGGCTCGAGGAGCTTGCTTAAGGCCATATAAAGATTTCTTAATGTGACAGACAAGGATAGATTCATTCTGAACATATCTAGGAGGTTTTTCCATGTAAATTTATTCCTGCAAATCCCCATGCAAGAAGGAAGACTTGACATCCATTTGATGGACCACCAATTTATGTAAGGTGACAAGGGTGAGAATAAGGCTGCGAATGGAGTTCATTTTGTCGATAGGGGCAAAGGTTTCATTGTAGTCAATTCCTTGAACTTGGGAAAATATTTTGGAAACTAACCAATTCTTCAATATTTCAACACTTCGATATGATGCATACTTAGTTTTGTAAACCCTTTTACATATGACAATTTTTCTTCCTTTTGGAAGAGGTACGTCAAGATCCCAACTATCGTTCTCCATTAAAGAAAAATATTCTTCATGCATAGCTGCATCTCAATATGGATTCCCTGAAGCTTCTGCAAATGTCTCTTGATCATGATTCTTTGAAACTTGAGCCAAAAGAGAAGTGGCTTGCTGAAAATGAGAACGTTTTTAGCACTAAACTCTGGGACCACCAACAAGATCACCAACTACTTCGCATGTTGAACAAACTCATCGAGGAATTAGTTGTGTTGGTGAAACTGGAGGAAAATAAACATGCAAAAGTTGATTTTATCCTCTCTATCATCATCAAATACTGGAGTAGGAATGCTGCAAAGGAAGTTGGGAGTAGAAGATGGCACAAGCTCCAGAGATGGATCGTAGACCATAGATGGAACATACGTCGAATTAGGATCGCAGGACAAGATATTTTCATCAAATTTAACATTTTTTCTGATAATTATATCATGAGAATGTGGTTGGAGAAGTCTATGTCCTTTGACATCTTAATAATATCCAATGAATATTCCCTTTTCACTTTTAGGATGGAATGCTTTCCGTTTTTTATGAGGAATATGATCCCATGCTTCATTGCCAAACACATAAAATTGAATTACATACGGTTTCATTTTACTCCATGCTTCTTCTGGTGTGATTCCTTGTAAAGCTTTAGTGGGGGTGTGATTAAGTATGTAATTGGCACAATTTTTTCCTTCAACTCAAAATTGAAGACTTAGTCCCTTAACTTGGAGCATACAATTATCCATTTCTTTTAAGGTGGGGTTCTCCCGCTTAACTACACCATTTTTCTGTGGTGTATATGGAACAACGTGTTGTTGTTGGATTCTCTGTTCAACGTAGAAAGTAGTGAACTTGTTGTTAACATATTTCCTCCCATTATCATATCTTAACTTAAGAATTTGATGACCATATTGTTTTTCAACAAGGGCCTTGTAGGCCAAGAACATGTTAAATAACTCGCTATTAAGTTTTAGGAAATAAACCCAAGTGCATCTGGAGTAATCATCAATGGAATTTAATAAATATTTGAAACCAAAAAAAGAATAAGACGGAAGAGGACCACACATGTCACTATGCACAATCTCCAAGGGGGACAAGGGGTTCCAAGAGGCATGTTTGTCAAAACGATCCTAATGATGTTTTTCGAGCACGCAACTAGATCAAACACCATACCTGCAAGATACCATTGAAATACCTGTCATCATATTTTATTTACACAGTTTTTTCAATGAGCGATAATTTAAGTGACCAAATCGCTCATGCCAAAGTTTGCTCAAGTCATCGTTATGATCAACAAAAACTGAGGGAAGAGGTGATGACCCAAAGTTGTTAAAATTGTGCAACCTAGTAATATTATGAACAATTCCGGTGGCTAGGACATGCTTGGGATATTTAAAATCCTTGATTACAACTTAGTGAGGTGTAAATGTTACCATTTTACCTTCACCGGGATGAGTGATTTGATAATCTGACAACAAATTACAGGAAATTCATGGAACACATATTACATCATTAAACTGACGATCATTGACTTGAATTTTTCCAGATACTAAAAAACTAAGAGATATATCATCACCAACAAATATATGTTTGTTGTTACATTCATTCATAGTAGAAAATATGGCTTTATCCTTAGCCATGTGATAAGATTCTCTAGAATCAATGAGCCACTCATTCTAAGAGGAAGAAGAAGATGCTTTAAAGGAAAAAGCAGAAGCGCAAAGTGCATGTCCATGAGATGTAGATTCTGAAGTTGAATAAAGGATGATGTTGTGCTTCTTCATTGATTCTTCCAAGGCTGCCATCTTCTTGAAACATTTAGATTCATTATGATTATCTTTGCCACAAAAGTTTCAATGTCGTTTAATCTTATTACCTTTTGATTTGGTTCCTTTGTCATTCTTGGAAGGATGAGTGGGTTGAGAACGTTCGAGACCCTTATTTTTCTTATTATTACAAGGATGTTGCTTCTTGGGATGCTTGGAATTCTCTTTCTGTTGTTCCAAAAAGGCTTTGATAGATTTATATACATTACTAATTATTCCAAGATGTATGATTTTATATTGCTCTCTAATTAAGGAATAAAAAAAATTCAAAAGCGGGTTTTTTATAGTGAATCCCCAAATATTCTTTCATGGAGTAAAAGGCAGATACAAAAACAGAATAAGCAGGTCCAAGCTTGGAAATAACATGAAAAATGCATTGATTGTCTTTCCTTTTTTATGTTGCATTCATCAAGCAAGAGTCTAAGGGTCTTGTACTTAGACAAATAGTCTTGTATGCAATAGAAATCACTTGGATTTAAGGTAACCAACTCATTTTCAAGCCGATGACCTCAAATTTCATTGTGTTTACCAAACACAGTTTCTAACTTTTCCCATGTTTTTTATGGATCATCAATTCCTTGAAGGTGGAATCGTAAGTCATTTTAAATGACCATTCCAATTAATACATGAGCATCATCACAACTATTGGCCCATTTTATTTTCTTGTCATCATCATTAGGCTTAGTTTCTTTCCCTAAGGTAATCTAGTAAAGTCCCCTACTTCATAAGACATCCTTCATACATGAATTCCATGAGAAGTAGTTGGAACTTGTTAGAATAATATCACATGGGGAGGCCATACTGGAATATGCAGGCTTCAAAAATAGAAATTAAAGGTTTGGATGCAAATAAATCAAAAAAATAGGTGGTTTAAAAAAGAAAACATAGAAAATAGCCTTCAAGTGATGAAGTTATGCCCTTTTAAGAAAAGGTCATAAAGGGAATCAAGTGGCCATGTGGTAGGAAAAGGTTGATCCATGTGGTAGAGAGAAAATGGAGCAAAGGTGCATGTTCTATAACGTTGGCAACTTTGGTGAAATGAACTTTGGTACATGTTAAAGTTAGGAATCAATATATGGTGGATGAGTGGTGGAATAAAATATCTATGGTTGATGTTGATTTCGCAATTTCAACTAGCGTGGAGAGTGAAAAGGGTAAGTAGTAGCAGAATTTTTACCGCTTACCATGTGTCGAGTCGAAGATCGTTCCGTCGAATGAAAAATTGTAATGGAAAACCACTTCTCATGATCCCGAAACCACCTACACGAGATATTATAAAAGTTGGTATCTTCTTACGATTGATGGAAATTTCCCATGCAACCATGTGTGATCCTATGTGTCCTTCAATATATTATTTTTTCCAGAAGTAGAAAACAAGAAGGAAATCATATGGTTATTGTATTGACGAGTTGTATTTATTGGCAATTTATATTCTTAATCGAATTATAGATAATGAGAATCATTCGTGCAAGTACTGGCAGTGGCCGATATATATATATTAGTCCACTCGTTATACCATATACTTTAGTGTGCACTCAGTATCAATATTTTTAAGCATAGACAAACACTAAGAATTTTAGTCCTACTCTCAAATAACAGAGGAGAAGTGGATGATTACCTATCATTACAACACACTATACCAATCTCTATTGGTGTTAAGTGATGCTGCAAGCTGTACACCATGCAACATTCACCAACCCACATCCACATTGCAGGAATCACCTATCTGTTGCAGAAAAGTGCAAGCCCGATCCTGATGGACCCAAGAATAATCAAAACCACAATCTCATGATAAAGGGTCAGCTTTGGCTGAGAGATTTGACCAGTTGGGCTACCCATTAGGGATTATCCTTAATACCTTATTCGTTGTTATGTTCTTGACATTGTTATTTGCTAATACATGCCTTAAGAGTCATTCAGTAAATGATACCTGATCAATTAGATTAGTGTGTCCTAGAATGCCTTACTTTCTATTTAATACATATACTCAGAACCTTATCTCTCTCTTGTAGCATGTCGAAACATTATAGTTATATCAAACTTTACTTTAATAATTAAAAGAATAGCTTGGAAGTATATGGATATTAAATTAATAAATAATTTAATATAGTTGACCAATTCTTTCTGATACAAGATCACTCTTTCTATTATTTAAGGAAACTTTCTATCCAATCGTGACATAGACAAAGGTTTTCTATTTTCTCTTTTCAAGCCTATATATATATATATATATATAGTTTACAGATGGTTACATAACGAACCGTTGGTTCACTAACTGACATGACTAACTGACATGACATGTGATGGTCAAGACGATGGATCAACATGCTCTCCGAAGTGGTCGAAATGAGGACCTAATTGGGCGGCCAACCTAGGATCCTCCAACATATCGACATGTGGTGGTTGACATGACAGTTCAACATGTTCTCCGAAGTGGTTGAATGGAGGACCTAGTCGAGCGGTTGACCTAGAATCCTCCAACATCTCCCCTAATGACAAGATCTTTCTTCGTCCCGAAGAAATCAGAAAATAACTGGAGCTGGATAAATAGATGAACTTCAAGGAGGATTGTCTTGTAACTAAGTGTAGATAGTTGATGAATATGAGCTGGAATCGGCTACTTTCATGGTTGGAAGTGGGTCATGAAGTCTGGGAGCTGGTAGACGAAAGTTGACAACATGGATTTTATTGGGCGACTGCTGCAAGCCTAACGTTGACGACAGTGGAAACTCATGTGGTTTTAGAGAAGGAAGTGTCCAAGAAAATAGCTACATGGACCACTAATCTTCTCACGTCCATTCCAACTTGTACACCAATCATTTAGTGAAAGAAGAATTACAAAAACATGATTGGTGGCAAGGAACATAATGAAAAACCCCGGTCTTGGGGCTTCGAGAGTGCTTGAAATTCCCATATATCATGGTGTGGTGAGGATTTGTTAGGAAATTATATCAAAATGCTCATATATCACAAATATAATTGGGGAGCGACCATAAGAATAAAGTATTTCTGATAAAACAACAAATGAAAGGGAATAGAGGCGGTAAAGAAGAGTGCCATGACTTCCCGAAGATTTTATTTTGCTGCGATATGGGGTATGGTTTAGCCTATATATAGTGAGTGTTTAGTGAATTGGTGAATTTAATGGGATGGGACGGATGGGGAATGATAATTATCACACTATGGTGGGATGGTGGTCATAGATATCATTTGTAGTGACTGTAGATTTTGCTGGATTAATTGTACATGTATCACTCCAATCGATGCCTTGAGAAAGGATTGTATGTTGACATGGCGATGGTTTATACGACGAAATTATGAAATGGGGGTTATCCTGATGGTGCTAATGGTGAATGATGGATTGTATCACTTGTGTGAAGAAGATATTCTCATCATGCTTTAGTCGACATTATGTCTTGTAAAAAACAGTTGATAGTGATGATGATGATTCAGTCCTAATGATGCTAATGGTGAATGATGGCTTGTATCACTTGCGTGAAGAAAATAATCTCATCATGCTTTAGTCGACATTATTTATTGTCACAAATAATTGATCGTGATGATGATGATTCAGTCGACATATTGAAAAGTTTGGGAGGATGAAGTACAAATTGCACCAATGAGGACACCTGTCAGTGATACTCAAGCGAAGTTTATAATCCTTTGTCTCGATGGATCAAAAGAACTCTAGTACTCTTGGGGATTGGTGTTGGTTGTGGAGCCTGATCATTAGATTCAGAGATATTATTATTCATCCATGTTTGTACCCTAGTTTTATATGATATGTAGGTGGACTGTACACTCACCCTAGCGGGGGGCATTGCCCCCCCACGGGGTTCCAGGGGGGACCGAGGGAACCACCCCCTAGGAAAATTTTTGGGGTTGTTTTCGCCACCAGTTTTCGGGCCCAAGGTTTTGGGTGACCCGTGGTATTTTCCCATTGTATTTACCTTATAAAAGAAAGACATTGTAACATGGCTAGGGTTGATGTATTAGGTATTATGCATTGTAAAGATCTCTGATATAAAGAAGAGAGACTGTGAGACAGTGAAGAGGAAGTGCAGCGGTTGTGCTGCAGGTTGTATCCCTTCACTTTGTAGGACGGAATAATAATAAGGACTGGGAACATCAGTGTGGACATAAGCCAAGTTGGGTGAACCACGATATATCTGTGTCTCTCTTGTAATGTGTGTGTGATATTATATTTGCATTTCTGTTTATTGTTATTGCTCTGCGATCCTGTTTTTCTAACAATTGGGTACTGCAACCAATAACCAAGCAGAAGCTTTGGTTCTCCTACAAGGTCTTCGAAAACTAAAGAAAAAAGGAATTATGCAAGCAAGAATTATTGGGGACGCTCAAAGTCTCATCAATCTTATGATAAAAAACACAAATCTGACTGAAATCCAGTTAAATCAAATAGTCACCAAGATTTTAGATCTAGCCTCACTCTTCCATAATATTCATTTCTTCCATGTGCTACGTAAGAAAAACAAGGAGAATGACCTGGATTCCAATAGGGTGGTGGCACTGGCATCCATATCACTCCTTAATAATCAAGCCTTGGAGGTGGACCCACTCCCCTAATCGGAGTCGTGCTGCACATTGGCCAGTTGGTGGTTATCCACATGAGGGGAGGAATCTAAAGGACAGGTGGGAGATCGCAAACCAAAGGCAGAGTAGGTGGATGAACTGGGTGGTAGGTGTTGACATGTGGAGCATTAAAAGGCACATATGAAGTTACGTCAATTCAAAGTTGATGGACTTAAACTTCAATTTGGGAAGTATTTTCACCTGTAAGAAGAATGCAAAATAAATGGACCTTCAAGTGCTCCGGTATGCCTTCCGTCCGGACTTCCGCACGACATTGGAGATTGACATTAGCAAGGTACATTTGGTTATAATTTGGGATCCGGGAGAGTACTTGCTTGTTTCAGTGGAAGACAAGATATTAATGGGATACCAAACCTGGATGTTTTACCATTCTCCCATCCAAACTTGTTGGGATATTTCAAAAGGAGTCAAGGATAATTTTTCCATCCTTATACTAGAGGTAGGCCGCTCCTTCATCGTGTTCCCGTGGAGCCTTTTTGTTGGGAGCACAGAGAACCTGGGTGGAAAAAGGAGCAAGGATATGGACTCAAGTGATGATAGCCAAGATTGTTGTCTAGAACATGAAGTTGCGGTCATGGAGAGACGTCTGCGGGTGTCAAAAGAAACCACGAAATATTAGAAAAAAGGTATACAAAGGCTAAAGGAGAAAGTGAAGGTAAGGTTGGAGAAAATCGAGTAAAGGATTGAACAAGTGGAGGAATAGGTCCATGAGACCCGAGTAATTCATAATGAACAAGCAACATTGGTAGAGGCCCAGAGACAATATCAGTACCAGGTAAATCAGGTTCTGTCTGACAGACTTCTTCTGGTGGAAATTCAGCTGGGTACCATGACCTTTGAAGCCCATGTCCGCCAGGAATTCGAAGCTGTCCCAAAGCAAGATAATCGGAAAAGTATAGGGATTTCCCTTGGAAAATCAATGTCTTTAATAAGTGTTTTTTAGTCTCCTCCTGGGGCAGTTTGTATGTTTAATAAGTCCCCTAGTATTTATAAATTTAGTTAGGCTTCTAGTTTTTCTTTTCATGAATAGTTTGGAACTTGCAAGTTTTTTTTTTTCTCTGTGACACATCTCTGTGGTATTTTGAAGACTAGTCTATAATTTTCCAAATGTCCCCACATTTGGATTTTGATAATACAAAATTTTACTCGTTTCTTTAAAAAAGAAATTTGTCAACATATATGATTAATTATGAAGTCCCCTCTGTGGAGCAATGGAAGACAGGTTAAAATTTTGGGAGGATGAAGTACCAAATGCACCAATGATGACACCTATCAGTGATACTCAAGTGAAGGTTATGCCAAAGCCCACTTCAATGTGGCATCAAATTTTCTTTTGACATTTCGAGGATTATGAAGACTTAGTTTTGTGACAGATGTAATAACTAGTTATAAAATTCCTGTTTGCAAGCAAACAGTTAAGCAGCATTAGATATTAGCTCTCTAATTGGGTTTGGAACCCATGAGAGTGAGACTTGTTTGACTGATAAATTTCAAGAGTAATAAAATATTTGCAGAGTTAATCAAATAATTTTCTGAGCATAGATTCTCTTTTCGTTATTTTGCAGTTTGTATTTCCTTTCCTTATGTGAATGTTATTCATGTTATCTATTTCCATTGTGTTGTCTATGTGAGAAGAGATTCTCCTCTTGTTATTTGTTGTCTTTTGTGAATGAGATTATGTTGAGTCATAATTCATATTGATATGGTCTAGTTAATAGGATTCAAGTATTCACAAAAAACTTCTTCTAAAGTTAATATTGGATTCATAAAAGAACACATACAACAAAATAAGTTAATATTGGATTCATAAAAGAACACACAACAAAATAAGTTAATATTGCATTCATAAAGGAACACATACAACAAAATAAGTTAATATTGGATTCATAAAAGAACACATACAACAGCTAAATAGTAAGGATTTAGACATCAACTAAGTTATAACATGTAACAAACGTTTGTCCGACTTCCGTTTTACGACAAGAAGGATCGACCGCCCCTTCGTTTAGTAGATAATTATGAACACCTATATCTAGAAATTCCCTATATCTAGAATGGCTAACACAAGAAGGATCGATCGACCCTTCTTGAATTCTAGAACTATTATGAAAATAATACTGGGCAGAAGAAGAGTCGGGCGACCCTTCATTTATGAGGGAATTGTAAAAATATTCAACCTACGAAGGGTAGGCCATCAATTCATGTATATCCAAAATGGTGAACACTGGAAGAATACTGAGCACAAGAAGGGTAAATCGACCCTTCATTTATGAGAGAAATGTAAAAATATTTAATCTACGAAGTCTAGGCCAACAATTCCGACTTTCGACTTCTGCAGTAAATAGGAGAGATCTGAACATCAACTAAGTTATAACATATAAAAAAATGTTTTCCCGACTTCTTTTTTCCGACAAGAAGGATCGGTCGTCCCTTCGTTTAGTATATAATTATGAACACCTATATCTAGAAATTCCCTATATCCAGAATGGAAAACAAAAGAAGGATCGATCGACCCTTCTCAAAGTATAGAAATATTATGAAAATAATACTGGGAAAAAGAAGGGTCGGTCGACCCTTCATTTATGAAGTAATTGTAAAAATATTCAATCTACAGATGTTAGGCTGTCAATTCATGTATATCCAAAATGGTGAACACCAGAAGAATATTGAGCACAAGAAGGGTCAACCGACCCTTCATTTACGAGAGAAATGTAAAAATATTTAAAATATGAAGTCTAGGCCAAAAATTCCTGACTTTTGACTTCCGATGTAAATAGTAGGGATCCATACATCAGTTAAGTTATAACATATAAAATTCTTTTGTCCCGAATTTCATTTTACGACATGAATATCGACTGCCCCTTCGTTTAGTAGATAATTTTTAACACCTATATCCAGAATGGTGAACACAAGAATGATCGATCGACCCTTCTTGCAGTCTAGAACTATTATGAAAAGAATACTGGGCAGAAGAAGGGTCAGCCGCCCCTTTGTTTATGAGGGAATTGTAAAAATATTCAACCTACGAAGGATAGGCCGTCAATTCATGTATATCCAAAATGGTGAGCACTGGAATAATACTGAGCACAAGAAGGTTCGGCCAACCCTTCATTTACAAGAGAAATATACAAATATTTAATCTATCTAGGCCAGGATGACAATTCCCGACTTTTGACTTCCGCTGTAAATAGTAGAGATCCGGAAATTAGCTAAATTATAACATATAAAAAATGTTTGTCCCAAATTCTTTTTTTTGACAAGAAGGATCAGACGCCCCCTTTTTTAGTAGATAATTGTGAACACCTATATCTAGCAATTCCCTATATCTAGAATGTCAAACACAAGAAGGATTGAACGACCCTTCTTGCAGTCTAGAACTATTGTGAAAAGAACATTGGGCAGAAGAAGGGTCTTCCACCCCTTCATTTATGAGGGAATTGTAAAAATATTCAACCTACGAAGGCTAGGCCGTCAATTCATGTATATCCAAAATGCTGAACATTGGAAGAATACTAAGCACAAGAAGGATCGGCCAACCCTTCATTTACGAGAGAAATGTAAAAATATTTAATCTACGAAGGCTAGGCCGACAATTCCTGACTTCCGACTTTCGCTGTAATTAGTAGGGATCCAGACATTAGCTAAGTTATAACATATCAAAATTGTTTGTCCTAACTTCCATTTTCCAAAAAGAAGGATCGAACGCTCCTTCGTTTAGTAGATAATTGTCAACACCTATATCTAGAATGGAGAACACAAGAAGGATCGACCGACCCTTCTTGCAGTCTAGAACTATTATGAAAAGAATAGTGGGAAGAAGATGGGTCGACCACCCTTTCATTTATGAGGGAATTGTAAAAATATTCAACTTACGAAGGCTAGGCCGTCAATTCATGTATATCCAAAATGGTGAACACTGGAAGAATAATGAACACAAGAAGGGTCGACCGACCCTTCATTTATGAGAGAAATGTAAAAATAGTTAATCTACGAAGTCTAGGCCGATAATTCCTGACATTCGACTTTCTCTATCAATAGTAGGGATCCAGACATCATCTAAGTTATAAAATTAAATTTTTTTTGTCCCGACTTCTGTTTTCCGAGAAGAAGGATCGACCGTCCCTTCGTTTAGTAGATAATTGTGAACACCTATATCCAACAATTCCCTATATTCAAAATGGAGAGCACAAGAAGGATCGACCGACCCTTCTTGCAATCTAGAACTATTATGAAAAGAATACTGGGAAGAACAAGGGTTGGCCGCCCCTTCATTTATGAGGGAATTGTAAAAATATTCAACCTTCAAAGGCTAGGTCATCAATTCATGTATATCCAAAATGGTGAACACTGGAATAATACTGAACACAAGAAGGATCAAATGACCCTTCTTGCAATCTAGAACTATTATGAAAAGAATACTTGGCCGAAGAAGGGTTGACTGCCCCTTCATTTATGAGGGAATTGTAAAAATATTCAACCAAGGAAGGCAAGGCCGTCAATTCATGTATATCCAAAATGGTGAACACTGGAAGAATACTGAGAACAAGAAAGGTCATCCGACCCTTCATTTACAAGAGAAACGTAAAAATATTTAATCTACGAAGGCTAGGACGACAATTCCAAACTTTTGACATCCGTTGTAAATAGTAGGGATCCGGACATAAGCAAAGTTATAACATATAAGAAAATGTTTGTCTCGAATTCCATTTTCGGACAAGAAGGAGTAGTCTCCATTTTGTTAAGTATATAATTTTGAACACCTATATCCAAAAATTCACATATATCCAGAATGGCAAACACAGAAGAAGGGTCGGTGACCCCTTCATTTATGAGGGAATTGTAAAAATAGAACAACTTGATTAAAGAGCGACCGCTCTTTCTTTGAGAATAATTCCACTTGCCAACAAACTGTGCGAAGCAATGTTCCTATGAAATTTGTGTTTAGAGTGCCAATATCTACTTTCCCCACTGCTAAAAAACATCCCTGGAGGAAGGAGTAGACGCTCTTTCTCCTCAGAATCTACTTCCAACACCCCAAAATAGGACAACCTGAGGAAAGAGCGACCTCTCTTTCTATGCCAAAATTTTGACATGCTAGCAAACTCTTTGAAGAAAAATTTCTATAACTTTTGTTGTTAAAATGTCGATATCTAGTTTCCAAGGTGACATGTGGAACGCTCAGATTGTGATGCATGGCATATTTGATTTTTAAAAGTAGTTTAAAGATTGTATAAATGAATATTAAAGATATTAATGGTACCATTTGAATATTAACATATGGATTTAATTTATAGTAAATCCAATGGAAGAGCACAAACATCGAGGGAAAAACCAAGAACTCATGCAATAAAATGGTTAAAATATCATAAAGTGGCGATGAATATTTTGAACTAGATTCGAGTTCCACCATAGACGATGATGAATATGATGATGATAGTGAAGAAGAGGAAACCACTATGGTGCGTAAATCCCGACAGAAGACAAAGTGAGTCACAAAATCCAAGAGATTGAGCACTTGGAAGCCGAAGAGAAAAAGAAAAGGAAATTTGTAAGTAAAAGATTCATCCAAAACAAGAAAAGAAACCATGCTTTTCAAAATTTGTCCCACAAATGAAGAAAAACAACATTAGTGTCACACATATCTATTAGGGATATGGACCGCGTTGACTATGTTTCTAAAGCATATTGTGTAAAACTACCCAAGCATACAAGGTCTCCAAGAAAAGCTTCCATAAATGAAGAGACAAAGTGGAGTGGCTGAAATGTTTCAGAAGTTATGTTTAAGATGCATATCATGGGTTGATACAAATCTTCCTCTAAATTCATATTTTCTGGAAATAGTGTGTTATATCAGAATTATAGATGGTAACTCCTAAAAAAAAGGTAAAGCTAATGACTTTTGCACCATCTAAAGTGGTACCATTTCAATATAAAAATATGGATTTCTTAATCACTGAGGAATTGATAGGACACAATATTTTTGGTCTTTTTGAATCCATGATGACTCTTTCAGCTTGGGAATAATTTTGGGTACACTAGGAAACAAAGTCCGGGAACCTAGGGTTTGTTCCGGACAAAAGTGAATAAAATGAAACTTATGAATTTTATGTATGTCTATACCCCACTTCTGCAAATATCCCAACCTGTTTTTAATCTCATTAACTGTGTTTCTAGTCATAATCGTTTCAAACACATCCCCATCCCTATCTTCAAGAACTTCCTCCAATTTTGCACATTCCCCACTTTGAACCCCTACTTCACTTTGATTTTACTACTTGGAAATACGTGAGCTGGAGAATAGGTTTTCTATGTCGTGTTCCAACCGCATTTGACACATCCAAAACGCTCAACACTAAATGACAAGTGTCGTTTATCTCGTGCACTTTATCTTTTATAACCCCCTAAAGCAGTTTCGCAACCCTAGAAAGTGGTTTCCTTTACCGATTTTTGAACTAGCGAAATGGAACTGTATCGACACACGACGGGTGGTTTTAGATTTCACAACCACCCACAACTTCCTTTGTTCATGCAAGTTGGTGATGCAAAATCCTTGTGATTCGTTGATCTTCTTGTCGATTGATGAATGACCATTGATCTCTTTTTTTCTTTAACATTAAGTTAACGATCATTTTGGTAACTTTATTATGTGTTAAATCCCCCACTTCTTTCTCCTGCAAAAATTGTATCCATCGTCGATATCGTCGCTTATTTGATCTGATCCATTGATCCACGAACCTCTTACAAAAGCCACCCTTTTACTGATTTCAAGACATTTTCTTTTTATTGTAACAATTGTATGAAATATCTTCCATTTGAAAATTTGCATTTATTCTTCTGAGTATTCCTCATTTCTTCATTTTCATGTGAGAATATAATGTAAAGCACATCTCATATTATTTTAATTCTATTTATCCAAATATCTTCTTCACTTTAACACCAAAAATATTAGTTTCAACTGTTCTTTTGGTCTGTTAGATGTTTTATGTTAAAGAAATGTTAAACAAAGATGCTCGACCAAACTCACAAAGAAATGTTTAACAAATATGCTCGATTCTCCTTATGTGAATGTTATTCCTGTTATCTATTTCCATTGTGTTGTCTATGTGATCAAATATTCTCCTATTGTTATCTGTTGTGAATGAGATTATGTTGAGTCACAATTCATATTGATATGTTATGATTCATAGGATTTGAGTATTCACAAAAACCTTCTTCTAAAGTTAATATTGGATTCATAAAAGAACATATACAACAAATTAGTTAATATTGGATTCATAAAAGAACAAACACAACAAAATAAGTTAATATTGGATTCATAAAAGAAACACACACAACAAAATAAGTTAATATTGGATTCATAAAAGAACACATACAACAAAACTAAGTTAATATTTGATTCATAAAAGAACACATACAAAAAAATAGTGCAAATTGATTATGTTAAAGTTACATTATATATATATATATATATATTCATCCGATAACACTGATAAATATCATAAAGGTTGTCAGTTGAACCTAACAGCTAGATAAATCAATTAAAATGTCATTTATCCCAATTAAACAAAATGATGAATGGAAGACCCTCTGCAAAATAGGCCAGTTTGATATTATCCTTCCATTATTCTATTGTCCATCTAAAAGTACAACCCTTACAAAAGACATGCCTATACAAACTGAACGGAAGGGCCTTGGAAAATAGGATAAAATACCTCCCCTAAATTAACAGAAAACGAAAATCTAAAAATAGACAAGTAAAGCTAATAGAAAACAAAAAAATAAATTTTATCTGAAAATATCAAGAGGCTGTGGTAGGTGGGCCGCATGGTTCCCTTAGTAAAGATCCACTGATTTTTTCCCTGAGGGAGGCCTGTAATACCCCATTTTGACCCTTAGGATATGTTAGCATTTAATGTAAATAATGTGTACATGTGATGTATGTTTTCCTAGCGTGGAGCTCAAGGCCAAGGCCCCGCTAGTGAAATCCTGAATTTTGATTTAAAGGGCAAGCATTGATATTTGATGCCCATGTGCTCTTAAGCCATGGAAATTGTAATAGGATGTAAATAAACATCATGCAATAAAATACCAAAACTGGCTACGGAGGCAACGAATGAGAAGGGGCCATGTGTATCCACTAGGGAGTGGTGAGGGGGCTATGGGATTGAACCATAGGCTGCCATATGTCACCTTGAGAACCCATTTGACTTTCCTTGATGACATTTAATTCTGTTGTAAGGAAGTGGTTGAGGATTTCAGTCCATGGCTTCAATGGAGCATGGGCAGCCCAGAAATTCGTATGGAAGAGTATGGGCTCTGTTTTCTTGTACCACAAGCCACTCTACCTCATGGATGTTGCTTCTTCCTCATCCCCATTCCATTGTGAAACTTACCGGCACCATTTTCCATCCAAAAACGATTTGCCAGCAGAGTGAAAAACCAGAAATCGCGACTTTGAAAGAACCCGCATTTTGAAGAGCCAAGAACGCCCAGATTTGGCATCGGACAGTGAAATCCAATGGGGGATCCATTGGTATGAACCTTGGGGTGAATTTGGGAGCATTAGCTACCCCGAAATCCATTGGAAATCCCAGTTTTTACAGCCCAGAAATGAAGTGACGGGATTGAGTTACTGGATAACAGAACTGTGAGAAATCCAAGTGTGAATGACTGAGCAGAGGTTTGGTTTGCTTGGTAAACCCAGTGAAGGCTAGAATCTCAAGGAATTAGCAGCTGGACCTTTCTATGCCCACCCTAAAGAGAATTGGAGGGAAGGGACGCCTGAGGGACTGTGCAGCAGAGAAGGGGACCTTCCTTGTGTTGGGGTGCGGTAGGTATTGTGGGTGCCATGACTGCTGAGTTCATTTGAGATGCCTGTAGCTTTGTGGTTGAGCTCACTGGCTTAGCATCCTCCTCATTTGTCATCCGTATGCTTGATAAACCCAACGGTGTGTTGGCTTAGCATAGCTGATGACCGAAACCATGGCTGTGAGTGAGCCCAGCTAGTTCCTCCTTAGTGGATACACAGCCCAGCTCGGGGGTGATCTCTCAGCTGAAAGAATACAAGCTGGACAGAGATCTATGGTTGGGTGGAACGTTGCTCTCACATAGCCAGTTGTTTGGACAGCTTCATCTTCAAGATAAGTGTTCTATGTGTTATAAATTATTTGCATTTTGTGTTCTGCAATATGTTAAATTGTCCATGTTTAATGAAATGAGTTGATTATCTTAATTTGGAATCCATGCATGGCATTGTAACGAGATTGAGTCTCTATATGCTGAATCATTCCCCGCTGTGATATATATATATATATATATATATGTTAGGCACTACTGTTTGTGTGCTTGCTATTATGTTTAATTCCGCTGTGTTTATATTGAGATGAATCTGCATATAGAAGTTTTTAATTGTTAGATATTTATGAGTAATTTAATATTGGGGCTAAGTCTACCAAAAGCCCCGGTGTGTTGTTAATGTTTCCTTCCCTGCATTTGACAACGGAAGGGGACGTTACAGAGTGGTATCAGAGCTCTAGGTTCAACACTACGGCTGTTGGGCCCTTCACAGAGATATAAATCATTGTGTGTACATGCATTTTGTATTTGGAACTAAAATGCATTAAAGAAACCTCAAGATTGCATGGCTTCTATTTGTTGGAATGGGAAATCATTTCCATGATTGTTTGGGGATTTTTGCAAGTTGCTTGCATTGATTGCATTCTATGAAGTAGAGGAAGGAGCGAGAAAATTCATTTTTAGGTTGAATGCTTGCTCTAATTGTCCCCAATGCTGTAGCATTTAGTTTTGTATTTGTTTGTTTGCCTCCATGGAGGAGAGAAAGGAGGGGCAACCTCTGCCATCTTATATTGTTTTGTTGTTGTTGTTGTTAATTGCTGTGCATAGGAGATGATGCATCGTGTGCTTGAGACCTTGATTAATGATGAATCCATGTTCCTTCAATGTCCATGATGCTTTGAATGCATGAACTTGAATGTTGAGCATAGCTGGAAATGAGTTCTGTTTGTTTAAAAGCATGAATAATCAGTTGTTACAGCCCCATGTCTTAATGATGATTGTTAATTACAATGAACCCACATTGTGTGGCCGATTGATGGTTTTTAGAAGTGAGGAAAGCCTGCAAATTATGCCCTTATGCTCATGAGTCTCCTTACCCATGCTTGTTGGCTACTTGGAGATTAATTGTGAATCCATTGGTTGGATTGTTGAATGTGAAATGAAAAGAAAATCCCTTATTAGAGATGCAAGTTCTTGTCATTCTCTTACTGTTTTTATGCAAGTTTTTATGTAAGTCTGATCTGTAGTAGTTCACCTCTGTAAGGGGATGAAAGGGCACATTCCAGAAAATTTTCTAACTGCTGTGAAAAGTTGCAGTTGCAGGCCCAAGAGACAGAATGGTTTTGATGTGGAATTGGGAAGTTGGGGGCGGCATGCTGATTGAGAAAAATGGCAAGGTCAGACTTCTCAGATGAAGAATAAGATCACATAGGTGCATAGACCTCTTCCAGAGCTTTCCAACGGTACCAAACTTGCCTTATTTGGTTAAGGGACGAAAGAGAAACAGACCTCGGAAGTTACAGGAAACGCAAGGTGCGCGGCGACAGTTTTAAATCTGCGCGGTGCCCGGCATCAGGTTGCGCGCGGATTGCGCACAGATTGCGCGCGGATCGCGCACAGATCGCGCGCGGATCGCGCACAGATTGCGCGTGGGTTGCGCGCGGATTGCGTGCAGATCGCGCGCAGATTGCGTGCGGATCGCGCGCGGAATGCGCGTGGATCACGCTCGGATCGCGCGCAGATTGTGTGCGGGTTGCGCGCGGAATGCGCGTAGATTGCGCGTGGATTGCGCACAGATTGCGCGCGGATCGCGCACAGATCGCGCGCGGATCGCGCACAGATTGCGCGTGGGTTGCGCGCGGATTGCGTGCGGATCGCGCGCGGAATGCGCGTGGATCACGCTCGGATCGCGCGCAGATTGTGTGCGGGTTGCGCGCGGAATGCGCGTGGATCGCGCTCGGATCACGCGCAGATTGTGTGCGGGTTGCGCGCGGATCGCGCACAGATTGCGCGCGGATTGCGCGCGGATTGCGTGCAGGTTGCATGCGGATAGTGCGCGGATGGCGCGCAGGTTGTGCGCAGGTGGCGCACAGATGGAGCACAGGATGCAAAGGGAGTTAAAAATGTGAAAAGTAAGAAGTAGTTAAACCCAGAATTTTATAAAAGATGAATGGTGCATCGAAATTGAGATCCGTGAAGTGCCAACTGTTCCTGGTTATATGGACTAACTTTGCCCGATATAAAAGTTTTTGCGATTCTTCATAGATTTTCTTCCACAGGTGGCTGAAGTTGGCATTCTGGACCAAAATACAACTGTGTAAAATGTGCAGAATTGGAGTACAAGTTGTCATTTTTGAAGAGATGCAGTTCCCGCACCTGATGTCGGAATGGAGCATGAAGACAGGCATTGGAAAGCTTGTCCAGCAGGGAGCAATGATGCATGACCAGAGTTTGAATGAGGTCTACATATATCATAGATATTTAGTGCAGAAGAGTGCCATCGGCTGTTTGACAAACAAATTTTGTTGTCAATGTGGGCAATTTCTACAATTGCATGATATGGAAGAGGAATTCCATGTTACAGTGAGGGATCGAAAAGGGAAGAATTCTTTAAACCCCTGTTTGTTATCATACTTCTAATTATGAAATTGTCATATGGCATAAAAATGTTAAAAATGTAAGGGATTACATAGATGTATATGCACTAGATGGCATCTTAACAAACATTGCATAGTGCATATGGAAATGCTTGTGCATAAATGGGATATTGCATATTGGTAGAATAATGAAGTCTGCATATGCAATGAACCACTAATGGAGAATATTGTGGTTGATAATCACTATTGATGTTGGTATTGGTTGTAGGACCAAGGATAACAAAGAGCATGGCTAAATGTGCTGAGGATGTTGTTGCATGAAGCCAGCAACCTTATGCAGAAAGGATGGTGCAACAAATCTATGATCACAAAGTTGGCAAAAGGACTGAGCAGCCTTGGTAAGAGGCCAACTGATCAGGTAACATCAGATGATGTTAATGATAACCATGCAGGTAATGATTATTGGTGCCAAATTGCATGAATGTTGAAAGAGGATTTGGTAAGATCTCTTCAACTATGTTTGAGCTATGATGAGTTAGTTTGCATGTGATATTGAATACCGATTGGGACTGTTTAGAAATCTCAATGCATTCATATGAATTTATATCATGCCATGTATATGTTGGTTATGTGCTTAATCACCAAAGCAAGTGAGGACTGGTGGTCCTGATTATGGTAATGAAAGTTATATGAGATAGTCATGTTTCAATCATAATATGCTTGAATGCATAGTACTCATGAAACAATGCAGGGTAGCATTGAGTAGATGTGCATTAAGAGATTTTATAAATCTTGTGATGCATTGTATGAATGCATAGAACTGATGCATATGTTATTGCAAAATAAATAATGAATGAAATGATGAATTGATGATAATTCTAGGATCATTTCATGGGCTGTTATGAATGCAGAATAGTAAGTGCATGAAGAGCCCAATCATGATCGATGGGCTGCTAGAATGCTCTGTGGAAGGACAGAGTTGTATGAATGATATGACTGTGAAATTTGATCTAGAACTTATGAGAAGGAATCTCATGGTTGAGAGCTCTAAGTTCTGTTAGTAAGAACAGTTGTAAATATCATATTTGTAAGTGTTTCAGATTTGAAATTTTGCTAATAATTGCTAATGACTGTCTGGCTTATATGAAAATGTGTCAGGAGGACATGCTGTAAGTGGATGCTCATGTATGGCAGCGGGCATAAGACCATAACGGGAAAAGTGGTGTCACTTACAGGAGCCAAACAATATGAGGATAGCCTCATGGATAAGAAAACCAATTTCTGTAGTAGACAGAGTTGCAAATTCATGCTGAATTTAATTATTAGTGCCATGGATTGGTTATGAAACAATCAGATTTGAATGGTATTGTTAAATGTTGCTGACTGTTTGGCTGTTTAATAAGTGTGCCAGGGAGACACATTGCAGTAAGACCAAGAGAGAGAGGTCCTGCAGAAGCCAAACTTCATGGGAAGGAACTCCATGATTTGAAAGTGGGTTTCAGGTGAAACGCCATAAGACATTATTAATGTCTCATCTGCACTACATGATTGGTAAACAATATGAGTGAGATGGTGAAGATTATGTCAGTAAGACATGTGAGAGGCATGTAACATCAAAAGGAATTGGGATGGCAAACCGAGGGACTGTCAACTCAGAGAAGGAGCCCCCATTCCTCATTAAAGAAGAGAAATAACATCTGCAAATGGATAAGTGTTCCATAAACCCTGAATGATATATATATATATACATACATACATGTCTATTTATTAGAGTTAATATGCAGAGCATGTTTTGATTTTATTCCCTTTATGGCAGACTGCTTGAAGTATGATTAGGACCTTCATAGTTCACATCAGTAAGGAGTGCACGCCTTTCTGGTGCTGAGTTATGTTAGGGATGCCAATATTGACTACGCCTTAAGGGAATGGACGCATTCCTGGTGTTTCAAGGTTGGATAGTGAATGTTATGAAATATGTTTACAATTTAGAGCAGCAATACTAATGAACTTGCTTATCCATCTTGTGTTGACAGCCTAAACAAATTGTAATTGATGTTACACACTAAAGAATCTAAATAAAAGGATGTTGTGAGGGGTTGTGGTGGAAGGGTTAATATAAATAAAAGAATGTTGTGGAGGTTGTGTGGATTTCGATGAAGGGTTGTGAAGTATTGATGAAAGGGATATTATATGCCTATGGCTCCATAGTAGAGCCTTGACCTAGAAATGGTCGTAGTGAAGTTTCCTTCCAGTCAGCGTGAAGGTGTACTGGTAAGGTGTTGATTATTTGATGATTTGGAGCAGCTTGCGTGCTGGCCAAACATCCTAGTCCGCAGGAGGATCCCAAGGCTTATAAAGTAAAAGCAGGACCCTGTGGACCAGAGAAGAAATGCACAATACAGATAAGTATTCAATTTCATTTATTTCTTGTTTGGAATAATGAAGATTACAAGTATAAGTCTTGTAACAGTTAAGCTGATGCACTATTGTTTCTTTGTTGGAAACCTTGGTCATACAGGAAGCAAGGACCCTGAAAGAACTATAAGTTGCTTGGTAAATCCAGAGAGTGGATGGTTGTGCAAGATTATTGATGATTTGGAGCAGCCTGCGTGCTGGCCAAACATGCAAGATTGTTGGTGATTTGGAGCAGCCTGCGTGCTGGCCAAACATGCAAGATTATTGGTGATTTGGAGCAGCCTGCGTGCTGGCCAAACATGCAAGATTATTGGTGATTTGGAGCAGCCTGCGTGCTGGTCAAACATGCAAGGTTATTTGATGTTGAGGGGCAGCCTGCGCGCTGGCTAAACATCCAAATCCATAGGTGTTTCCAAGGCTTATAAAGCAAAGAAGGACCCTATGGAATAAAGTGAAGACATCTAATGCAGTGTTTGAGTGTAGGTATTGCTGGAAGCAATGACTATGAAAGCATCTCAAGGATGCGTGTGGACATGTAACCGTCCCAAAGAGCTCAGCATGAGCAGTAATGAAAGATGGGGCTAGTGGAACTATGTGAGTCCTAGCAGCCAAGAGTTAGACCAACCGAGTGGAGGAACTCCATGGTTGAAAGGTCTGGAATAGACCATAGACACTACGTGTCATAGCCAAGAAGGGCAGTTCAAGCATTCACGTTGAGGTGAAAGAGACTAGGAGCATGAAAACCACCGTGGTGGTGTGGGTTCCAGAATGGAACAAGACTAAGAGAAGAAACTCTTACCGCTCTCTCTTTCCTTTTTATTGATGCATTTATAAACACAGAAAATTGTTGAATGCATGTATGGCTAAAAGTAGAGTGTGTTTATTTGATGAAAGTGAATTGTGAATGCTAATTAATGAATTTCCTGTGAATGGATGAACATGAAGGAATTCATGTGTATGTTGGCAAGCATGAAAAGTGTGGGAGTCTCATGAGTAAAGCATGGACTATCCATGTCAACTGGGGAAAGAAAAACCATTGACTGATTTTTTTTTTATGTTTGGGTTATGCTTGGCCTAATGATAATTGTAATGATGAATTTCACAGGTGGAAATTAAATCATTTGGTTGCAGTTGCTATGAGCAAGTGTTGCTTGTGAGCCAAGTGAGAACCAGCTGTGCACGATGACCATGGCAGCAGACCATAGGCTATTAGAATTGGCTGGAAGTCTTCTTCAAACAATTGCCAAGACACAAGAAAATATTGGAGAGATGTTCAAGATGCAAAAGCAGCAGAACGAGATGAACCTCAAGAGGGAAGCAGCCATAAAGTTTTCAGACTTATGGATGAGCTGGAAGATCCGAATCAGCAGGAGCAGCTCGTGAAAATCAAAGGACTTGGTCCTGAAAGTTCAAAGTAAAGAACAGAATGCAGGGCAGATTTGCAAAGTTTTTGAAGTTTTGAACATGTGTAAATTGTATATGTATGCCTAAGTCTTGGAACACCGAGGACGGTGTTATTCTAAGGGGGAGGGGATTGTAATACCCCATTTTGACCCTTAGGATATGTTAGCATTTAATGTAAATAATGTGTACATGTGATGTATGTTTTCCTAGCGTGGAGCTCAAGGCCAAGGCCCCGCTAGTGAAATCCTGAATTTTGATTTAAAGGGCAAGCATTGATATTTGATGCCCATGTGCTCTTAAGCCATGGAAATTGTAATAGGATGTAAATAAACATCATGCAATAAAATACCAAAACTGGCTACGGAGGCAACGAATGAGAAGGGGCCATGTGTATCCACTAGGGAGTGGTGAGGGGGCTATGGGATTGAACCATAGGCTGCCATATGTCACCTTGAGAACCCATTTGACTTTCCTTGATGACATTTAATTCTGTTGTAAGGAAGTGGTTGAGGATTTCAGTCCATGGCTTCAATGGAGCATGGGCAGCCCAGAAATTCGTATGGAAGAGTATGGGCTCTGTTTTCTTGTACCACAAGCCACTCTACCTCATGGATGTTGCTTCTTCCTCATCCCCATTCCATTGTGAAACTTACCGGCACCATTTTCCATCCAAAAACGATTTGCCAGCAGAGTGAAAAACCAGAAATCGCGACTTTGAAAGAACCCGCGTTTTGAAGAGCCAAGAACGCCCAGATTTGGCATCGGACAGTGAAATCCAATGGGGGATCCATTGGTATGAACCTTGGGGTGAATTTGGGAGCATTAGCTACCCCGAAATCCATTGGAAATCCCAGTTTTTACAGCCCAGAAATGAAGTGACGGGATTGAGTTACTGGATAACAGAACTGTGAGAAATCCAAGTGTGAATGACTGAGCAGAGGTTTGGTTTGCTTGGTAAACCCAGTGAAGGCTAGAATCTCAAGGAATTAGCAGCTGGACCTTTCTATGCCCACCCTAAAGAGAATTGGAGGGAAGGGACGCCTGAGGGACTGTGCAGCAGAGAAGGGGACCTTCCTTGTGTTGGGGTGCGGTAGGTATTGTGGGTGCCATGACTGCTGAGTTCATTTGAGATGCCTGTAGCTTTGTGGTTGAGCTCACTGGCTTAGCATCCTCCTCATTTGTCATCCATATGCTTGATAAACCCAACGGTGTGTTGGCTTAGCATAGCTGATGACCGAAACCATGGCTGTGAGTGAGCCCAGCTAGTTCCTCCTTAGTGGATACACAGCCCAGCTCGGGGGTGATCTCTCAGCTGAAAGAATACAAGCTGGACAGAGATCTATGGTTGGGTGGAACGTTGCTCTCACATAGCCAGTTGTTTGGACAGCTTCATCTTCAAGATAAGTGTTCTATGTGTTATAAATTATTTGCATTTTGTGTTCTGCAATATGTTAAATTGTCCATGTTTAATGAAATGAGTTGATTATCTTAATTTGGAATCCATGCATGGCATTGTAACGAGATTGAGTCTCTATATGCTGAATCATTCCCCGCTGTGATATATATATATATATATGTTAGGCACTACTGTTTGTGTGCTTGCTATTATGTTTAATTCCGCTGTGTTTATATTGAGATGAATCTGCATATAGAAGTTTTTAATTGTTAGATATTTATGAGTAATTTAATATTGGGGCTAAGTCTACCAAAAGCCCCGGTGTGTTGTTAATGTTTCCTTCCCTGCATTTGACAACGGAAGGGGACGTTACAAGGCCTGTCAGCTAGAGGGTACTGTCCAAAACCTACCGAATTCATTGGGCTCCTCTCGACGTCACGTTGAACTCAGGTGGCTTCTTTGCGTTCGTCAAGGATCCTTCGCTACAGTTCACTAGTACAAAATGAGAGATAAGTGACCAAGAGACCAAAAAAATTGGTCACCACAGTTTTTTCAAGGGATAAATGACCAAAATTCAGAAATTTTAAGTGAACTGACTAAAAATGACCAAGATAAATGACCAATTTGGTCACGGGATAAGAACTAAACTAAAAATGACTAAGATAAATGACCAATTTGGTCACGAGATAAGAACTAAACTAAAAATGACCACATAACAATTGGTCATTTTTAGTGTGTCATTCCGACAATGGAAAATTATAATTTTGATAATGAATTTGTACAATTTACTAAATTTTAACACTGCAGATGGATTCAAAGACCCCTTTCTAGGGGGTCGCCGAATCCATCTGTAGTGTTAAAATTTAGTAAATTGTAACATTAATAGTACACAACTTGGATTATTTTTCAATACATGTATTCTAAGGGATCATTTATTTGAGGCCATCCTGATGCCTATTGTGTTAGATGATAGGAGAATAATTGAGATGCTCATTTAGGGGTTTCTCTACTAATTAATGCCTTGGGTGTGCCAATCATCTATATTTAGTTTGGTTTTAGAATTGGATATCTTGTCAGCATATAAATGTTTATGATATTTTTTTTTAGTATTTTGGAGAATCTCTAAACATAATTTAATTAAAAATATGCTTTAAAGTTTTCTTTTGGTTAATCCTTTAATTGATGAAATGGTTGTCCTATTATTGATTTGATTTTATCTTGGTTGGTTTAAATCCTTTCCGAAGTTGCATATATTTGTAGTCGTGGGATTTCAATCTGTTACCAGAAGCCTGACTCTGAGACCATTTATATATTTACCATCATTATACTAGTATATTAATAGTATAATATATAATATTGTTATATTATAATATATAAAAACACATCACAAACACATACACACATATATAAAGGCTTCCCATGCATTAACCTCCATCTATGAAGAAGTCAATGAAGGTAGAGTGTGTGCACAAATGAAGCCAGAAATGAAGAAAACAAAAGGGACCTCCTAGAGAAGGTGTGTGCCAGAAATAGAGTTGTTGAGAGATATAATTTGTCTAACAAATAAACTAATACTAAATGAGATTTCAGAAGTCATATAATTTTATGGATTGGTACAATATAAATACATGTAGAGTTTTTATTTGAAATTTTAATGTGACAAATTATGCTTAAGTTCACTCAGCGGGAATTTAAAGATTTGGCCAATAAAGTGAATGAGGAGCATCACGAACTCCTAATTGAACTGTTTAATGCATTGAATGAAATTCAGGAGACCCATAATGCTTTTGAAAATATGTCTGCTATCTTTAACCAACAAGTGGATAGGAGAGAAAAAGATTCCAAATCCATTGATAACATCGTTGCTTGGCATAGGTACATTACGGATAAACTAGATGATATTCCAATGTTGGACAGCTTCAAGTTCAAGAAAGTCAGAACTTCCCTGAATTCCTGGCAGAATGTTCTTGACACGGTAAATGAAACAATAACTAAGGCGAAATCTATTTGTGGGAGGAGATGGTATGTTGTGGATGGAAGCATAGAAACATTGAAATTTCCTACGATGGATCTCATAGAGGAGGCTTGTCCCCCTAAATTGATGATTGAACAAGTGGAAAGTAGATGTGAGGAGGTCAAAGAAAAGATCCGAATCCTATAAACAATTACAATGTATAATAGAGAATCCTATAAACAAGTCCCTAGAGAATTCTCTATAAACTCCCTTTGTAGGATTTGGTGTAACATGTTTTTTTGATTTCTTGCTGAAAATTGTGAAAGCTTTAGAAATCATACAAGAGTTTTCCATATCAGCTAAAAAAATACAAGTACATGCCTCTTCATCTGTTTCTAAGTAGTACAAAAATGCAAGCATGTCTTTTTCTGTCCATGGACTATCACAATTACAATATCCACAACAACAAATTCATAGCTGACTGTCACACCAAAAAATGGAATTGATCTGAGTGTGTTGACCAAAGATTCAGGATAAAAACATTGAAAAGCAAACTGTGAACTATTTTCGACGTCGTCAATGGACATAACTATCCTCTCTTTATTGATATATAGATTCAATATTTTCTGAGCATCAATTGGTATTTTGGTACCATTATCCACTTTAGATTTGTTCTTTCTCTTTTTACTCAGATATTTTTCTTGCTTTCCAGAGCATAAAATACTACACAGTTGCTGGAGATGGTTTGGTGCAATTTTATATATTTCAATGACGTTATGGTCAGTGACAATCTGTGATCGATCAATTTGAACATCAATAACTTTGAAATATTCAACGATCGAATGCCTGGTTGACCTCTCGTCCTTGATTTGTTTGCAATATTGATTTAAAGTTTCTGCGCAAACATTTTTCTCGACTGATGTGCTCATCCAAACCGATCCATTGATTATATTTTCTGCCACAATAGTCAATTAATCTTCATCAAGATCACGCAATGGTCTAAAAAAATTAGAGCCATAACTCTTTATTTTATTTTGAACAAAATCATCCTGAGTGATGCTCTTGGGCAAGCATGGCAAGGAGCCACTTTTGTAAAGCTCGAATATAGACATCCATTTTCTCCACAGTCGATCTGATGTCAAAACAAGAGTTAGCTTGTCTTTAAGGCCATCCTTTGTTTGAACAAGAAATATATCCATACATTCAGCTTGGAAAGACTGTAAACATATAAAATTGAATATTCCAGTTAATTTGCTAATTTCATAACACATGAAGCAATCTAAAGACTTTGATTGATAAGAAGAAAAATTCTATACCTGCCAAGCATCACTGGAAACGTTTCCCTTTCCAGGGCAGGATGGAGTACCACAAGATATCCATTTCTCCCTTGCTTTTACAACTTGAGAAATGAATGGAGTGTCTGCAAATTCCTTGTTTGACAAATTTTGTTGTTTGCATAATTTGCTGATGATGTGTTGAGGAACCTCTCTATGTAGAAGACGGGCTGTTCGATGCCGATACCTTGAATGGAGATTTTTATATTGATCACCTGCAATGATTATTTTCTACGTAGAAATAGTATGCTTCCCATCCAATATATAAAAAGTTACTGATGGCAAATTAATTTCTTCTTCATTTCTAGGAAGATAGGCCAATGTAGTCTCCTTATCGAAAGGCCATAGAATAGCATCTCTCAATGTTTTTGTAAATGTATGGAGAAGAGATACAACCATATTTTGCACGACCTCCTCATCAACCTTTCGATATTGTAAGTGCAAAGGCGCAACAACACATCTTGTTACGTCAATGTACAAAACTTTCTCATTGAACAAAAAGAATTTGATCTGCTCTTGTTGAACTTCTTTTGAACTTTCGAAGCTCTTAGTCGCTTTCTGCATCATTGCTTTAGAAGGACTTCCTTTGAGTTGTTTGAAGGAAGATTTGTCCACATCTTTTACAATAGATTGGAGAAATGCTCTTCTATGGTACATAAGAATCCTTTCATGGATTACCTTTATAGACCTCTTATTAATATTCATGTAATGCAATACAGAGGATTTTTTCACAACCAACATTCTTTTCCTCCATACCGACAAAATTCCTTTCTTCAAGGATGACGCGGTATCAATTCCGAAATGATTAGAAACATCATACGAGGGAAAAACCCGCCCTTTCTTCGCACAGGAAATAGAATTTGGATCAAGACCACTTTTGATTAGATCTGGTCGATTATTACAAACCATAAGATCAAGCTGTAGAAGGTAACACGTTTCACCATCGACCGCTTCAACTTCAACTCGTAATTTTTCATCAGATTCAACGGGATCCGCATATGTCAATATTCCAGCTCTAGTCTGAGCTCCCTCCTCATCCAAGCATAATAGATATAAATCCCGGTACAAATTATCTGGTTCATCCATCTCAACATACCATCCATTTGTGAATGGCTTAAGGTAGTGATCTTTTATCAATTAAGAGATCGGGATTTCCTGGTGTTTATTGAGGCTCAACAACGTAGCCATGCTTTATCTGCAAAACAATAAATATTAAGTAGTCAATATAAGAATGCATACAATGTCTATAATTATAAATTAGTGTTTTAATATTAGATGTATACTTGCAAATGTTCATGTTAATGATCGATGGTTAAGGAACGACCCCTCATTTTCAAAATCAATTGATTGATTAAGAACAATTCTGCTAGCATTATCCATGAGAGATCGAATGCACATTTTATAGAGTCATTTGAGATAAGGATCGATCATAGAACGAGTGATCATCATAGAAGGGGTGGCTGATCCTTCTTTTTTATGTGTATGAGTTTATG
Source organism: Larix kaempferi (assembly GCA_027924585.1). Classification (NCBI taxonomy): domain Eukaryota; kingdom Viridiplantae; phylum Streptophyta; class Pinopsida; order Pinales; family Pinaceae; genus Larix; species Larix kaempferi. Next base: position 320,648 of record BSBM01001399.1, read on the forward strand.
ACATGTTTTGTATTCGGGTTTATGTGAGTTTTTGTACTTAATTTATATGTATGTGAATGGTAATTATACATTGATTAATTGGAATACAAGTGCGTGATTGTGAAGAAGAAACACATAGTTTGACGAATTCGTAGCTAACTGGTGAATACAATAGAGATTCAACGTAGTTCTGTCTACTGCGATAGCTGCCAAGTGCGAAGTCATCTAGTGTTCTATCCCATTAGTAGATGTTAAATAGAACGTTAAGCGAAGATGGTAACCACATCTGTGCATCGCCATGGTTAAGAGACACTAGTACAAAATGAGAGATAAGTGACCATGCGACCAAAAAAATTGGTCACCATAGCTTTTTCAAGGGATAAATGACCAAAATTGAGAAATTTCAAGTGAATTGACTAAAAATGACCAAGATAAATGACCAATTTGGTCACGGGATAAGAACTAAACTAAAAATGACCAATTTGGTCACAAGATAAGAATTAAACTAAAAATGACCACATAAAAATTGGTCATTTATGTGGTCATTTTTAGTTATGTCATTCCGACAGCGGAAAATGATAATTTTGATAATGAATTTGTACAATTTACTAAATTTTAACACTGCAGATGGATTCGGAGACCCCCTTTAGGGGGTCTCCGAATCCAGGGGGTCTCCAAATCCATCTGCAGTGTTAAAATTTAATAAATTGTAACATTAATAGTGTACAACTTGGATTATTTTTCAATACATGTCTTCTAAGGGATCATTTCTTTGAGGCCATGATTAGGAAGCATTCAAAGTTTGAACCAATTTATGACTAGTTATGATCAAACCCAAAAAGACTAGGTCGATGGAGACGAGGTAATTTCATTTCATGATGGTTGGCAGAAAAATGTAGAAACTCAAGCTACATGGGAATGATTTTCAATGAGTTAGTGGACCTTCCACATTTTTATAGATAAAGCCGATATCACCATCCACATAACATCACTCAGGGAAAGGTCTTTAAACTATCTCCCCTCCATAACAGCTCTAGAACTTCCCAATCCACATAGCATCAATCACGTTCACAACCTATCTCCCACACCAACTCCCTTAATTGCGATCTATATAATAATTGTCACAACCACAACACCTATTATAATATTAAAAAACCATATATTAATTATATAATGCAAATAAAACATAAAAATTCAATAATATATAGTATATTAATATAACAATAGATTATATATATATAAACCATTTATATAAAAAAACATTGTTTTATAAGAATACAAAACAATTTGTATAAAAATTATAATATATAACAATTCATATAACAAAAAACAACACAATAAAACAAAACATATGTAATAATAATAACAAGTTGATATATGACAAAAAAATGTTTTATATATAAAAAACAAACACACACACACACACATATATATAAACCATTTATATAACAAAACATTGTTTTATAAGAATACAAAACAATTTGTGAAAAAATTATAATATATAACAATTCATATAACAAAAAACAACACAATAAAACAAAACATATGTAATAATAATAACAAGTTGATATATGACAAAAACATGTTTTATATATAAAAAAACATTATAATGGTTTTTAATGGTTTAGTCCAAGGACTTAAAACCCAAAACACACCATATGGTACAGGTTCTGCGTGGGTACTCCTCCATAGTTCTAAGTGATCGACAATGATGAACCCTCGTTACCCTCATTTTTTGGAGTTTATCCTCAACCCTAACCATACCAGTGCAGTGAGACCTTAGTGCCAAATTTGTGTCCTTAATAAGAGGGGTTTTGTTTAATTGAGATGCCATTACTTGTCTAAAATGTAGGTTTGGGGCATTCATTAACCCACAATTGTTGGCAGTTCAAAATTGCAGTGATGTCGTTTGAGACCCTAGTGCCAAATTTGTGGCCTTGGCAGGAGGGGTTTTGTTTAATTGAGAGGCCATTACTTGTCTAAAATGTAGGTTTGGGGCATTCATTAACCCACAACTATTGGCAGTTTTCGAAATTGCAGTGATGTCGTTTGAGACCTTAGTGCCAAATTTTTGGCCTTGACAGGAGGGGTTTTTTTAACTCCAAACCTATACCAATTTTTGGAGGAACTGGATCTGTCACACAATATGTTGAGTGGGGAAATATCCCCATCAATCACCCAGTGCTCCAATTTGAAGTATTTGAACTTGTCAAGCAACCTTATTGCCTCCAAGATTGCGTCAGAGATTGGCAATCTAAAGTAACTGGTGTCGTTGGATCTGAGTCATAACCATCTATTTGGAGCCATACCTATGAGGCTTGGTAATGCCAGTTCTCTTTCGGTGCTACAACTGGATGGAAATTCCTTATCTGGACGAATTCCTGTAGAAATTGGCGAGTGTTAATCTTTGTCCTTGTTGTAAGTACATATCGCCATATCTCTTTTATTTCCTTAATGCTTCATTTCATATGGTGTACTCTTGCCGATAGCCTTACCATTCAAATACTTTTACTGTATTAGATGAACACTATTGATTGTATTATATTAGATGAACATCATTCACACTTATTGGGGTTGGGCTTCTACTAGATTTTCGAGTTTGGATGAAATAAATTCACCCTGTAGCTACTTGTCATTGCTATATTTATACTGCCTCCAGCTTTCTTGTTTTTCCATCTCTTTTTTGGCTGTATTAGACGAACAACATTTTGAACTGTATTAGATGAACACTATTTTGAATTGGATTAGAGAAATGTATTTATAGTTATGTAGGTTTGGGCTTCTGGTAGGTTTTGCTGAGATTAGATGAAATACTAGCTATCCTTTTTTATTGTACAAAGTGTTCAGCTTGCACAAACCCTAAACACCACTTAAATGTTTGGTAGGGTACTCTCGCTTGCCAAGATTTATTTTCTACTAGTAAAGGCATGTCTATGGTATGCTATTGCCTAAAAACGTTTTTGAACTCCAAAACCAAATCGTTTAGTCTTTTGAATAGAGAGCCCGACAAAATTTGTAGTCTCTGGATTATGGTTCCTTTTGTTGCATGAGCTTTAGGAGGTTCTATATTATAGCCAATGTAACAATTAGAGGGATTGCTTTTACATAGAATTGTCATATAGATTATTCTGCTCAGACGCTATTGAGTAAAACTACTGAGAATTTTTATAGTTGTAGAGTAATCAATAGGCTTCATAATCTTACAAATTGTCCTAAAATATCACTTATAGTAATACTATCACCATCATATAGTAACATCGTAACTCATCATCATTTTATTCAGATGTTTTGTTTGGAAAGCACCATGACCAGAAATTTTGCAGTTTGAGCAAAGAAAACAGGGAATGCTATTAACCAATGCATCTTATTTATGAGATAGATATGATGTCCGTTCATAGTCTTAATACAACTTGCAAGTGTTATTATAGCACTGCAGCTTTTAAACACAAATAGCCAATCTTCAATGATTTCAGCGTAGCTGAGCATTGCCAAAACTACAATAGGATTTTGTAAGACTTTGTAGCTACAAACAGAATGTTGTGCTCATCTATAGTTTTGTGATTTAAGTATGTACACCTTATGATATTAGTTATATATAGCTTCGTGGCCTGTGTCTTTTTCCAGCAAAATAATGCATCCTGTAGTCAGTGATAGACATTTAGTAGATACAACTGAAGAAAGAGAATCCCTAGAACATCCACTTGTAATCAAGAATAAGCATATACAGTTCATCTATAAACAGAAAAATGGACTGGAACATATTTTTGCATATGCATTTACAATTAAATTATCTGTTGAGTCCAAAAGACTCAGCTGTCATTGAATCTGATGTTCTTGTGTCATGAATGAAACAATAATCAAAATTAGAAGCTGCATTTAAAGATCTTGATGTTACATCAAAATTTAACCTATCTGCTTCTGGCAAAAATCCTGTCGGATACTTATCTTTCTCATATTGCGATTTTGCTGGGGTAGCCAAATCGCCACTATTTCTATTGGCTCTAGTGTTTGATATATCTGGAACCCCAACTGAATTCTGAAATTGCAGAAAGTCCAATTGGTTGTTACAAGTCCTATAATCTGACTCATCACTACGTTTGCTGCAAAGGTTAGGATCAAAATAATGGGTTTCTACATGGCTTGCTGGAAAGGAGGGAGGGAAAAGATATCTGCTAGAACTCTTACTAAGTGAATCAGATAGTCCATCAATATTTTGAGGAAGTGGATTAGGGAGAGGATTCAATTCAAGATCAGTCTTGTTCGTTTCATTATATATGTCATCACAGAGATGCTGATTTGAAAATACAGAATCCATGGTATATGCATCGTTTTCAAAATAATATTATGTTTGAAGAGAAGAAGGTGATGATTTCATATAACAGTTGGAACTGGGCATTGTACAAGGGTCCTCAACCAATCCAGAACTGGTCTGTTGTCCCAAATCTCCAAATATGGTCTCAACAAAATCATCTGTACTTGTTGAATCTCTATTGCTCTCTCTGCTGCATGAAGTTTCATCTGAGTAACTGAAGAGAGATCCAGAATCACTAGATGTCATATCAGGGTAGTCTTTGTAACCTACAACCCCGCTTCCTATGATTGGGGTTCCATTGCAGTCAAAACGATAGTCTTCAAAATCAAATGTACGGGAGGCCATTGAAGAAGCTCGTCTGTCAAGCACACCAATTCCTCTATGTCCATTATTCAGTACCGGTTGTTTGGTAGCTTTTGTGCAGGGGACGAAATTTACTGTTGTCAAGGAATGAGCCATCCCATTCTTCTCAACAATTGGTGGTCGTGGTGAAGACCTAGGGAAAACCATGTGTTAGAAAGCCTTTTTCTATTTATGGTCCTTGTTTGTACAGACATGCTCCTCTTTCAATGAATAAATCAAGAAAACAGTAGACAACAATAAATCATTCACTGTAGCTATTTACCTAGAGTACAGAAGCATGTATTCCCCTTGAGTAAGTACCCTATCAAGCTCCACCTACTTTACCTACATATATCAGGACAGCATAACCATAATCATAGTCAGAGAAGAATACAATGAAATTGCAATCACCGACCCAACCATGAATTCATTCTGGGATTTCTATAGTCAAATATAATTGGAACACAACAATGATGATTTAAATAATTGCAATATTTCATCATGGGTTTCAGGATGTGAATAAGGATGGCTGAGTGCTTTATCACAGCCATTTCAGCAACCTGGTCTTCATGTTTCCAATGAAATTCTTGCTCGAACTGCAAATTTTGAGCCATGCTACGAAGGGTTTTTCTGTCCTCTTGGCTTGACATGCATGATTCATAAGTTTGAATATATACTATGTGCTAATACACCTTTTGAATATATTTTGTTGGCAATGCCCAACAACATCATAGATGTACTTTGATATTATTATGGTTTTATTTGAAAATATACAACTTATGTTACATTACTACACAAAATGATACATCAACCAATACATCTTATATTATATCTATGTTACCAGAAACAAGAAATGCAAAATAGAATGCGAAACAAATATAGTATGGGAAATATAAATTCTTAGGTTTCACTACAAAAAACATTTCTGGGCTTTTCTTAATGTATATGCAAAAATAATAATTAAAAAAGTTAATTCAAATTTATTCAAGTGCATCTATAAAGACATTATAATCATAACAATATCATATAATATAATATAATAAGAACAAAATTGGTTTCACTTGAGCATTGGGAGAATATCTCAATACCTTCAAATTGACGAAAATTTTGCTTTGTAATCTACATCAACATATCTAGAGTGATTCAACTGAAGACATGAGGTCAAACACAAACTGAATATTATATACTAATATGAATCATTGATAGATTCCATTTGGTGGTCACATTTCATCATAATTCATTTGTTATGCACAAGGAGAGAGGGAATTTCACCAATTCCAAGTAAAAGAGATAATGTGCCTCGGGTTACCGTTTATAATCTAGATTTTATAGAGAATTTTGAATAACACAATCAGTCAAATAAGATGACACAACTCCATGATGCCCATTGGATATAATATGAATGACCAAACAAAAATCATTTCAATGCCTTTGATATGGTGAGCTCTAGGATATATTTCCACGCACTTGCGAAAACCGAAAAGATCACCATACCTTGAGATTGACATGAGAGAAAATGAAATTTTGCTATGTAATTTGCACAGATTTAGCTGAATTGTTGATTCACCTGAAAACAAGGGGTCAAACACAATCTGAATATTATATAATATTATTGAACATTGACAGATTTCATGAGTAAAAATTTTTGAACAACAAACTTAAGCATTTGGTAAGTAAATGTGAACTTGATAGCTAAGTAAAGATTTCAAGTCAGATGAAAGAAACAACTTTGTTTCTTGAGAACTGCAGGTGTGCCAGAGCCTACCATCATCAGATTTGGACTTCCTAGAATCATATCCTATGTAGGCCTTTTTTGGAAGGCTGACCTATTAGGGGATTTTGATGTTGTTGCTCCACTTTGCTAAGAATTTGGCATCTGTATACCCTCTAGTGTAACGTCCCCTCCCATCATACTAGCATGATAGAGAGGATCGTGATACTAAAACTGGGCATCTAGCCCCATAAACTTTTAACGAAGCATTCACATAATATAAAAGACATATGGAGTGTGTAATTATAAGAAAAACACAGCGGAAATAATATCAATAACACTTCCATCATACATTCAAGATATTCATCAAATAATAATTAGGGAGTTAACACAAGAGAATACTTATCTTATAACAGTTGTTGGCCCGGTTTTGCAACCAGGCTTAGTGCTATGGGCACCTGCTAACTAGTAGCAGCAGTTTCAATGGAAATAAATAACAATAAACTAATTAAACAAGACTATTCATGGATCTAAGCAAAGATATTAAGCAAATAACAAAGATAATTCAAAATCAAGAACAAGAACATATAAGAATAAATAATTTGTATTGAAAGAATGGGGCAAGCAAGTGCTTGCGGAATCAATACCTCTAATGGTGAGGTTGAATGGCTCCAAGGATGAGCAACTCCAATCTCCAATGGTCTCTTCTCCAATGTGGTTTGCAATGGCTAAAATGCTCAGGGGAGATTTCAGTAGCGTAAGGATGAGATAATGGATGGATGATGAAATGAGGAGCCCCTACCACCTTTTTATAGGTTTTGGTGGTGGGGAATACCATTTGTGGTTTTGTGGAAACCAAATGGTATTGACCAACATGGTTTAGGTACTTTTCCCTCCTTTTTCCTTTTTTGAATAAAAATAATATTTTAATTCCCTTTTTAATATTTTTGGGAATTTGGACCCTTTTTGAGGGTTTTTTATGATTTTCTTGGAAAAATAATCTTTTTTAATGGAAAAAGGGGTGTACTAAGGTCTTTTGGTGACCTTTTGTTGGTTTCAGAGGCTCAGATGGTGGAAAAGTGGACAAATGGGTCATGTGAGTAAGGGAATGAGCTAGTGAGCACTTTTTAGGTGTTAACAACAGTAGTCCCAAGCAACTAGCTATGCAACTACAACGTTCCACCCAACCATAGGCCAGTTGTTCTTATCAAGCTCTTGATGCAATTGCCACCCCCGAGCTGGGCATGATCTCTACAAGGAACCAGGGAATAGCAGACTCACACATAGCCAAGCATACACCAAGATGAGCCAAGCCAATCTACAATTGGGTTTATCAGGCTACTAGGAAATGGAAAGGAAGAGTGGCTAAGCTAGTGAGCTCAAGCACAGAGCCAGGGGTGACCTTACAAGATCTATCTAGCTTGGCACCCACAATACCTACACACCCCTCACAAGGAAGTATTCTTTTCACTGTTGTACACTCCTTCAAGCCATACCTTCCCCATCTACTGCTCTCAGGGTGTGCATAGAAGAGTAGCCAAATCCCTCTTGATCTTCTAAGAGGTTATCTCCCCCACTAGGTTTATCAAGCCCTCTCTGTCCACTACCACTCCAATCTCTTGCTCACAGGTTCAAATCAAAATAGGGATGCACATAACTGCAGAAGTCTAAGTGCTGGGCATGAAGAAACGTTTTTACAGTGAGATGCCCAAAGATGGGGTTTTCATTAACTTCAGAAAAACGTGGGAAACCCAAAAAAGAAACTAGAAGATGGGGAACAACCCTGGGAAGCCAAATCCGTTTTTAGAAAAACGTCCATGGACATTCTGGGGCAAAAACGGCCTCCATAACAGTCCCAAATCGTGTCCCTTCTATCCCATCTGCTGTCCAATGCAAAAACGAGCTCCCAGGCATGGAAAATGCAGGAAAAATGGTGAAAAACATGATGGGAAAAGGCCCAGTAGTTCAGACTGTGTGAGAGAGGAAAGACTATGGGTTCAGAATGGCTTTGGGCACCATTTCGTGGGTGTTTTCTTTCCCAAGAAGCAAAAATATGAATTCCCAGGTTTATGGCTTGCCCATGCACGAAATTGGCTACCATACCTCTTCATTCCCAAGGCATTAACTGCCTCAACCAACTCTTGGAAGAATTAAATGATTGGGTCCATAACCCAAAATGGGTAGTTGAGGGTTTATGGGTTTTCTCATTGACACATGGATTAACACCATTGGCTCAAGGGTTTGAATAATTTCCCTCCCTATTCCTTGTAGAATCATGCCCCCATCTCTTTGTTGCATTGCATAGCTAGTTGTGGGTTTTTCATTAAAATTCGTATTTACATGATGTCTTAATTTACATTGTGCCTATCTAGCACAAGAACCATAGGCATCTATTTTTAATTGCCGATACATGAAACGCTAAATCAATGGTGGGGCCTTGGCCTTGAGCTCCTCACCATGATTAAATTACAATATTTACATCATTTACGATTTAATACAAAGGGGGTCAAAATGGGGACATTACATCTAGAGGATAAGATGTATTGCTGTTTTGAAGTTTGAACAACTGGAAATTTTCCTTAGAACCTTTCTGTGGGTTGTTTGCTGAACTTAAGGTCCAATTTAGAGCAAAGGGCACTCTTACTAGGAAAGATGCCAAGAACTGGATCGTTGGACTAAATTATTTTAAGGACATTTTAGTTGTCCTTTAAATATATACGAGTCAGTTTTGTACATTGTATTTTTGATGTTACTATGAGATACATTTTTTCATTAAAAAAACGTTATACGAGCAAGAACTAGCCTACAATTGCATTGTCATGAAGTTGAATACAAAGTAGGTTTCACTGTAGCTTTTAAATCAGTTTGGCTGAGAAGTTGATTTGAACATGAACAAGAACTTGCAACCCCCTTATTTTGCGACAATCAAAGTATGATAAAGCTGACATAAAATCGTGTGTGCATGCAAGACCAAGCATATTAAAGATCACTATCACTTCATCAGCGAGTGGGTTAAAAAAGGGAAAATTGAGCTAATTCATTGTGGCACACAATATCAGGTGGTAAAAATTATCACCAAAGCATTGGTTGAAGTCAAGTCTCAAATTTCAGTGTGTTTGGAGTGAAGAACAAAATAGCCATTAAGGGGAAGCGTTTGTATATCAATGATTATTTAGTTTTATATTGTGTTAAGAGTTATCCATATGCAATGGATGATGTGGGATTTTTTTAGATGAAATATTAAAATTTCCAAATCTTAGGTGACTGATCCTTATGTTCTCAAAACAAACAAATCAAATTGAGTTTATTTAAATGCAGAAAATTAATTTCTGAACATAGCATCAATCAAAGAATAGCTGTAAATTTAAATAGCAGAAGCATAAATGAAATAAACACATACACGGATGATTTCAAAAATATTATCTACCCTGAAATACAAGAGCATCTAAAAAAGTGTGTGCTTCCTGAGATAAATAAGATGATGCTATCTCATGCGAATGTGGTTAATATTTCAGTTAGTCGTGCTGCATTGAAGTTATTGAAGCTTATGCCTTTAGAAACAATGGATCGGAGCTTCCTTGCATCATATAGCGTATTGCTAATCTGTTGAAAAGTCGGCCTCATTCTTAATAACTGCAAGGTGCATGACCCATAAGGAATTATATTTAAGGGTGCTAACTAAATGGTAGAGCACTTGTCTTATAGGCAAGAGGTTGGTGGTTCGATTCCACTGTGCCCTATTTATATTCCGAAACCACTAAAAAGAGATAAATGACTAAAAAAATGACCAAAATTTGCATATAAACGACCACCAATACAACATGAGAGATAAGTGATAAAAAAATGACTAAAATATGCATATAAATGACCAGTTTTGAGTTGGCGATCGCTGGTAGCAAATTAGCGGTCATTTATCACGTGACAAAAAATGTGGTCATTAATTGTGACAATTAATGACCAAATATATTACGAAATTAATGACCAAATATACGACCAAATATATGACCACAAGATAAGCTATAAATGACCAAGCTAAATATGACCACATTTTTGGTTGTGTGATATATGGCCACTAATTTGCTACCAGTGGTCACCAACTCAAAAGAGGTCATTTATACGTGGATTTTGGTCATTTTTTTGGTCACTTATCTCTCATTTTGTACTAGTGAGAATATTGATTATGCAACCCCCATATTCACTTCGGGTGAGACTCCAACCTGTTTACAAGGTGATGCCGAAGGGGCCAGTGAAAGGGGTTTTATTATGTATACATTTATCTCGTGAATGAAGGGTCGACCAACCCTTATTGTGCTCAGTCTTCTTTCAGTGTTCACCATTCTTCATATACATGAATTGACACCCTCTCCTTCATAGGTTGAATATTTTTACAATTCCCTCATAAATGAAGGGTAGGCCGACACTTCTTATGCCCAGGATTCTTTTCATAATAGTTCTATACAGCAAGAAGGGTCGGCCAATCCTTCTTATGTTCCCCATTCTGGATATGGGTGAATTCACAATTCTCTACTAAAGGAAGGGGTGACCGATCCTTCTTGCCAGATGTCGGGAGTCGAGATAATTTTTTTTTACATGTTGTAACTTAGCTAATGTCCCAATCACCACGGTTACAGAAGCTTGACGGAGATCGACAACCATAAGCATTGTTCGCAAAAGTAAGATAGGACGGTTTAAGCGTGGGATAAGTGTTGCTAGCCTGCAAGCAAGTTGGAAATTAGATCAACGGGTGGAAGGACAGATTTACAGACGACATGTACTTCGATGATTTGAGATGCATGGGGAAATGGAATTTTTAGATTTGTGAAGTTTTGGTAGGTACCGCATGTTTCGATGGTGCAAATTTGGTGGGGAAAGGCATCATCGAAGCAAGTTTAGTTCGTAGATTGAACATGCACGGAGTATCGGCACATTCCAAATTTGCAAACCTCCATAAAGGCTGCACCTTTGGACGGTCAGGATGTGGAAAGGGTCCAGATCGACGGTTGATAATAACTACGCAGATCTAAGGTGCGAGGAAGGCAGCGTTTGAGATATTGAAGACTGTGGGAGGTCGTGGGGCTAATCATGGAAGGAGATCAACGGTACCAGATCGATCATGCAAGATGGATGGCTCAGAGAAATTCCTTTATTGCTAGAGGTGCAAGAATGATACGAAAGGATAGATAATATAAAAAAATGGAATGCCCGGGGATCTGAGTACTATTTGATTCGGTTTCCCCCTTGTCCCCCTGGTTGAGGTCAAGGGGCAAGTTAATTTAGAGAGAATCAAATAGAATCTAGCACCTTGGTGACTGCACATCCTAACTGGGACCAAGTCCAACAAAACTGATGCAATAACTAAACAACTAGCTCAAAGAAAACTTCAAAGAATCAGGTAAGAGAGCTACAATGGAAACTCACATGACACATATGGAATAAAGTTATAATCATTTTGAATATTTGACATATAAGAAAATATAGGGGTTTAAGCTTGCTCCCATGCATGCAAGAAAAATTCCCACTTCCAAATGTATATTCTTCTCCATGAGATCAAATGAGCTAAGAATTAAAATTGGACAAAAGTATATGCATGCCACCCGATAATTTGAAAATATTTATGTTATTAAAAATGGAATTTACATGCATTGAATAGATGGAAACCTTAATTAAGATTGGATCCATGCATGTAAACAAGTATAATATTACTGGACAATTATTGGACAACAAGCTCTACAAATCATACAGATATAACAAATAAAACTGATTAAAGAGGATTTATTGGATTGTTTCTTATCTCTTCTTTTCCACTAGACCAAAGCATTTTGACTATAACTAAATGGTTACCTTGCCTTTGTTAAAAATTCCCATGCAATGAAGGGGCGACCGACCCTTCTTCTACCAAGTATTCTTTCATAATAGTTCTAGACTGCAAGAAGGGTCGACCAATATTTCTTGTGTGCAAAACAAGGCATCCCGCAAATCATGAAAATTCAGAAAAAACAGGTGTTATTTAAACTTTTTTATTGAGATCAAAGCATGCAAAGGTGATAATGAAAAATCTCAATCATAAAACCACACTTCCAGATAGGTGTTAACACTTCTCTACTAAATGAAGGGGCGACCGATCCTTCTTGTCCCAATTTGGGATAAATATTGTTGATATGTTATAATATAGCCAATATACCGATCCCAACTATATATTGCGAAAGTCGGAAGTCTGGAATTGTCGTCCCAACCTTCGTATGTTGAATATTTTAACAATTCACTCATAAATGAAGGGTCAATCAACCTTTCTTGTGCTGAGTATTCTGTGAAAATAGTTCTAGACTGCAAGAAGGGTCGGTCGATCCTTCTTGTGTTCACCATTCTGGATACAGGTGATATGTAACATATAGGTGTCTATAGTTCTCTATTGAATGAAGGGGCGGCTGATTCTTCTTGTCGTAAGTCAAGATAAATATTGTTGATATGTTATAACTTAGCCAATGTACCGATCCCAACTATTCATTGGGGAAGTCAGAATTCTGGTATTGTCGTCCCAGCCTAGGCAGGTTTAATATTTTTACAATTCACTCATAAATGAAGGGTCGATCGACCTTTATTGTGCCCAGTATTATGTTCAAAATAGTTCTGTACTGCAAGAAGGCTCGATCGATCCTTCTTGTGTTCAAGATTTTGGATACAAGTGAATGGTTGGATATAGGTGTTCACAATTTTATAATAAATGAAGGGGTGGTCGATCCTTCTTGTCGAAGGTCAAAAGTTGGGATAAATATTGTTTATATGTTATAACTTAGCCAATCTCCATTCTAGGATGAATTCTGCATTAATTTGGAAGAAAGAACATTGACAATATTTAAATGTGTGGATCATAGCATATAAAATGAATTCTAGCTCACATATTACAGTCAAATATGAGGCAAAATGATAAGATGGTGTAACAAGAAATGCATTCACAAAAGAGAAATTAAAAGAATGAAGAAATAAAAAACATATGAATCTTTGTTTCGGATATACTTGTGCTTTTGCTCTTCATTAAATTCTTCAAAAAATATTACGTCACTGTATTTTTTTCTCTCGGATCCAACCCCTATTACTTTGTAAAATAAAAAATTTTATACAAAACGTTCTTTGAATTCTTCGCCAAAAAAAGAAATTTCAAAGAAATCTATCTGATGTAACACTTGGGCAGTTAACAAAGGAACCGCAACGTCATTTAAAATTAAGACACCTAAAATTATATTTATTCTTGACATAGCCTGTGTTTTGTTTTCCCAAATCTTTCAACAATTTTCCATTGCTCTTGAGTTGGAATTTCATAATCCATAATTTCTTTCACCATCACCTCCAATTCTATGCATTTTGTGTAACATACATATGGAAGATCCTTCTTAATCATTACAATTTTTTCAAGTATTTCAAAATCATTGGTCAATTTATCAATTATTGTCTTTCTAGTTAATCCTTTGACCAAACCTTCAAATTTCAAGTGATCCATATGAGCCTGTACTATCAAATTGTGATAATTTTCTTGAGTCATTAATTTTTCATCGGCACTCCAAAAGAAGGTAGACCACATTCAAAAGGCCCCATAAATAATTCCTTAAAATTTTGAACTTGAAGGACCATTTGTTGCGCCATGTCTTCTACTTCTTTAACACGATCATGCTTGCCAATAACTCTTCTTGCCCAAATGATGATTGATGGTCTGTCTTTGATTCCAAAACTCTGCATATCTAATTGGGTTAGAGTTTTTAAAAAATTGATGTATTTTGAGATGTTTCTGAAGGCCTTTTGCGTAATGTCTCATTTTCCACTTTACACCTCTGGAGAGCTATGTTTTCTATAGCATCTTTATCTGCTATAAAATTAAAATAAGACCAGAATTTGGAAACTTCCATTGATATCGCATCCCATATAAGGTGTTTATCTCCTTGTAATGGAAGCTGACTTATTAATTTATCTTTTAATTCATCAAATTTCTTTTGCAATTGATTTCTATCACTCAAAGCCTTTATCTTTGCTCCAAAATTTCAAATTACTTCCTCTTTCAAATTTTGGTTTTCCGCTTTCAACTCTTCTATCTCTACATCTTTTAGACTAATTTGTGACATAGCACTCGTCAGTTCCTCAGTGGAGGAATTTTCCATTTGTCCTTCATTAGTACATATATATTGATTCCCTTGCTTCTTTGGCGCTTGCATAGTTTCAATATGATTGGTATTCAACAATAAAATTTGTGACAACAATTCAATCCTTTGTTTTTCCCAAGCATGCTTTTCATCTTGTAACTTTAACATTTTACCTTTGTGATCCATAATTTCTTGATATATGGATTCCTTTTCTTGTTGTAATGCTGTCAACTCATGAGATTGCACATGTTGATTGTTTGGCAGCTTCAATTCTTTCTTGAGCATTTGAATGGTATTTTCTTTTTCATCAAGGAGTCTTTTGGTACACTGGATGTTCCCTGGCTCGGATCCCATGGTCACAAGGTCCATTTGTAGTCTTTTAATCTGGATTGAATTTGCTTTGTTTTTTACCTTCTTTTGCCTCAATTGACTCTCTATCTTTTTCTATCACAGACTGCAATTTAGAAATTTTTAAAGTGAATTGCAATAAATCAGAATACAGGACATCTCCTATTTGTTTATGCAATTGAATCTTATCGGGTATATTAATCGC
The DNA here is from genome assembly GCA_027924585.1 of Larix kaempferi. Classification (NCBI taxonomy): domain Eukaryota; kingdom Viridiplantae; phylum Streptophyta; class Pinopsida; order Pinales; family Pinaceae; genus Larix; species Larix kaempferi. The sequence continues at coordinate 335,674 of BSBM01001399.1, forward strand.
ATCAAGCTTAAATTCCATTTCAGAAACTTTCTCATCATTCACCACTGCAAACCTTATAGTGTTTATTCCTGGATCCATAGCTATAAGAAGGGAAACATTTTGTTCTATCAACATTCTTACTTGAGGGTACAATTTTTTAGTTTCTTTGAAAGACTGCTTCTTCTTTGATGTATATTGTGAAAGGACATCAAATCTGGACTTATACTGAGAGTTACTTCCAGATTCCTTTATTTCTGAAAAATAATATTACTACATAATATTTGCAGGTGGCTGCGAAATCAAACTAGTTTTTTCTGGAACAATTGAATATCGTTCCTCCATACTAATAATTTCCGTCTATCGTTCCACTTTTGATTTCTTCCTTGAAACTTCATCATCGACTTCCATACTATCAACTTCTGAAATACTTTTCTTACTAGTGATATCAGATTTAGTTGGCGTCTGAACCAACATTGCCAAATTGCCTATTTGTTCCATATTCGCCTCTTTATTATATTGTTCAAATTTGAATAAATTTTCCATTTTTTTCAATCCTTCTACTGTTTGATGATCAAAAGCCTTGTTTCCATTTTGATGTCTCCTTTGCGATATAATTTGATGAGGATTAAAATTAATCCTTTCAGCCTCTTGGAAATCTATAATCTTTAGTAATGTTTCTACTACAGGTAGGGTTGCCTTAGTCTTAATGATGAATGGACCAAATTTAAGAGGGAATTTCACATCGAATGCTTTTCTGAAAGCACTGAAATGTTCTTCTTCTTACTGCAACCTTTGTCTAATAAATTTCGAGGCAAAAACCCTCGGTGTTAAAAAGGGTGGCAACAAATATGGTGCTCCAGTAAAACCATACACCCTAATTATAGTATGTTCTTTATACAAGAACCAATCACCTGTTTGGCCTTCTGGTGTAGGCTGCAAATTTTCTTTCATTTATTCTAACACCTAGGGCATTTTAGAATTAAAAATAATTTTGTAAACTTCTGCCATGATGTTATGGGCGAACTCAAACATATTGACCTGTTTATGAATCTCATGAGAAAAGATGATATGAAGAAACTTGGATTTCGAAATGTTTGAATACAATAACAATTTCAAGAGATATGATTGATATATGAAATGATTTAACTCATGGAAGTTCACCAACTGGACATGAATTGCTTCAGCTAGGAATTCATCAAAATTAAAACAACACATCGGACTCGATTATGACTCGGGTGAAATTACTTGGAGAAGGAAACCTAACATAACTTCGGTGATTGACTGATCATTATGTAGACCTAAAATTTGACTCAACAAGGACAAAACTAACTGGATATCTCACTGAAAGACATCAATACTCAAAGGGAACGAGAGGTTTTCATGTGACTGACCATCTTGTAAGACTTGTAATAAAAGCTTGGCTTTTTCTGCCGGACTGCAGTTTCTATAAAACTTTCCCAAATTTTCTTCGTTAAACGACTCAAGGATTTTGGGAAATGTTTCATGTAAATGATTACCCTTTCACCCTATGAATATTTGGCCGCGAACCAACAAACAAATTCGGGGAAGTGTAGGGTTTGTTCGACACAAAAATAGTACAAAAAATAACCAAAAATATAAATACATCCTTTCCCTACAGCTTAAACTCCATTAATTTCTCCTTAGATTATGAAATACTACACATAGACAAAACAGGGTTGAAAATATCCCTTTCCTTGTCAACTACAAGATTCTCGTTTTCATCTGAAATTTCATTGAAGGGAAGAAGGTCTTGGGTTTTCTCCTTTTGGGAAAAAAAATCTAAACACTGAGGGTTTCGAGCTACCTGTGAAGTGAGCTTGTTGGGTATTGTTCAAGTTGACGAAGACAACAATGTGTTTCCCGCGGGTTCTTTTCCTCCAAGAAATAAGCGACAAAAACATTTTTTAAAACTTTGAACAAACCTTTTATAGAACATATGCTTAGGTGGTTTCAGAACTTGCGATGAGTGGTTTACATTTAACCGCTTTTCATAGCGGACTCCACCAACGCCTGCCACGTGGTAAGTGGTTTAATTTCCGCTCCACCTTTTCTAAGTTTAACCACCATGCACTTTCTAGCATGGGAACCCATTTCCACCATCGATTTGCTTCTGGGTGGGTCTGCATCATTATTCTGCCATGTTTTTACACGTTTGCAATTTTTCATGTGACTCGTCCAATTTTTTAGCGCCTTTTCCACCTCCGCCCTTGGACTGAGAGACCTTATGTAGAGACCTTAGAATAGTGAAAATATTTGCATTGTTCTTCTCTATAAACATTAATAAGCAATGTTATATTAATGTTAAATAACCCAAGAATCCATATAGAGTAAATTTAAAAAACATAGAGACAAAAATGCTAACAATATGAAGAAATCACTTGTTTGATGAATTGTACAAATTCTAGACATTGTTTGTAGATAGGTTTGTAGAAGATCTAGTGTAACATGGGAAGAAGTCGATGAAGAAGAGGGAGAGATGACCATAAGAGATAAGAGAAGTCTAAACAACAAGATCAATCTTCCAAGATGGCATTGAGATGAAACATTAAATTAGGAAAATAAGGAGAGATCACATGTCGTTGCAATAACATCTAAGGTTGGTGTTGTTTTTTTACACAACCCAATTCATATTAGTTGCATAATTCTACTGTTCATGTAGTGTCCCTTTTTAATAAATTTGTTAAAATTGGAAAATTGCAATTTTTGGCCAATTCGACCCTTAGACTATTAATGACTCGAATGCTTCCAAATGGATCCAAATGATTTTGATTTGGGTCTGAAGGTGTTTGAAAGGTATTAGGACATAAAAAGCGACAAAATTTGCATCGTTCCTCTCTACATATTTTAATAAGCAATGTCTAACTGAGATAAAACAAAAACCCATATAGAGGAAATTTTAGAAACATAAAAAATACCTAAAAATTTGAAAAAAACATTTGAAAAATATTCATAACCATTGAGGTGTAATATGACTCATTTATACAACTATTATAGGCTTGGAAACTTCCAAAAGACTTCAGCCACTTGCATTTACAATTAGAGAATGAAAGGCAGAATTACTAGGAAAATCTATGTTGAAGCCCCCAAGGGTAGATGACTCCAAAAGACTCGTTAAAGGATTTCGAATTGGTTCTGAAGGTATATGAAGGGTATTAAGACATAAAAAGGAACCTCATTGGTGATTATAGACTAATATCATAATACTTCTGCAACATCCATTTAACTTCGGGAGAAGTTGGGGAATTTTACTAGTCAAATCGAGGTTCAAAACCACCAAGGGTAGGGGACAAAGATGGCTTCCCAAATATTGTAAGAAATTCCCAAATTTCAAAACAGAGACATGGTACTAATAAAAGACTTCAATGATCTCCCAAATGCATCATCAATTAGTTTCTATATGCTTATGCAACTACCATAAATCAGATGTTTGTATACATGTCTTCACATACTAGGGGGAAATGCTAGTAAACTTCACCACTAGTTATGAAATTCGAGATTTAGGTTCCAAGGACTTGTGAAATATTAATGAAACTTCTTCATGACATTAATGACACTCCATACATCAATAAAATAAAAAATATTGACTTATACAATTTGCAATAATGTCTCTTCAAGCTCCGGTAACAAGATATAGGGAAAATGAAACCATTTATGCATGGTTTGGTATTTTTACATAGTTTCACTTGGTATTTTGACCTGATATTATTATGAGCATTAAATACAGAGTATAAATATATTAGAATACAAATAAATGGATATTCTTGGACCATCACAAAAATTACTCTCCTTCTTTGTTCTTGTGACTTTTATAAATTTCTTAAGTCCTCCATGGGTACATCTCAGGACTGATTACACTGTCTTTGCAAAAACTTGTGTACCCTAATATAAACCCATCATATTCAAATCATCTCATCATATTTAGATCATCTCATCGTCAACGAAGCACCATCTGCTGGAACATCTTTTGCTGTCAGCAACCTCGTCAGCTGGAACATCCTCATCAACAACACCATCAGCTGGAACATCTTCTGCTGTCAGCAACCTTTTCAGTTGGAACACCATGTACTGGAACATACTCATCAGCAACACCATCAGTTGGAATATCTTCTGCTTTCATCAACCTCGTCAACTGGAACACCATCTGCTGGAACATCCTCATCAGCAACACCATCAGCTGGAACACCTGCAACAAACATCGGTAACTAAATACTGATACTATCAGTCAGCCAGTACTGATCTACCCTCACCCTTGGAGAGGCATCCATCCCTATGGACAGGCATCAGCTCATGAAAGATGGAACTATCAGTCAGCCATTACTGATCTACCCTCACCCTTGGAGAGGTATCCATCCCTATGGATAGGCATCAGCTCATGAAAGTTGGAACTATTAGTCAACCAGTACTGATCTACCCTCACCCTTGGAGAGGAATCCATCCCTATGAATAGGCATCAACTCGTGAAAGTTGGAACTATCAGTCATCTAGTACTGATCTACCCTCACCCTTGGAGAGGCATCCATCCCTACGGGCATGCATCACCTCGTGAAAGCTGGAACTATCAGTTAGCTAATACTGATCTACCCTCGCTCTTGGAGAGGCATCCATCCCTACAGATAGGCATCAGCTCATGAGAGATAGAACTATCAGTCAGCTAGTACTTGTCTTCCGTCCCTCCTGGACAGGCATCTATCATTTCAGATAGGATCTCTGTCAATCTTTCTTTCTAGAGAGATCCCTCTAGACCACACCAAGCTTCAAAATTCACACGAGCTAGAGGCTTAGTCAGCACATCAACAACTTGTTCCTATGTAGGAACATACTCGAGCTTCACAACTCCCTTCTGCACCATATCTCGGATATAGTGGAACTTAATCTTGATGTGCTTCGATTTATCTTGAAACACGGGATTTTCTGTCAACTTGATGCAACTCTAGTTGTCACAGAGTATCTCCATAGCATCAATCTCTGCATCAAACAATCCTATCAACATATTGCAAAGCCACACTGCTTCACCACAAGCTGAACAAGCTGCTACATATTCATCTTCTGCTGTACTGAGTGCAACACAGGGTTTCTTTCTACTGAGCCATGAGATCATGCCTGATCCCAAACTAAAGTAACATGATCCTGAGGTACTCTTTCTGTTTTCAACACTTCCAGCTCAATCTGAGTCTGTGTACCCATACAGTCTGAACACACTATGTGAGGCATATCTGAGTCCATAATCCAATGTACCCTTCAGATATCTCATCACATGTTTTTCCGCAATCAGGTGAACTTTCCTGGGTTCCACCATATACTGACTCAATGTGTTTACAGCAAAAGAAATATCTGGTCTTATATTTTTTAGGTACATCAAAGACCCAATCATCTGACGATACATCATGGCATCAATCGAATCTGATGAAGCATCACTCAATAGCTTAAGGTTCGATGCCATAGGTGTGGCCATGGCCTTGCGGTCCATCATCTCGAACCGCTTCAAGATCTCTACTACATACTTCTTTATCCAAGGAAGATTCTATCTGCACTCTTCCACACCTCCAAACCTAGAAAACAATGCATCATACCCAAGTACCTTATCTTGAACTCGGTAGCAAGCTTCCTCTTCGTATCAGCAATCAACCCATCCTCACCTTCCACAACCAGGTCATCCATATACAGTAGGAGTATCACTGGTTTTCCTTCCTCAACCTTGTAGTGAAGGTTGGAATCCACTTTACTCTTGGTAAAGCCCAAACTAGTCAGGAAGCTGTCAATTCTATTGTACCATGTCCTGGGTGCCTGTTTCGAATCGTACAAGGCTTTCTTCAGTTTGCACACATGAGTCTCCCTGTCATGTGTCTCAAACCCGAGTGGTTGCTCGACATATACTTCCTCTTCCACTACACCATTCAAGAATGTTGTCTTGACATACATTTGGTGTGTCTTCCATTTCACAATCTTCATTATCTTCTGGAAGATATTCACTTGTATATTGTAATTGTACTTTATTGTATCCCCAACGGAGATGTATTATTCCTCCGATTGGAAGTGTTGTTAGTTGTACTTGCATGTGTCGCAAGTTATATTGTAAGTGTCGTAACTTATACTTGATGGGTTATTAGACCACCTTGATGGGGTCGGCCTTGTATGAGTCATGTGGGTCAAAGGGTTATTAGACCACCCTAGTAGGGTTCGGCCTAGTCAACATTATGTTAAGTGGTTAAGTTGGGGCCGACCTAGTTGAGTAAAGGTCAAGTGAAAGTTAGTATATAAGTAGAGAGTGTGTCTCTCTCATTTTACACATTGTCTCATTCACTCACTTCAAATTAGTGAGAGAGAGGAGGAGTGCACATAAGTGGAGGAGGAACATGCTGCTGAAGATATCTATCTCTTGGGTTTGATCATGGTGATCCTTGTATTGATGCTTATTCTGTCTCTGAGGAAGTTGCGGGGTTTTTCAATTTCTTGGTTTTCCCCGGTGAAATGTTTTATGTCTCTTGTGTCTTATGCTTGATATGTTGTACATGTTGTTCTTTCAGTTAGGATCCTAGATCTATTGAATTAAATGATGAAAAACTAACATGGTATCAAAGCTATCCTGAAGGAAGGCATGCTATGGCATTTATGAGACTTGTTGCACTTGCGACAAATCAAAAGTTAAAGCTTGATATAGCAAAAAACAGTCATCGTGGAAATTTCGCTATAAATCCATTTTGGAAAAGTTTCAGGTTTTGAAACTTTTACAGGTCGAAGATAACATCATGATGTACCTTTTTTCCGAAGCACAACATCTGATTCATTTTACTTTGTGATTTATGATCTGTACAATCTAGGGATTCTGCCTCTTCCAGATCTCAGTCATAAACAAGTGACCTAGGAAAAAGGTCACAAATTGGGCTAGCAAGATCCAAATGAAATTTCATAAAAAGTGACAAGTAGGGAACAGACTGTAGTTTCTTAGGTAAGGTTTCCAGATTCCAAAATTGGACCAATGACATGTGGCTTGCCGTACAAGTTCGCTCTCCTATTTTATCCCAGAAACAGGTCACGTTGCGACACTTGGCATAAATCTCTCTCAGAGAATCCAATTGAGGGAATCCCCGTGGGGTTAGAAAGATGACAGGTCAGGCTACCACGGGTCTATGTTTTAGACCCTGTGGATTCATAATTTCAGAGATGCACTAGAAACAATCAAGTGCATTATTCTGTCAAAACAGAATTGGATTTTGAGCACCTTCATTCTTGGCTAGTCACTGCTGCGGGAATTTAGGGCTTCGGAGAAAGATGGAATTTTTGGAATAGGAGTCCATGGATGAATGTTACTCATCAAAATTGAAATTTAGAGACCAAAATCGATTTTTTTGGTTGGGCAGAAGGCCTAGCTTGATCAAACCCTAGTTCGGGAATTTGAACGGAAAGATGGAAAATTACGGCTTCTGCAAAAGTTGGAATTTTTGAAGTCTGTGATAATGGCTAGAAGCTCCTCAAAAAAATAAAATTTTAGAGATTTGGATCGAACCTTTTGGCTGGGAAGAAGGGTGGAATTTATCAAACCCTAGTTCTAGGTCTTGTCCAGTGAATCTAGAAGTTTCAAAGGCAATTTTGAGGGGTCAAATTTTGCAGTTTTCAAAATTGAAGTATACCAGCTTGATCAACTCAGCAAGACACATCTTTCCATCCATTTATAAGTTTGAAATTCAAAGTTTGAATTTTTAGGGTTTCTCTAACAAACCCTAATCCAGCTCCAGATCCAGTTTCAACAAATCAAAGTGGATTGGGTTAATCCTAGAAAAGAATGAATTGGACACTTGCATAAGTAAAGAAGTTCTAGTTCCAGAGGGAGATGAGGCTGAGGCTTTACATGAGAAGGCTACAAGCAATCCCGACAGGTTTGACTTGAAGAGATACAGGTATGTTTTGAAATTTGTTCATGATTGAGTTTATGATATGTTTGTCTTCATATTATTAAGGTTAGTACAATATTGATTAATCTTAGACTTGTCTCATCACCCTAGTAAAAGTATGAATGCATGTGAATGATAGAAGACATTCATTGATTAGGGTTATGACACTTATGATTGTACTAATGAACCATGATGTTGTATGAGGTTGATGTTGTCCGCTAACATATAAGGTACATCAAGAAAGATAGATCGAGTTCTAGATCAAGAACATATGACCATGGTGACATGAAGACAAAGACTCATCCATAGCCATTATAGAAGCTCTACTTACGAGGTATGTATAATTTGGTTCTACAATGGTTAACTTATGAGTTATGCAGGTTACTAAGGACAAGTCATTGAAAGGAACAAGAAGACATTGTTTGGGTATGTTAGACATAACTAGCTAACATGATATTCCAGGTATGTTTTTCCTATATCAAGTTAGAATCCTACATTATGTTAGGATCTTATACTTTTGTGTGAATGATTATTCTTGAAGTTAGAAGTTTAAGTAATCAATAGTTTATACATATTAAGTTTCTTACTTTGATTAATGATATGACTAACGAGAAGAGTCCTATGGTCAATAAGAATATGCATGAGTAATAGAAGTCCTCCCTGAAACCTTGAATACTAATGCTTGTGATAAATTACCTGTGTGTGAAATGATCATGACCCTACATATTTGAGATTATTTAGAATCATAATGTTTTGATAGTATTGATATTATACTAATGAATGTATGATTATGTATGAGATATTGAGGATGACACAATCATGACACTAGTGCACACTTAAGCATGCATAGTGGTCTAGGATGAATATAATTTCAAGGACAGGTAATCCAGGAAGCAAATATCAAGAGGGAGCACACTCCAAAAGTTCTTGCAAGGAAGCAAAGAGCAAGAGGGATCACTCCAGGAAGTAAAGATCAAGACGGAGTCCACCCAACAACTAAACAAAGATAAGTATTTGAATTATGTTGTTCAGTCATTGTTACACCCAAAATATACTCATCATAAGATTCAGTGTATACACCCCTAAAGATACTTGGAGTAAGTAATCATTCTAGGAGGGTTTGTACCCAATTGTGCTAAGTTTTGAAGGGTCGTCTCAGGTTGCACACTAGAAACATGTGACGTCGCACCATGCTCCATTATAGGGTGCGATGAAGTCAATTAAATGACAAAAATAGCTTCTTCGAGGTCCATCTCGAAGCCTGCTGACTTGGGACCCTATCCCTGACCTCTTGGAAGAGTTGGCACTCGGTTCCTAAACCTTTGGAGAGATCCCTTAAGCCTCTCCTACCATCTCTCAACCTATCCTATACATACCCTATTCATTTAGTCCTATATAAATGAATCTCACTCCCATCCCAAAGGGAGGAAGGCTATGGTATCTACATGCCGGTGAAATCACTCTTAGAACATCTCCACTCACCTATTGGAGAACTCATACTTCCTTGGAAGGATATGGCAATTGGCTTTGTCGGAGAAGGGCTACAACGTTAAGCCTTGGTTGTGGTTCTATATCTCTATTATGTACTCCTCTATTTGCAGTAATACAAATGATTTCCACCAATATTGTTCATGTGTGCAATGATATTGAGTAGTTTACCTGCTTAACTGTTTACTTAGATCTCTTATTGTATAGATGTCTTTTACTAGTTTCTCTTGTTTCTTGTCTTGACAGGTCTTGCAGCTTGGATCTGACGATCGTGAGACGTGGAGCAACATTCAGGAGAAAGGATTGCGTAGTGAAAGGTAAGACATCTAGTACTCGATCCTTAAGTAGATCTAGGAAATGCATTAGTAGTCTGTTCTATTTGTTCTAGAATCACTTTGAGCTAGGGAGATTCGGCTTGCGTCCGCTCGAGTGGATTGTCCGATAACAAATCTGGCGAGTGTTCATACCTGTGATGACCGTTGTGATACGAGAAATGGAACAAAAGACCAGTTACAACCCCTGCACACTAGAAAATGTGTCGAATAGCCTCAAATATGACAAAAATGGTCAAAAACTATGATAAATGGCCCAAGAGCATCAAAATATTTGAAAAGGAATATTCCATTCTATTTATAAATAGAAAAATGGGCCAAAATAGATTTCATTGTTTCATTTGCCAATTTGGGAGGAGAAGTACCAATTTGGAGCCAAAACTTCCTTTGCCGATTCCGGGAGCTAAGATCCGCCATTTCACCCACCGTCAGGAGTAGGTAAGCCTAAACTTCATCCAGCAACTTTCCAATGGATTAGATTTTGTTTTTAGGTTCAATTTTTGGGGTTTTTGATGGATTCATGGAGGGATATTACGCTCTTGGTTCATCGCAGTTGGCCCTTTCAGGAACTGCGACGTGACCTACTCGGCGCAAGTCCTGAATTAATGAAGTGAGACAACATCACACTGTACGCAAACGTACAGTGCGACGGCGGAGTTGCATTTCCCAACCATCAAATTTATTCCAAAAAATGAACTTGCAGAGGTTAGTCTATAATTATTGCATGATGATGAGTTTACTCTTCGTTTGTTCTCGTACTCATAGAACTATGAGAACAAGTACCAAGTTATGATTTATCACTTTTTCGGGCTCGTTAAACTTCCACGAAAAAGGACACCCCTCAGAGTCTACCGTTAAGCTCTTTTCAGGCTCGCGAAAAGCAAAAAGATTACCAAGCGAACTTGTCGCATTCACGCTTGTTAAAGTATTTGAATGGTCGTCTTCCTGGTCATAGTTTACCTCTTTTTTGGACCAGGAGGCACAAATTACGAAAAAGGAATTTTCCATCCAATCATGACTGGAAGAGTCCTCTCCCGCGTTGTTTTACCCTTTTTCGGGTGATGAGGCTAACCTTACGAAAAAGGACCGTTGGAGTCTCCTTTAGTTCTTTTCAGACTCTCTAAACATGAAATGATGACTGAGTTTACCTTGTATGGACTCATTAAAATTTTCACATTGAAGGGCTCGTCATGGGACGAACCCCTCCTATCCTAGGTTCAAAAAATATTTGGGATTGGACTCATCTATGAGATGAGCTATACCGAGCATTTGGTTACCCTCATCAAGCTCGTAAAAACAACATGAGGCACTCATCATTCATGATGGGGAAAAATGAAAGTGTTTGTGTTACATACCCTATTAGTGGTAGTATGTAGTCGTTCTTGAACATGGCACTCATCTGCATTTGCACACAGCACTTGGATCATCCGTTTGTCCTCGAGTTCCACTTTATTCCTGAGTATTATTACTCCTTTGAGTCATTCAAAGAAAATCTTCCATCATCAGTCGCTTTGAGAAATTGTGTTGCACTCGTCGTGTCAATACTGCCAAGTCATGCCATGCCCATGTTCAAGAATATGTTTACCATCTGTAGTCAGTACACCCGCCATTACGTCGGTCCACTCTGAGTCAGTATTGCATGTTATTGTACCATCCGATCTACCCTACACATATTTATTGTGTTTCATGTCGATTGATGGGGGATTCATCATGGCCCTCCTTCGATGGATTCATCCTTGTCGACTTCAACACATCATCTGAGGATTGAATCTAGAAACCATTCAAGTACCTTGGCCCTGCATACCTCAATGGCAGGCTACCTCACTTTCATCATGAGTTTACATCATTGAATCTTGATTGAAAGATTCCATCTTGCGTTCGACTTCAATTCGTTTATTCACGCTTGATGATATGTACTATGATACCTTGGGAATCATTGACATCAATGGTGATATCCCTCGCACTTGTTAACGGTTTACATCAATGGCCGGTAATCAAGTGGTTTCCACCATGTTCAACGTAAAGACATTTGTAATCACATGGATAGATTTGTATCATTGCGGGTTCAGCTTGAAGACCCTGGGCAGTCATGTTTCACCCAGGTTGCGATGGAGTTTGTATTGAGTTATATCACACGGATCCACTTTTGTATTGGTCGTGGCTATGTTATTATCTCATCATGGATCTAGGCTTGTGTCTAGTAGCCATGATTGTGTTCTGTCAGTCATTACTACCATGGATTTGCAATGTATTGGTCAACAACCATGTTGTACTTCATATGAGATTGTTAGTTCAGATTCAGTTGTACTACAGCAATGTCCTTCATCCGATGAGTCTATTGCCATTACTTCTAGCAAAGCACTTCACCTGTCTATCTTTAATAGCTTCATGCTTTGGGGGGCATTCTGTTACACCCAAAATATACTCATCATAAGATTCAGTGTATACACCCCTAAAGATACCTGGAATAAGTAATCATTCTGGGAGGGTTTGTACCCAATTGTGCTAAGTTTTGAAGGGTCGTCGCAGGCTGCACACTAGAAACATGCGACGTCGTACCTTGCTCCATTACAGGGTGCGACGAAGTTAGTTAAATGGAAAAAATAGCTTCTTCGAGGTCCATCTGGAAGCTTGCTGACTTGGGACCCTATCCCTGACCTCTTGGAAGAGTTGGCACTCGGTTCCTAAACCTTTGGAGAGATCCCTTAAGCCTCTCCTACCATCTCTCAACCTATCCTATCCATAACCTATTCATTTAGTCCTATATAAATGAAGCTCACTCCCATCCCAAAGGGAGGAAGGATATGGTATCTACATGCTGGTGAAATCACTCTTAGAACATCTCCACTCACCTATTGGAGAACTCATACTTCCTTGAAAGGATATGGCAATTATCTTTGTCAGAGAAGGGCTACAGCGTTAAGCCTTGGTTGTGGTTCTATATCTCTATTATTTACTACTCTATTTGCAGTAATACAAATGCTTTCCACCAATATTGTTCATGTGTGCAATGATATTGAGTAGTTTACCTGCTTAACTGTTTACTTAGATCTCTTATTGTATAGATGTCTTTTATTGGTTTCTCTTATTTCTTGTCTTGACAGGTCTTGTAGCTTGGATCTGATGATCGTGAGACGTGGAGCAACATTCAGGAGAAAGGATTGCTTAGTGAAAGGTAAGACATCTAGTACTCGATCCTTAAGTAGATATAGGAAATGCATTAGTAGTCTGTTCTATTTGTTCTAGACTCACTTTGAGCTAGGGAGATCCGACTCACGTCCGCTCGAGTGGATTGTCTAATAACAGTCATGTACATACTTATGTTCCTAGATTTAGGATATGTATTATGCATATTAGAAAAGTTGCATTAATGAACCATATACTACTAATATGTAAGTAATGGGTAAGTGGCCTATGGTACTGTACAACATTCCATTGCTACTTATCTAGAATGAAACCTCTTTGCTAACATGTTTCTAGTTGTGCACACTCTTAACAATGTTCTGGTAGAGATGGAAGGCATCTAGAAGGTTACGGGATATGGATAAATGTTGTATTGAAGCATTGGCTAAGATAATTGCATGACTGTATGACATATGTACTTATGTGTAAGATTTGTTTTTTGAAAACTATGAGATGTTTCTAATCATGCATTTGAACTTGCCTTGTAGGAAAGATCGTGTACAATCACCTACAAAAGAAGGACTACAACATTTGTTCCAACAATGAAGTTTAAAGAAATCTATCTATTGAAGATATTGAAGAATCTGAAGTTCCCAGGATACGGGATGCAGTAATGGAAGAATGACATGATCAAGGAGTACCAGTTGATCATGAAGAATGATGTTTGGGATGTAGTCCCAAGACTTGAAGGGAAGTCTATTGTGACTTCCAAGTGGATCTATAAGATCAATCATGATGCAGATGGTAGCATAGAGAAATACAAAGCAAGTGATGAAGTGGAAGATACACCAGATGGATATGGTGCAGTCGAAGAGGAAGTGTATGTGGAGCAGCCACTTAGTTTTTAGACACATGATAGGGAGTCATACGTGTGCAAACTGAAGAAAGCCCTATCTGGTTTGAAACAGGCACCTAGGACCTGGTACGGCAGGATAGACAACTTCCTATCCGGTTTGGGGTTTACTAAGAGTAAAGCAGACTCCAACCTTTACTACAAGGTTGAGGAAGGAAATCCAGTGATACTACTTTTGTATGTGGATGACCTATTTGTTACAGGTGAGGATAGATTGATTGCCGATACAAAGAGGAAGCTTGTTGCCGAGTTCAAGATGAAGGAATTGGGTAAGATGCACTACTTTCTAGGTATGGAGGTGTGGAAGAGCACAGATGGAATCTTCCTTGGACAAGGGAAGTATGTAGTATAAATCCTGAAGAGGTTCGAGATGATGGACTGCAAGGCCATGGCCACACCTATGGCATCGAAATTGAAGCTTCTGTGTGATGCTTCATCTGATCCGGTTGATGCCACGATGTATCGTCAGATGATTGGGTCCTTGATGTACCTGACGAATACAAGACCAGATATCTGCTTTGCGGTGAGCACCTTGATCCAGTACTTGACAGATCTGAGATATGTTCACCTGATGGCTGCGAAGCATATTCTGAGGTACCTGAAGGGTACAATTGATTATGGACTCAAGTATGATGCGAATAAAAAGTTTAACCTGGAGGGTTATGTTGATTCGGATTGGGCAGGCAGTGCCATTGATCGGAAGAGCACTTTGGGGTGCTGCTTCAGTATGGGATCTAGTATGATCTCTCGGTTTAGCAGGAAGTAGTCCTGTGTGGCACTGAGTACAACTGAAGTAGAGTATGTCGTAGTTTGTTCGGCTAGTTGTGAGGCAGTATGGCTTAGGAAGCTACTGTCTGATTTGTTTGATCTCCAGCTGAGTGCTACTTGTATATATTGCGACAACCAAAGTTGTGTGAATTTGTCGGAGAACCCAGTGTTCCATGACAAGTCGAAGCACATTGAGATCAAGTTCCACTATATCAGGGATATGGTGCAGAGAGGAGCAGTGAAGCTTCTGTATGTTGCGATGGACGAGCAGATAGCTGATGTGTTGACCAAGACACTAGCCAGTGTGAAGTTTGATTACTTCAGAGAGAGGCTTGGTGTACTTCAGATCGAGATTCCTTCCAAGGGGAAGTGATGAGTCCAGAGACACATATGCACATGAGCCATTCTCACATGGTGGTAGGTGTGTCCTCCCATGGTGCAAATATAAGGGCTGGGGCCATTCCGACATGGTTTAAGTGTGTCTTCCCATGGTCGTTGATGTAAGAGTTGTGCCATTCAAGCATGGTTGAAGTGTGTCTTCCCATGGCTGCGATATAAGTGCTATGCCTTTCAAGCATGGTTGAAGTGTGTCTTCCCATGGCTGCGATATAAGTGTTTTGCCATTCCTAGCATGGTTGAAGTGTGTCTTCCCATGGCTATGGATATAAGTGCGATGCCATTCTCTCATGGTTGAAGTGTCTTCCCATGGCATAGATATAAGTGCGATGCCATTCTCTCATGGTTGAAGTGTGTCTTCCCATGGCGTAGATATAAGTGTTGAGCCTTTCACGGATGGTTGAGGTGTGTCTTCCCATGCTGATGAGTGTAAGTGTTGTGTGATGTGCATCTGGGTTGTGCTCCGTGGACTATGAGGTGATCTGAAGACGATGAGGTGACAGCAGGGTACATAGGTTTTGCAGAGGCATATAATCAGTCTCGAGATGCTCTTGTAGGTTTTGTGGTGGCATATAATCAGTCCTGAGAGATCTTGTAGGTTTTGCAGAGACAGTGTAATCAGTCCTAAGGTGTACCTACTTGATGGCTTGCTCGCAGAGATGATGAAGAACTACATGGAATCTAGGCCTACATCCAGCATGAAAAAGGGCTGGCTCTGTAGAACTTCCTATGATGAGAATAATTATGAGATAGCACCAGTGATTGAGATGTCGAGTACAGTAGCAGTGATGATGATGATGCTCTGTGATCCAATGTTGATGATCCAGCTCCAGAATTGAAGACTTGTGCTTATATGTATTGATGACTTGCATCAAGAGAATACCTTCCTAGTTAAGAGGGAGTGTTGATGTATTTGTAAATTTGAAAGATATTCACTTGTATATTGTAATTGTACTTTATTGTATCCCCAACGGAGATGTATTATTCCTCCAATTGGAAGTGTTGTCAGTTGTACTTGCATGTGTCGCAAGTTATATTGTAAGTGTCGTAACTTATACTTGATGGGTTATTAGACCACCTTGATGGGGTCGGCCCTGTATGAGTCATGTGGGTCAAAGGGTTATTAGACCACCCTAGTAGGGGTCATCCCAGTCAGCATTATGTTAAGTGGTTAAGTTGGGGCCGACCTAGTTGAGTAAAGGTCAAGTGAAAGTTAGTGTATAAATAGAGAGTGTGTCTCCCTCATTTTACACATTGTCTCATTCACTCACTTATCATTAGTGAGAGAGAGGAGGAGTGCACACAAGTGGAGGAGGAGCATGCTACTGAAGATATCTATCTCTTGGGTTTGATCATGGTGATCCTTGTATTGATGCTTATTCTATCTTTGAGGAAGTTGCGAGGTTTTTCACCTTCTTGGTTTTCCCTGGTGAAATGTTTTGTGTCTCTTGTCTCTTATGATTGATATGTTGTACATGTTGTTCTTTCAGTTAAGATCCTAGATATATTGAATTAAATGATGAAAAACTAACAATATGCCTCTTTGTCTTCCATGGGACTTATTCTTCCACTCTAATTCGACCTTACATGACTCATGCCATGAATAATACCTCTTAAACTACCCCAAGTATGTTACCCTTCATCTTGAACTCGAATTGGTGAGAGAATCATGCCAAGTGTAGTGGGGAAGCTTGCCACAAATGGGTCCCACAACCTCTTAATATGTGTCCTCATGGTCCAATGCACAATGGCATCTCCAATTCCCAATTAGGATGGGAATCTTTCACCATCGAAATTGGTACTAAGGCTAGTAGAGTAAACAGTCCACAAGCATGGACAAGTTATGCTCTCCAATATGCAAAATGAGAAATGATCAAAAACCACTCTCTAATGGCATAGATATTATTGGTGATTGTATTGGAATATTCCATGGTAATGATATTGGCATGAGATCCCTCTAAGCTTTCTAAATGTACTATGAGGTATATCATGTAAGGGTTTGAAGGTGAAAATAGATGAAGTCTATTGGTGATTATTTATGGGATTTGATAACACTCTTTGGAGGCATCTTTATGGTCTTGCTATACATCTAAAGTATATCTTGGAAGAAGTTGTTGCCATTCTTGGACGACAGGTTTGGGGCATGTACAAGTTGACATTGTGACATCGATATTTTTTGTGGCCTTGTGATAGAGACAATGATTGTGTCCTTGTGACGAACATGGATTGTGATAGTGACATCAATACAATGATACATGGACAATGATATAGGTACAAGGACATAGATACACGTATAGGTTGATGGAAACCGTGATACAATGGCAGTGGAATATTGTTCTTCTTATTCATATTAGGATGGCAGGATCGAGCAAGGATACGAGATTGAAGTATACTTTGGGTTGGTGCTTGTGATACTAGGGAGTTGGGGATTCCATCTAGTTAGTGATAGTAAAACTATTGAGTTGGAATTTACTGAGGTCTGGAGTCTTATCTATTATTAGGTTGGAAATTATGAAAACCAAGGGGTTGTAGCCTCGTTCTAGATGGAGATAGTAAACTGAGGAGTTGGAGCTTCCTTAGGTTTGGAGCCTCCTTCCAGTTGGTGCAGTTAAATTAGGGAGTCAATTCCTTTGAGAGAGTCTGATAGTTGGACCGAAGATCTCTAGAGCACATGGACAAACATGAAAGTCTCTACTCCGCAGATGGGGTTCAACTGTTCTATGGATCAAATTATGATCTGATTGGATTATAAGAATGAGACTCCATTTAAATGCATAAGGTTTTGATATATGGAAATCTGTTCTAAATGCATACATCGCTCTAAAATACTACAAAAAACTGCATCCGTGAAGGAGCTAGCAAATAATAATGAAATGGAAATGGATATCGTCTTGCATGGAATACATGATCATGTGAAAGATAAATTTGGAAGGTGTTCATCAGGACGGACAAAAAAATGGCTTAAAAAGTATAAGGGAAGTAAGCTTACCTTAGGGGGCCTACAAACTTATTCAAATAGGCCCAAGCGCTTAAAATATTAAGGAGAGGCGCTAGAGCATCAACTACACAGGACCTTAGGAGACGATGAGGGCACTATGCAGCAGGTGTTGGTTCATACAACTATACTAAGAGGTGGGGGGGGAATCAGTATTTCCTTTTTCAACTCTTTTATATTAAATTAGTATTAAGCACAAGTTGAATAATCATTCCCAATGTAAATAGGACAATTAAAAAATTGAACACATTGATTTATCATGGAAACCTCAAAGGTAAAACCAACAAAGCTTTCCTATTAATGAGGTAATCGTATACAAATTTTTTTTACAGCACTAAATTGATGGAGAACTTAATCCCATGGATTCTTCTACCACTACAGAAAGGATGCTCCTGCACCCCTAGTTTTCTACTTGCTAAACAAACAAGGATGCCCCACCACCCTAAATCTCTAGCCACGACTAGAAGGAGGAAACCATTTCCTTAGAAGGCTTGAACCTGCCCCAAGAACCACCCAACAACCCTCTAATTTATAATAGTTTTAACTTCGGTTTTTCAGATCTTGCTTTTGATTGCAATTACCAAAACTTCATAGACACCTATGGTCCTCTTCATACATTTGACTTGTATGGTTATATATATTTTCCAAGAACTTTATTATTTGAGAACTTTATTAAGGAAAATCATGCCTCTTCATAAAAAAATGTTGGATCCTTATAACGACATCGATTCATCATAGATATTCATAGTCTTTCAATCTTTTTTTAATTAGTAAGGAATTACTATTTGTAGAGTTAACCAATTTTGGCAATTATCCAAAGTTGGCAATTTGGCCAAATTGTTCTCCAAATATACCATTGCCAAACGTCTCTTCAACAGAGTAAACTTCAAACCGGCGGTCAACTAAGATTTACAAATATTTCACGTCCGATCCTTTTAATTAACCCTCCAGCATCTCTCAACAGCTGAATGATTCAAACTCGTTGGATCTTTGTCAATCCACGTCGACAGTAGAATTCAACATGTGCTTAGCTAGATTTCATAAAGAATATCCATCATATCTTATGCTTTAAACATTGCAAAACTTAATCCATCGTAACTGTTCTGCAACGTTGGATCGCCCCATCCAAGATCGACAATGGAGTTCAAAATTTTAAGAGCCCAACTATGAACCCTTTCCGTCAATATGTCCTATCAGTTAAATCAAAGGGTAACAACTTTGACCCTTAGTGTCCTATAACGCGCTATAACAATATTTCAATTGCTTTGATCTTTAATTTTGACGGCTCTGTAGATTTACTACGATCTGTGTTCTGGTATTTTTTATCATTTCCAATCCGTGTTGTGGAGTTAAATAGGATCTACTCCTGTTCGCTCGAGGTTGCCGAATTTTTTTTCTAAATTAGCTTTGTGTTCGACTCTTTCTTCGTCCACTAGCGCTCATCAACGTCAGGTTGTTAGAGTCGGAGATAAGGAAAGTCTCTGGATTTCGACAACTGCTCTGCTCAGTGGCCGTGAGATCCTGTACGAGAAGCTTTCTTACAGGTGTTCTGCAGGCCTGTCTCCATGTTTTATAATGGCGGAAGGTAGCAGTTGCGGAAGGACCAGCATCACCGATGCACACACTTGCAACCAAGTCGAGAAGTTGGACAAGGAATTGCATAGGTTCGGAAAAAGTTAGACTCGTTGGAGCAAAGCATGGAAAATGACAAAACCAAAATGATGGACAGGATGGCGCAAGACAAAGCCGAAATGATGGACAGGATGGCGCAAGACAAAGTCGAAATGATGGAGCTAATGCAAGCCCTCTTTCATGAACGCGATGAAGCCATTCAAAATCAAGCCCCAGAGGGGAGCCCAGCTACTTCTATAGGTTTTGGACAGTCCCGTCCATCCCTTCCAACTGTCGAAACTCCCTCGACTCCCTCAGATATTCCCTAAGAGGCTCCCTCAGAGGAAATATCGGCAAGATCATCAAGAGGGGTCAAACCAATAGATATTGACCCCTGAGGGAACCACGCAGCCCACCCACCACGATATTTTCTTATTTTAGGTTTAGTTTTATGTTACTTTAGGGGAGGGATTTTGTCCTCAGCCCTTATGTTCAGTTTGTATTTGTATCGGCAGCTATTTTAGGTTTAATTTTTTGTAAGTTTAGGGGAGGTATTTTGTCCAATGCCGTACATCTTGAAAAATTTAAACTTTGTGATGATGTCCCTACTATTTGAATAATATATATGCAGTTTTTTGAATATTAATTTTCTTAATTCTTTGTTCAGGTTAGAAAAAAGTTTTGAATTTCTTATTTATCGATTATGTTTGGATTTATGTATCCTGTTTCAGTTTAGATAAAGTTTTGAATTTCTTTTGGATGATAGTTTAAATAACGGGAAACAAAAAATCGAGGCCATCAATTCGACATAGTGATTATTTATTGGAGAAAAAATCCCTGAATGTAGAAAAACTCCATGAAACACATTAACAAACCATATTTTATTTTGTTTTTTTAGATTGAGCGAGGAACCATATTTTTCTTGGAAGTGCATTTTAGCTATTTTATATAAGATTTGAAAATGGAGTTCTATTGATTTTCAAAGTACTAATGTTTGTAAATTTCCTTACTTTACTTTGCATAATATACATGGTGATCTAAATATGACTTAAATTTCTAGTATGAAAACAACAATTTTTAATAAAACATTATCATAGGATTATTATAAAAAGAGTATTATCGAAGGTCATGTATTTCTTGTTTTTTCCCTCGATATTTCTGCTCTTGAATTGGAATCAATATAACATAAGATGATTCTTCTCTTGCATTATAATAATTATAACTTAAATCCATAGGTTTATATTGAAATTGTACCTTTAAGATCTGTAATATTCTTTTAAACAATAGCAAAACTAATGGAAAAATCAAATATGCCACGTGTCACAATCTGAGCATTCCACGTGTCACCCTAGAAGCTAGATCTCGCCAATTTTAACAACAAAATTTAGAGAAAGATTCCTTGAAAGAGTTTGATGGCAAGTTGAAACTTGTGTTTAGTGAAAGGGTGTTGGAATTAGATGCTGAGGAGAAAGAGCATCCGCTCCTTCCTCCAGAGATGTTCTGTAGCAGTGGCGAAAGTAGATATCAACACTCTTAACAGAAATTTCAAACACAAATTTCATAGGAACATTGCTTCGCACAATTTGATTGCAATTGGAAATATTCTCAGAGAAAGAGCGGCCGCGGCCGCTCTTTCTCCAAGTTGTCTATTTTTACAAATCCCTCATAAAGGAAGGGGCAACCGACCCTTCTTCTGCCCATAACTCTATTCATAATAGTTTTAAGAATGCAAGAAGGGTCGGTCGATCCTTCTTGTGTTCACCATTCTGGATATAAGTGAATTGATGGATATGGGTGTTCACAATTATCTACTAATCGAAGGGGCGGATCCCTACTATTTATAGCGGAAGTTGAAAGTCTAGAATTCTTAGACTGGCCTTTGTAGATTACATTTTTTTACACTAATATCGTAAACGAAGGGTCGACCGACCCTTGTTGTGGTAAGTATGCTGCCATTGTTTACCGTTATGGATATAAATGAATTGACGGTCTCGCCTTCGTAGGTTGAATAATTTTACATTGCTTCTCACAATTTGCATGCAAGTGGAAATATTCTCAGAGAAAGAGCGGCTGCTCTTTCTCCAAGTTGTCTATTTTTAGAAATACCTCATAAAGGAAGGGGCGGCTGCCACTTTTTGTGATAAGTATTCTGCCAGTGTTCACCGTTATTGATATAAATTAATTTTACATTTCTTTCCACAATTTTCTTGCAAGTGGAAATATTCTCAGAGAAAGAGCGGCCGCTCTTTCTCCAAGTTGTCTATTTTTACAAATCCCTCATAACAGAAGGGGTGGACAACCCTTCTTCCGCCCATAACTCTATTCATAATAGTTATAGGATGCAAGAAGGGTCGGTTGATCCTTCCTGTGTTCGCCAATCTGGATATAGGTGAATTGCTAGATAAGGGTGTTAAACATTATCTACTAAACGAATGGGCGGATGCCTAATATTTACAGCGGAAGCTGGAAGTCTAGAATTCTCAGAATCGCATTTGTAGATTAAATATGTTTACACTTCACTTGTAAATGAAGGGTCCGTTGACCCTTGTTGTGGTAATTATTGTGCCGGTGCTCACCGTTCTATATATAAATGAATTGACGGTCTAGCCTTCGTAGGTTGAATAACTTTACATTGCTTCGCACAATTTGCTTGTAAGTGGAAATATTCTCAGAGAAAGAGCGGCTTTGTCTGCTTTCTCCAAGTTGTCTTTTATCCCAAATGTGGATGGCGGAAACATTAAACCACTCAAGTTTAAATTCTCACTTCAACAATTCCACAACCTAATTAATAATTTTCCTTTCAAAATTAATGGATTTTTGTGTGTTGTGGAAAACATAGATTTTCTCCAAACTTTGTGCTCTCTGAACCCCGCAATCGGCTCGCAATGAGGATTGTGGATTTTGGATTTGAAATTCTTTCATTCCGCAACCCGTAACCCGCAAAGCGAATTGTGGGAACTTTTGGTTCGTTTATATTTAAAGTTGTGTTTATGCAACCTGCAATCCGCATTGCGGATTTCAGATTGTGTAAATCATGTACATTGTTGCAAATAATCAATCCCGCAACTCTTCTTCCGCCTTTTGCATTTTAAATCCTGCCTAACCAATTTTCCCAGGAACATATGATGACTACTTATTCTCATGAGACTGCCCCTCCATTTGTTTTCTGAGGTCCTGATTAGGGCTAAATCTAAAGAAGAACATAGTCCAAGGTTTTAAATTACAGGAAATTGGAACTCTAGCTTGAAGAATAGGCTAAAAGGGACGAGGCAAAAAAAGATGCACAAAAGGAAAACACTCCCTTGATGTTAACCTACCAGGATGAAGGAAAATGAAAAAACCTTGTGGAGGATGTCTTGTTGCAGAAATGAAGATTTTAATTCAATTAACCATAGAGCTAAAGAGGGAATTGGCACACTTGTCCTCCGTGGTTGATACTTTGGAGGTTGCTACAAGCACTCCAACAAAAAGACAGAAAATTCAAACCCCCGTGTCTCAGATACCCATATCAAACATTGAATACAGTGATGCAGAAGATGAAAGGCTCCCAATCAGATCTCTTTTCCATGTTGTGTCTATAACACAAGAGGTCACTGAAGTCTCTCAGGCAATTGCTGATTTGCTTGATAGCATTGTGATTGATGATCCCACTCCAGAGGTCCATTGATGGTCTCTTTGTTATGACTTAGTCCAGTTAATAATTTTCCCTTTAGAAAATTCATTGATTTTTATGTGCTTTTGTGATTTGCAGAAAGCACAAATTTTCTTGAAAGTTTGTGCTTTCTGCAACCCGCAATCCTGATGTGGACGAGTTGTTGGAAGTTTGGATTAGGTTGATTTCGAAATCCCTGTTTTATGGGAAGTTTACCCTTTGTATCTATTTTGTAATTATTATTTAAGGGGGGGATAAAATCATGGAAAGAGGACTGGAGATACTCTGATTCATTAAGAGATTGTAATTTTTTGCAGCCTTGAAGAAATACAGTTAGTTTTCTCTTGATATTTGTTTTGTTAATTTATCAAATTTGTTTGATGGATGTTGAAATACACTATTTTAGTTTGCAATCACAATTAATATGTTGATCTGTAGTTTAGATGTGTCTTGACTTATGATCTATGCTTTCATGTTTTAAATGAATTTGTTTATTTAAATCATTTATCTATTTCTACAAATGATGAACAAATGTTATTAAATTAATGCCAAATTTTCAATTAGCATTTTATAACAGGATAATCTTGTATGTGCTTCAATCCTTAAGCTATAATAATACTGTTGGCACCATTTTTTCCTTAGATGATTTGAGGGGTTCAGGTCCATGAAAGGAGGGGTAAGGCCTCATTTATTGAATCAGAAGACCCAAGGGATGTCTAATGGGATCTCTACATATGAATTTGTAGCGCGAGAATGAAATAATCAAAGATCCTAAGCTTTAACATTGCTGATGAGGGAGAAATTATAAAGACCCGCTCAATGCTATATAGGGACACATATGAAGGGTGTGGATATGTGGCGATGAGTAGATCCATAGCCCATAGTAGATCTTACAGATGGATGGCTTGAAAAACCTATTTCTATAGAAGATACAAGGATGATAAGGGAACATAAATAATATAAAAATACATTGTACACGGGGATCTAGATACTATTCGTGATGATTGGAAAAAGTCAGTAAGGGTAAGGTTCAAAATCAACTTAGACTAGAGAGAGTGGAGAACAAATCCCACAAGACACAAATAAAAAAGATGCAAAATGCATTGTTGGCTATTGAAAGCCAAGAAGAAAAGAAGGCTAGTATACAAAATATGTTGGATGACAAATACAACACCATTCAGTCATTAAAAAAGAAGCTAAAGATCCCCTCCACCCAGCTGGTAGAAGCTTCTGAATTGGCAGAGCTGGAGGAGAAGAGAGAAAAGCTACAAGAGGAACTAACAGACTGCAAAGCTAGGCTGTTGAAGTTTGAAGAGAAGGAGAAGCTATGGCTGAGTGGTGGAAAGTGAAAATACGTGGAAAGCTAAGTCTGAATACCTTGAAAGGAAACTGCAGGAGAAGATCAAAGAGTTGGAGAACATGGCCACACCCTCCTCCATAGAATCAGGTGATTTCTCCATTGTGTAGGCTATGGCACAGGAAATCCTAAAAGACTTAGAAGTGGAAAGGTTGCAGAAGCAGAACACAGAGCTGAGGATTAGAGTCTCAGAAGAAGAGCAAGAGGGAAAGGATTGGGAGGGTAAGTACCTAGGGCTATAGGTGAAATATGATGAATTCATAAAGCAGGTTATAGGTCAGACCTCCTTGCAGGAAGAAAAGCAAGTAATTTGGGATGCCATTATTGCAGAGGAAGAGAAATTGAGGCCATATCTCAATTTCATTCTGGACAAAGAGGCTGTAATAAAGTTATCTAGGCAAAGCATAACGACAGTTGAGGAAAAGTTGAACAAGAATCCTAAGGGTTGAAAGATATCTATATATTTAGATGTAATCGAGAGAAAAAAGGGTTGAAACCTGTTGGAACCCGTGAGGTTTTTGTTCTATGTATTTTGAGATGTTCCTTTAATAAAATTGGCAAAGCCGAGCAAGTATTTTGATGTAGATATTCTTGTGTTATTTGATTTGCAGTTTGTACCTTCTTTTCTTTATGTGAATGTTTCCATATTATCTACTTCATATTGTTCTCTTTCATGTTTGGATAAGTGTATATTGAGGCAGAATTCATATGATTATGCTCTGTTTCTTTGATTCCAAGCATCCACAAACCATTTTCTACTAAAGTTAATGCATAATTCATTTAATAATGCTCTATGTTGATGGACTATTCTTATTTTCCTCCTTATCATCAGAAAAACAACGCTTTGATTGTAAATGAGTAGCTACCCTACCTCTGTTCTGAATTATTTGAAAAGCATTGCCACTCCTCTGTTATGAGTAGCTATCTCTTTTGTTTGATTTATCAAATTTCTTTGATAAATTTATGATTTCCTTCACTTCATGTATTGAAACAATTATGTGTTGTCTTTGCAATTTATGAATGCATCTAATTTGTTGGTTCAGATTTTTCTCGACTCACTGTTTGGATGTTATTATGTATTAGGTAAATTTATTCTAATGTTTATTTATTGAGTCATTGTAATATTTTTCATAATTAGTGAAATTCAGTTGGTTTCTCTTGGCCATATTTTTTGGATAATTTGTAAAATTTCTATGAACTATGTTTTATGTTGCCAATTTAATCAATGCATCAATCTGTAGGTTGGATTTCTATTAATATACGATTCATGTGTTATTATGTGTTAAACAAATTTCTTCATTTAACTCATTTGATCTATTTCTAAAACTGATAAACAGTCACACATTTATATTGATGCTAAGTGGAAAAGTGCTCTTACATAGACAGTTGCTTGGATCTGCGTTGGATAAAGATAAGTAATCTTATGCGTTTGATTCTGATGCATTTTTATTTCATTCTTGTATGTTGTGATTGTGTAATTGAAAGGTTTTTAATTATGTTGTGATTTTGTAATTGAAAGGTGTTTTCCACTATACATATGTAGGTTGACGTGGAGAAGCCACGTGAGCAAGAAGACTGGCACAGAGGAGACACATGGGAAGGAGCCCCGACATGGATGAGTTGCATTGGAAGAAGGTGTGATGTGGACCGACCACATCATATCCACAAGTGCCAACGACCGTGAAGGATGGGGCGAAGGTGGTTTCGCAAATGGATAAAGGTGGTTTTCCTCACCACCCTTCCAACTTGCGAAATCATGTGGTGTTTCCATGTGGAGAGCAGCTTCAGATTCCGCAACCACCCATCCCTCCGTCCTAGCGCGCATGTTGGGGATGCGGAACGAACATGGAACCGTTGATCTTTTCCACCATTTAAAATGGATTGTACGTTGGCATGGCAGTGATATCGACGACGCTAATGGTAAATGATGAATTGTATCACTCGTGTGAATAATCTCATCACGTTTATGATGGATTTAGTCCACATTGTGTTTATGTCTTGTCATGACGTATAGCTGATATCCCACCACACTGTGATAATTAATGTGACGAACTTTTTTGCATTGATACTGTGATGATATCCTGCCACACTGCTCTAGCCGCCCACTGCCTACATTGAAACTTAAAGTTCAGACTCTCTATGTTTGCCAGTTTGGAGCTCTATTTTCTCTGAGGACCGAGGTTTGATTTTGCTGAGGTAGAACCGAGAAGAGTGTTGGGCGCCTAGAGTAGTAAGATTGGTTTGAAGAATCGACTGCTAGTTTTTCAATTGGCACGTATTTATATTATTCAAACCATAATTCTAAATATGTAACAGAGCATGCTTATTCAACCTCCGGGTTAAAAATCCATATCTTCCATGGTTGTCAAAAATCAATGCAATGACAGTTTCAAGTTCAAAGTAATTTAAAGTCACTGAACGTTTTATATTCTCCTTATCCTTAATTAGATCATCTCCTTTTCAAAAGTAATAAAAGACTAAAATTTTATTGGAGCTTCAAATTGTAGACATAGAAGCACTAGACTCATCCCCTGCAACCGCAAAAATAATCAGTCATTATTCCTCAAACATGTAAGCTTTGCATCGGAATGTTCCATCATTCTGTTGGAATATCAAGCAATACTGAGAGGGGGGGTGAATCAATATTTTCACTATTCTTAAATGTTATCACAATTAAAATTGAAGGATGCACCAACACCTTGTTTTGTTAGCAGGATGCAACCTTCCCTGGCACCACCCTTCCACCCTTGTCTATCTTCTTTAGATTTTCAGAATTTATTTCCTTCAATTTTGGGTAGTTATCTTCTTATAGTCAAGGTCTTAATTTGCAGGTTGATAATGAAGAAAAGAAAAAATTCCATTAATATTGGGCAATCGTCATAAATGAATCCAATATCAATTTTAGCAGAAAATTGGTGAATACTTAGATGCAGTAAACCGGAGCATAAACATATGAATTCTGATTTAATATTACTTTCATCCAAGCATGAAGAATAACACAATGGAAAATATTTACTGGAAATAACAATTAACAGAGAAACGAAGGAAATTTACAGACTGTCATTATTGGAAATAACAATTAATAGAGAAAGGAAGGAAATTTACAGACTATCATTCATGAATAGTTTTGCCATCAGTGGTACAATTATATTCAACACATTCCATGTATAATTTCAAAAACAAGTAACTCATGCATGTCTTCCCAGACACACCATAATGCTAATTAAAATTTAACAGTGACGACAATGCAGATAGTCATGCCATTAGTTGGAATGCTTATGACTCCAATTAACTAGACAGAAACATTCTTTCTTTTTTTGGGTCTGCTCTTCCCGAAAATGAGGTGAATGATATAGCATCTTCTACTTTGCCGAGTGTAGTACATATCAATTGTGGAATAATCAAAGCCACGTGGAACAATCTGAGCATTCTATGTGTCACCCTAGAGACTAGATTTCCACATTTTAACCACAAAATTTACAGACATTTTGCTACAAAGAGTTTGTTGTTAAGTCAAAATTTTGTCAGAGAAGGAGAGGTCTCTCTTTCGTCAGGTTGTTCCATTTCGGAGTGTTGGAAGTAGATTCTAAGGAGAAAGAGCATCCCCTCCTTCCTCCAACGGTGAGTTTTTCAGATTGGCGAAAGTAGATATCGATACTCTAAACACATATTTCATAGGAACATTGCTTCACACATTTTGCTGGAAAGCAGAAATTTCCACAGAGAAAGATAGGCCGCTCTTTCTCCAAGTTCTATTTTTACAATTCCCTTGTAAAAGAAGGGGTGGACGACCCTTCTTCTTCCCAACATTCGTTTCGTTATAGTTTGAGACTGCAAGAAGGGTTAGTTGATCCTTCTTGTCAGAAAATAGAATTCGGTGCAAACAATTTTATATGTTATAACTTAGTTG
This sequence comes from Larix kaempferi, assembly GCA_027924585.1. Classification (NCBI taxonomy): domain Eukaryota; kingdom Viridiplantae; phylum Streptophyta; class Pinopsida; order Pinales; family Pinaceae; genus Larix; species Larix kaempferi. The sequence continues at coordinate 364,108 of BSBM01001399.1, forward strand.
ATGTCTAGTTTTTAATCTTCTCTCGTAAATGAAGGGTTGACCGACCCTTCTTGTGCTCAGTGTTCTTTTGGTGTTCACCATTTTAGATATAGATGAATTGACATCCTAGCCTACGTAGGTTGAATATTTTTACAATTCCCTCATAAATGAAGGGGCAGATGACCCTTCTTCTTCCCAGTATTGTATTCATAATAGTTATAGAATGAAAGAAGGGTCACTCGATCCTTCTTTATTTCTCCATTCTGGATATAGTTGAATTGCTGGATATGGTTTTTCACAGTTATCTCCTGGATATAGTCCTCCAACATCTCCCCCACGAAAAATAACTTTCTTCGTCCCGAAATATGGTACCGGATACTCCCTTGACTGGAAATGGGTCGTCATGTCTGTAAAGCACAGTCTTTCCTTCTACTTTCTGCTGCTTCTTCTCAGTGTGGCAAGTTGAAGATAGAAGTACCGTGCTTTCTAGACATGACGACATGGTTTGGTACTAAAACAACATTTGACGGCTGCTGCAAGCCGCAACAGTGCATGTTGTCTTAGAGAAGAAAGCTTCCAAGACTGCTAATATCCCAATGTCCCCTCCTCGTTGCATACCAATCAGTTATTGAAAGAAGAGTGATGGAAAGAAGATGGACGAAAACATGATTAGTTCCAAGGAACATAATGACAAATCCATGTATTGGGACTTTGAGAGTGCTCGAAATGCCCATATATCATGGTGTACTGAGGATTTTCAAGGGAGCTGATTTTGAAATGCTCATATATCATGAGGAGAACTAGGGAGCGATCACAAGACTCAAGCATTTCTCATAAAACAACAAAGGACAGAGAACAGAGGAAGTAAATAAAAATTCCATCGCTTCCCCGACGATTTTAGTTTGTTGTGATATGGGGCATGGTTAGCCTATATATAGTGAGTTGCCAATGTGTTGATGGATTGAATTTGATGGGAGTCTGGGACGAATGGGGAATGGTAATTATCACAGTATGGAGGGATCATGGTGGTCATAGATATCATCTGTAGCGACTACAGATTTTGCTGGAGTAATCATACGCGTATCACTCCAATCGATTCCTTGAAAATCCAAGGGTCAACATGCCCACTGCCAACGCCCTAAATGGCCTATAATAGGCTGAACGATATTCACTGTAAATGATGGATTGTATCACTCGTGTGAATAACCCATCATGCTTCAGTCTACATTATGTTTATGTATTGTCACCAACAAAGTCTCTGAATGTTTTAGATTCTCCTTATCCTTGAATCAGATCATCTCCTTTGCAGGAGTAATAAAAGACTAAAATTTTATTGGAGGTTCGACTTGTAGACATAGAAGGAGTAGACGCATCCCCTGCAACCACAAAAATAATGAGTCATTATTCCTCAAACATGTAAGCTTTGCATCAGACTGTTCCATCATTCTATTGGAATATCAAGCAATATCAAGTTGGAGCTTGCAAATTAATTGTAAATGTAATTTTGCAATATTAGAAAGAGTTGGTGGTTTTCCCAATTGGGATTCCATGATAATATTGTGTCTTCCATTTTCTTTCCAACTTCTTGGATGCACCAACACCCAAATTTTTAGCTACAACTGAAACATTTTTTTTTTTTTAATATAAACATTTTACTTTTTAAAGAGAAACATTATTTATTTTTGTTTTTTTTAAATAGAAACATTTTACTTTTTCTTTTTGCTTTTTTTAAATAGAAAAATTTTACTTTTTAAAGAGAAACATTCTTTCTTTTTGTTTTTTTTTAAATAGAAACATTTTACTTTTTATTGCAATGGCGTAGATACAAAATCAATGACAATTATATTCAACATGTTAGCACCCAATTTGTTCCTTAAGGTTGCTGAAAGGCCAAGCTGGCTTCTATCTCTCCAGAAATAACAGGACACATTCACATGAGAAAAGGAAACATACTGCAATATAAAGGACACATTAATCTCTGCATAAAGGCAAGCTTCGTCTCTGTAACTTTATTAAAATGAGTCTCACAGTATGCAACACAAAAATATATCAGGTCCCAAAAACGTTTTCAACCCTTTGCTCATCTATTACATTGCTTATATATATGCTCTTAGAAAATCATTACAATAAAAGTGACACCTATTCAAAACAGGTTCGCCACTCTAGAGGATTAGTTACAACAAAATAACAGAGTTAGTAAAAAACGAGCTTAATTTCCTTTTACAATTTTTACTGAGCAGCTTTACAGCATGACAACAAATTCTATTAAAATAAACAAAATGTCCTTGGTAACTATTTCTTCACGTTGCGAATCTTCATGCTCCTTGATGTAGTGACAACCTGAATTTCCCATATTTCTCAACAGTCTTCCATTGATCAGCTATTGGAATATCTAACGCGGCCACTTCCTTCAGTGACACCTTCATCTCCGTGTGGTCTTTATATGAGCAATTCCTAAATTGAGTGCAAGTGTCTTTGAAGATCCAGACCAACTCGAATTCCTTTGTCAATTTCTCCACTACCACTTTACCTGTTAATGGCTGATCCATATCTGCAAAGTCTCCTTGGTCCATTTTGCATTCCTCTATATTAACCTAATACTCTTCCTGAGACCTCATAGTGCCATCCTCTTCCCAAAACAAGGGCATGCCCTTCTTGAATAGTGGATCAAACATTTCCTTAAAGAGTCTCACCTGATGAACTAGGATGTCTATACCTGTTTGGATGGTTTTTACTTGTTGATGCTTGTGCACCACCTTTTTATCCCAAATGATAGTAGCCACCCTATCCTTTATGCTAGCTGGATTAGTTTGAGCTTCAGACAAACCATTCAAAATTTTTATGGCTCTTTGAGCATACTCCAGAGGCATTTTATTTAGCTTTTCATCTGCAGCTATGACACTTTGTTTGGAAGATTTGATCACTGCTTCTTTATCCAAAATAAAATCAAGATAAGGCCTCCGTTTTGTTGTCTTTGCTATAATATCATCCCGTATGACCTGCTTCGCCTCCTGCAGGGAGGTTTGTCCTGTGGCCTGCTTCACTAGCTCTTCATTTTTGGCTTCTAACTCCTGGTACTTAGTTTCCCAAGCCTCATTTTCCTCTTCAGCTTTTGTCATCAGGGTCTTCAGATTCACATTTTTCTTCTTTAGCCTCTCTACTTCCATGTCTCTACAGTGGTCTTGAGCCATGGCCCCTACAAGGGAGAAATCCCCAGCCTTTATGGATGGTGTGGCTACATTATCCAATTCCCTATTCTTCTCCTGCAACTGCTTTTCAAGGTCTTTAGCCCTGGATTTTAAGATTTTCTCATTTTCCACCATAAGGGCTATAGCTATATGCCATTTCTTCTCTTTCTCTTCAAAGTTTAGCAACCTAGCCTCACAGTTTGTTAGCTTCCCTTGGAGCTCTTCTCTCTTTTCTTCCAGCTCTGCTAGGTCAGCTGCTTCCACTAGACTGATGGAGGGAATTTTTAATTTCTGCTTTAATGATTGAATATTATTGTCTTTCTCCTCTAACAACTTCTGGACACTAGCTCTTTTGTCCTCTTGGCTCTCAGTAGCCAATAATGCAGCTTGGAAGTTTTTGGTTTGTGCCTTCAGGGACTTGTTTTCCTGCTTTTCAAATCTGAGCTGATTCTAAACCTTGGTCTTGTTGGATTTCACTTTAGACAACTATAAGGTAGTCTTCAACAATTTTTTATAAATGACATCACCAGTCTCCTTATGTAAATTTATCACATCTAGCACAGGGATTTCCTCCAAATTTACCTTTAGCTCGATGGCCTTATTCTTAATAGCCAAGGGAAGACTTAGGGTGTTTTGGCCAAGGCACCTACTTGCCACCAAGGAGACATCTTTATTTGAAATTTTCCTAACTTCAACATATAGCTTGGTCTCCTCTGAGATTGTCTTTGAGATCTCGTCGTATTCTTCCAGTAGTTCAGCGCTACTTTTGCTCGATGCTGGAAGCTCAGTGGGTGCATGGTTGAATGCATATTCTTTAAATTCAAAGGTGGGTAGTAGGAAATTCACCTGTTTCTTCTTCTTTTCCTGCCATGTTGTTACTGTTACCAATTGTTGCTCATGCTGCTCTATTTTCTGCCTTTAAGAGGCTCTCTCTGCATCATTGTCCACGTCCATGGGATCACTGTCTTCCAGCTTACTAGACTTTCCAGAGCCACTGGAAAGGGGTGTAACTTCTTCATCTACTGGGACTAGGATGGAAACACTAGGTGGTGGAGGAATGACTTGTGATACCAAAGAGGTGGAGACTTCCTGCTCATCCACATCCATATGACTTTTGTCAGGATACTCCAACCAATTTGCAGTCCCATCTAGCCCCGTGAGTTCAAAATGCACAAAACCTTTCTGTTGGTCTCCTTTCTCCTGTTTGATATGATATGGTGAGGGTCATAATTAATGCCTGATCTGGTTCTAAATCCCATACTTCTCATCATACCCTCAATAATTGGAAGGGCATATTTATTTTTAACAAAGAATGGGCCCACATCCCAAGGAAAACGGATTTCTGAAGCCTTTTTATCATCTAAGAAATGTTCAACCTCTGCCTTCAACTTCTCTCTGATAAACTCTAGTGTAAACAGTCTGGGTGTCAAGAAGGCTGGAAACACATAAGGCATATGGGAAAAACCATACACCCTAATTGTAGTACTATGCTCTAAAAGGAACCAATCACCCATCATTTTATCTGGGGAATGTTGTAGCAATTATTTTATCTCTGGCAATACCTTGGGTAGCTTCCTTTGAAAAATAGCCCGGTATACTTCAGAGATGATGATGTCCATGAATTTTGTATAGTTTGAGAGTATCTCACGATTGAGCATCAACTCTGGCATTAGCAAATTTTCCTCGTTGAAGGATAAGAACATCCTCAATAGGTAAGATTGAAACCTAAATCTTCTAGTCTTGGGGAATTTTGCCAGCTAAGAGTGGATACGGTCAGCTAAATCTTCATCAAATCTGAGAGAAGTACACTGGGAGGACTGACTGGGGTTATCCAATTCAATAGGGCATGTACTCATGGCAAACATTAGGCTTATTAAGGGCTCAATAATGTACATGTCACTATCTAAACCTAGAAACTGGGATAATATGGAAATGACGCACTTAGATTCTTTTGTAAATGGAGTGGCTACATCAGGGAAAAGTTGGTTATTGAAGGAAGTATTTGGCTGCAGGCTGTCATGGAAAAAACTCTCTTTAAAGTTAGATGGAGCCTGTTTGAAATGATGGATTAGGGTTTCCTCTTTATACTCTTTGGCCTTCTGATAGAAGTCTTCTGGGATGGACAGGGATTTTCCAACGGTGAGAAAACTAATTTTGGATAGGATTTTGGATTTGGTTGCATCCATAATTGTCCTTTCGGTGGGGGAATAGTTGGAGGCGCACCAGTCAAAAAATTATGGATAGTTCGAGGTCTGGTCAGTTGCAAACAGGTTGAAAAACGACTGGTAGAACTTGTGTGCATCTACATTCCCCTCCCTAACCAACTTTAACCGGTCCTCAACCGTCTCTATGGTGTTGTTTATCAATATAATGTCGTAGACCTCTGCGTCTTTGTCATCAAATAAATATCCCACCTTTTGGTGCTCGAGGCCTGTGGTTTCTACTAGTTTTTTCATTTAAATAGCTTTGCAGTGGGGAATAAGAGGCCTACCTGACTATTTGATAGATGGACAGGGCTCTCGGTTGACTTGTCCGCTTTTGCATGTGAAAATCCTCACAGCAGATCTAAGAGATGATGTATCTCACAAGAGAATAATTATGATTAAGCAAGAAAATAGAAGAAGAGTGATACATGCAGTATAATGAGCAACAGAATAATATGGTACAGTAGAACTCAGATAGAAGCAATAATACTTCGGTCATACTATGTTATTAATCACAAATGGACATATAAATAATACAATGCATGAGGAATTCGAATGCCTAAGGTGGAAATTCGAATTAGCCTTCATGGAGTGATCAAAGGATCACTGGAGTGTCATCGGAGCACAACTAGGTGTCCTCATGATCATCGGAGCGCAACTAGAAGTCTTCATCATCATCAGTGGAGTCATCAATGCTCAAGTAACTGTCAACCATCAGTCAAACTAACTATGGTAGGTGTAACTCAGTGTAACTAAGTGTAACTCAGTGTAACTAAGTGTAACTGAGTGTAACTGAGTGTAACTCAATGTAACTAAGTGTAACTCAATGTAACTAAGAGTAACTGAATGTAACTGAGTGTAACTCAATGTAACTGAGTGTAACTGACTGTAACTGAATGTAACTGAGTGTAACTGAGTGTAACTCAATGTAACTGAGTGTAACTCAATGTAACTGAGTGTAACTGACTGTAACTGACTGTAACTGAGTGTAACTGAACTGGTAGGTGAAGAAGGGCGAGTTGCTCCCTAAAATCAAGGAAGAAGGGCGCACTAAGCAACTGGAGGGCTAAAACTGAATAGTGAGAAGCTCCTGGGGGCTGGCTAACTGAGGGCTAGGTGCTGGACTGATGACTGGGATGCATGCAAAATGCATGCAAACCCTAGAATGCATGCAAACCCTAAAAGGTGCATGCATGACTGAAAATGTAAATGATCAAAATATTGGTGGGACTAGGATGGAGTATAGGAATATCCTAACACCCCCCCTTAATCCATCCTGGGCCTTGGTATCTAAGACCAAAGGTCACCCAATACAATGAATAATAACAATCAATAAACCAAGGAAGTGGGAAAATTTCATGGGAAACATACCCCCTCCTCAAAAAAATAGATTGTAAGGCACACATAAAAAATAAAAGCTCCAAACTCAAGCAGGTGTGATGCTTGGTCATATGTCTGGAGGTATCTTCTTCTTGGGAAGAAGTGGATCATGCTCAAAAAGCATGTGCTTGTACTTGCTCTTCAGATCGAATGTGATGAGAACAAATCCAATAGTATGAGAATGATCCTTGAGCCTGTGATTCGAATCAGCTGAGGTAGGATCAAATCTGTGAAAGTGCATATAGTCTTTTGTCTTCTCATTTGAACCAACATGGGTGAGATTGTGCCAAAAATAACTATTACATTTTTGCTTGAAATCAAAATCAGATTTAAGACTTTCAAAACAGTTTCTTGAGATCTCCTTTGAACCAACAAGGGTGAGATCAAAACTATCATATGCATGAGAAATTATCTCAAGCAGGTGGCAATGGCCATATTCTTCAATAACCTTCTGAAAGCATGTGCTAATGATCATATAGTAGTAAATAAGAGATGTTTGTTGAAGAGGAGCGAATGCATTACCTCCAATAGCTTATGTCACCTCCGAAATAATCATGTGATCATGATGCAAACCAACAAACTCTGGTGCAAGAGAGGATTTAGGACCTTCTGCAATATCTAGAGTGTGAACTGGCACAGAAAGAGAAGAAAGTTTGAGCATGAGCAGAGAATCTGCAAGTTCTTTGTCAACAACTTCAATATGAGATGATACTGGTTCATGATCTGAGAGATCAACAAGGGGAGCGAATGCAACATGATCTGAGAGACCATCAGGAGGAGCGAATGCATCATGTTCTGAGAGATCATCAAGTGGAGCGAATGCATCAACTTGCTTGCTTTTGAAGGGATTTGGACCAAATCCATCATTCTTTTTGCCGAATCTTTCATCTAGATGAGCCCATAACTCTTTTGGAGTTTCAATATCAATGATGGTCGGGTACAATATGTAATCGGTCATAGCAAGCATCATTCTTCCAATGTTCATGTCACCTTTATTCAACCATTTAATCTTCTTTGTAGAGGATTCGAACTCTGTTTCAAAATAACAATCAAAGAGATCATGGCTCTTTAAATATGCTATTATTTTTGGTTTCCATTCATTATAGTTGAATAGAGAAAGAGGAGTGATTTCTTCTAATTCAGGATACATTGAAGATGTAGAAGACCTGCAAAAACAATATAGAATAACTGCAACTGCTACTGCTGCAAAAATGCAGATTCTGCTGCAACTGCTGCACTCGAAATCTTGGTAATAACCTGCAAAAAAAAAAAAAAAAAAAAAAAAACTCTCAAGAATGTAGATAAACAATACTCTCAACATGCTCTGATACCATGTGAAAATCCTCACAGCAGATCTAAGAGATGATGTATCTCACAAGAGAATAATTATGATTAAGCAAGAAAATAGAAGAAGAGTGATACATGCAGTATAATGAGCAATAGAATAATATGGTACAGTAGAACTCAGATAGAAGCAATAATACTTCGGTCATACTATGTTATTAATCACAAATGGACATATAAATAATACAATGCATGAGGAATTCGAATGCCTAAGGTGGCAATTCGAATTAGCCTTCATGGAGTGATCAAAGGATCACTGGAGTGTCATCGGAGCACAACTAGGTGTCCTCATGATCATCGGAGCGCAACTGGAAGTCTTCATCATCATCAGTGGAGTCATCAATGCTCAAGTAACTGTCAACCATCAGTCAAACTAACTCTGGTAGGTGTAACTCAGTGTAACTAAGTGTAACTCAGTGTAACTAAGTGTAACTGAGTGTAACTGAGTGTAACTCAATGTAACTAAGTGTAACTCAATGTAACTAAGAGTAACTGAATGTAACTGAGTGTAACTGAGTGTAACTCAATGTAACTGAGTGTAACTGACTGTAACTGACTGTAACTTAATGTAACTGAGTGTAACTGAGTGTAAATCAATGTAACTGAGTGTAACTGACTGTAACTGACTGTAACTGAGTGTAACTGAACTGGTAGGTGAAGAAGGGCGAGTTGCTCCCTAAAATCAAGGAAGAAGGGCGCACTAAGCAACTGGAGGGCTAAAACTGAATAGTGAGAAGCTCCTGGGGGATGGCTAACTGAGGGTTAGGTGCTGGACTGATGACTGGGATGCATGCAAAATGCATGCAAACCCTAGAATGCATGCAAACCCTAAAAGGTGCATGCATGACTGAAAATGTAAATGATCAAAATATTGGTGGGACTAGGATGGAGTATAGGAATATCCTAACATTGCACAGTCCGCCTTTGTCACTTTCCAATGCTCTGGATCGTCGTGCAGGAGATCCTTTTTATATTATTTATTCCTTCCTATAATTATTGCACCTCCTACCGTGAAGAGGTTTCCTTAGCCATACAGCTATAAGATTTGTTCTGGGTCGTGGATCTATGCTACCTTCTAACTCTACAATCCTCCGTGGCATCGAATCCCGCCACATGTTGCCTTTCCTACCACTCAAAACCACGGAAAAGTCGCCCACCGTTGATCTTGATCTTGCCTGAATCCTGGACATCAAACAATGTGGCCTTTACCAACTTCACAGATTGGGAGTGTGTTGGCGCTTCGTGCAAGTCTAATCTGTGAACAAAACCACGGTCGTAGATCTCAATCCCGCCGAATCTCCGTCGTCTAAACCTGCGGCTTCTACCAAAAGTTCACAGATTTGGATTGTGTCCTTTTTTCCGTGCACCTCCCATCCGCGAAGTACATATCGGCCATAGATATGTACCGTTGGTCGTTGATCGGGCTTCTAAAATGCTCGTTGGCTAGAACCCAGTGTTTAACCACAAAATTTATAGACGTTTTTCTACAAATATTTTTCTGTCAAGTCGAAATTTTGTAAGAGAAAGAGAGGTCACTCTTTCGCCAGGTTGTTCCATTTCGGGGTGTTGGAAGTAGATGCTGACGAGAGAGAGTGTCTTCTCCTTCCTCCAGGGTTAAGTTTTTAGGAGTGGTGAAAGTATAAATCGGCACTCTAAACACATATTTCATAGGAACATTGCTTCGCACATTTTGCTGGAAAGTGGAAATATCCACAGAGAAAGATTGGCCGCTCTTTCTCCAAGTTCTATTTTTACAATTCCCTCGTAAAAGAAGGGGTGGACGACCCTTCTTCTTCCAATTAATCTTTTTGTTATAGTTTGAAACTGCAAGAAGGGTCGGTCGATCCTTCTTCGTGTTCACCATTTTGGATATCGTTCAATTTCTAGATAAATGTTTTCACAACTATCTACTAAACAAAGGGGTGTCTAATCCTTTTTCTCAGAAAACAGAAGTTGGGGCAAACAATTTTATATGTCATAACTTAGCTGTGCTCAGTATTCTTCTAGTGTTCACCATTTTATATATAGATGAATTGACATACTAGCCTTCGTAGGTTGAATAATTTTACAATTCCCTCATAAATTAAGGGGCGTCCGACCCTTCTTTTGCCCAATATTATATTCATAATAGTTCTAGAATGTAAGAAGGGTTGGTAAATCCTTTTTTCTTTCACCATTCTAGATATAGGTGAATTGTTGTATATAGTTGTTCACAATTATCTCCTAAACAAATGGGCGGCGGATCCTTCTCGTCGGAAAATGGAAGTCAGGACAAACATTTTTATATGTTAGAACTTAGATGATGTCTGGGTCCCTACTATTTGCAGCGGAAGTTGGAGGTCGGGAATTGTAGACATAGGCTTCGTAGATTAAATATATTTAAATTTATATCATAAATGAAGGGTTGGCCACCCCTTGTTGTGCTCAGTATTGTTCCCTTGTTCACAATTTTGGAAATACATGAATTGACGGCCTAGCATTCGTAGGTTGAACATTTTTAATATTCCGTCATAAATGAACGGGCGGGAGACGCTTCTTCTACCCACTATTCTTTTCGTAATCTTTCTAGATTGCAAGAAGGATCGCTTGATCCTTCTTATGTGCGCTTATTCTACAAGAAAGGGTGGTCGATTCTACAATTCGGAAAATTAGAAGTTCGAACAAGCATTTTTATATATATTATAATTTATGTTATATCTTTGTTTAAAATTAATATGATTGTTAATGTGCTCCTGTTATTTTATATTTCATAAAATGCTTCTGAACTGGATTTTGGTTATGAAAAATGTGTCCTATTATTTTATATTTCAGATATCATTTATGAAATGGATTTTGGTACTCAACAATGTGTGGACCTGTTTTTGAATGGATTGAAAGTTGCTGAAGGAATCTCTTTTCCAGAAATATTTTTTTTGCATAATATCAGCATTAATGACATATGTATCATTGTAAATGTTAACAAGACTTTAAATGAAAGTCTTCCATTGCCCTATCGATCAGAAGGTGTAGATACATTGTCAGAGGGTGTTGGTGGTTATATTCAATGGCATGTATATGAGATCGTTAACCAGATTGGGTCTGCTCTTCATGAGAATGAGGTGAATGATATATCAGCTTCTACTTCGACGAGTGTAGAACATATCATAACAACTGATAATGAGGTGAATGATAAACCAGCTTCTACTTCAACGAGTGTAGCACATATCATAACAACTGAGAATAAATCTTCTTTTATTATGAGAAAAGTTAAGTTGTTACATAAGTGTTCAGAAAGAAATGATTGCATTTCCATCAGTTTTGTAACAAATGTGAGTGGGATTGATTTTGTTGGGGGGGAATTTTTGGGAGACTTCTCCTTTGGTATTCTGGTGTATGAAGTGGTGTTTTCTTGTATGGCATGTTGTCCAGGGTTTAGCAGTGGAGGTTTTGTTGTATGGCCGATTAAAAGAATCATCGATTTTAATACATAAAGATTGCTTGTTGTTGCAAGCACTTTCAACAATAATCATTCTGAATCTACTTTGAAACTATTAAGAGAAAATCACAATGCTAGGTTTGTGGGACAAAAAGTTAATTTGATACATCAATGTTCTTTAAAGCCACAATATGTTGCTCGGGGAATAGTGTTGGGTGTATTTACTGTCTTAAGGAATCACCAAATATTTAATTATCGACAAGGTTTGGTAATGTTAGAGTTGTGGCACATTATATGCTGAGGTAGAATGGGACCTAAGGTTTCAGCTTGAAATACCTTGGAAATGTTTAATAAATAAAAGATTGAAGATCTTTCAATTAAATGAAAAAACGAGTCAAACTTCAAAAATACAACTACTGAACCGATTAAACCTAACTAAACCAATAGATCAGAATAGTATCAATATATACTACTCAATTATATGAACAATAACTAACAAGATAAAAACAACAAATATTATTCTAGGAACAAGACTTGATCAAAAGCAAAAGTACTTTTATGAAATTGGAAACTACTTATTAATTATTCAAACTCTAGTCTAGGAATTAGAAAACAACTATAAATGAGTTTAGAAACCTATCTATGAAATTATTCTATTGACAACTAACTATGGAAACAAGAAACTATATTATCTTAAATCAAAATTACAAACTACTTATAAATTCAATAGTTAAACTATTCACACATTCAATAAACACTCAAAACTAAACTACCTAATTACATTCTCCTTGGGGATTCTGAGGAAATGTATCAAATGTAATAGGAATGGGAGAGAATGTATCAAAATGACTTTTGAATGTGACAAGGAAACAAAATGGAAGCAAATCTAGTTTCATTTCTAAAACGAGATGCAAACTAAAGAGTGTCCAATTACAACTAACTTTAAACATCGTAATCTATTGTATATCCATAAGAAAATGATATGGAACAAATGTAATCTAGAAGCAAGTAGAAAACTTAATAAAGATATTTGCTTGAAAATGAATTTGATTTAGAAGCAAGTAGAAAACTTGATAAAGATATTTTATTTCTGAGTCAAATCCTATTCTATGAACATCTTCACTAATTAAGGGAATGAGAGAAGCAAATCCTATGCTTGAACTAAGAAACTATAAAAAATAATGTACTTTGGAGAATGAAATTACTAAGTTCAATCTGAAATCAATCTTAACAATCATGAAATAAACAAAACTAAGAATGAAACTGATAAATTCTAGAACAGTAAAATATTAATAAATTAGACATAAATGACATAATTTGAGAAGCAACTAAGCAAAGTCAAGAAAATGGAACGAGAACTAAAAATGGATATGAAACTTAATTGAAACTCTATGTAGTGCAAAACAAGGTCCTAATTACATATATGAATGCTAATCAATTACAAGAAATATTACAGTTCAAAAACCTAATAAATGGAATTCTAAATAAGCATAAAACAATACAGAAAATATTAAAGTCCATATAAAAATCCGGATGATAGTCTGAAAGAAAGTCCGAATGACACTCCGGATGGAAGAAAAGGATAGAAACTAAGGAAATAAGCAGATTAAATGATCTTAACGTCAGCTGGTTGATGCATATGAACCTATAGTGCAAGGAAATCAGTTAATAGACAGTCTAAAGTTGGAATGAAAAGAAGCAACCTATACTAATAATTATCCAAAGAAATGAACTATTTCTATAGCATAATAGAACAAGGATGAGATGTAAATAAAACTAATCTACAACTACAGGAAAAATTAGCAGAACTAATTCTAACTACAAACCGAACTCTGAAACATTAACTAGTTAACTCTACCTAATTGCAAATGAAAAGACTAAAAGAAAACTAAGAAGAACTATGCATGACCGATCACTTTAACTTCTAAGAATGTAAATTAAATTAGCAGCAAGATATAAATTATAGGAAATAAAACAATGTCTACAGGAAACCAAATTAAATACATGTACTGAAAATAAATTATTTATTTGCAGGAAAGAAATACAAAATATATACAAAACCTATGGTTGTTGAGGGGCCCTTCTCATCAATCGGGGATTGAAGCTAACTCAAATTATTTACAAACAATAGAACATCAACAGCTAAAATCGTGAACTTCCATTAACTGAAGAAAATTACACAGCGTTTCTACGCATAAAAATTACTGCTATCATATATGTGCTACGATGTTGTGTTTCTCCATAGGAGATTTCTTTATATAATTTTTTACAATAAGAGAGGAGGTTGACCCTTTCAGTGGTCAACCTCTCTAAAAATATAGGTCTTAATGGCTACAGAATGGTTGCATGACGGTTCATGACAGCGCACAGGCCGTCTGCCTAAGTCCACGGGCATTGGTTTACTTCACGTGGGCAGCTGTGCGTTGGTTATCTTTGACGTGGGAAGATGATGCGATGTAAAGCTAGGCGGATAGGAGAGCGAATCTTCTAGAATGGAGGCTCACGAACCATGAGTGAATGCCCCCAACAGAACCCACATCACCGTTTTTGTCTTTAATGCCCCGAAATATCTCAACCAACTATTCCGCGGGTACGAATGGAGGGTTGAACAATGGTTCGAATGTGGCTGGGTGTCTTCAGTGTGAATGCATGACTGAATGAAGTTCCGAATGATGACCACAACCTGTAGATCAAAAACTAAATGCCAAGCACATCTAGAAATGTGAGATAATTGTCAATAAACCATAAAAAATGATGATATTCAACCAAGATTCATGTGATATGCAAATACGTTCATACATGGGCCTGATTGACGGTCTGAATACCAAGGAGAATGACTTATCATATGAAAATAGTGAAAATAACGCCAATCAGAGAATGTTTATTGATAAAAAATGGACACCAACATTCCCCCAAACCGGAGATATGCCAGGTCTCACTGAGCAAGTAGAGAAGAAATTAGGAAGAAGGCTGAGCTATGGTAGCAGCTGCATTCGACTTGGAAGAGGAAGTGGATTTAGCCATAAGATTCTTGAACTGATCCTTCAAGGCATCATGCTTCAACCAGAGAGAAATGTTGGAATATTTTTTGGCATTGTTTAAATCTTCAATGCTCTTTACTTGTAAGCGTAATTCTTTGTTTTATTCACGAATCCCAGAGATTATTTCAACGTACTTCTCATTTTGGCTTTTTAACTATGTTATATCTTGGGTTAATCTATCCACAGTCTGATGGAGTGGAGTAGATACTTCTGCAAAAGACTCGGGATCTTTTTGAGTGCTCGATCCCTTTAGAAATGGCTTGGGATCAACAGATGTAGTGTGTTCCTCAAGAGCCTTATCCTCAATGTGTGTAGGGACAGGTTCCAAGACAGGATCTTCAAGCAAACAGGAAGATATATTGGCTAACGCAAGAAGGGGTGATTCAAGGACAGGATCGTCTGTCTGGTCATCAATACTGTCTGAATGCATTAGATGAATGACGGATTGATCAATAGACTGGACGATGGTCTGGTCGACAGACTGGTCATGATTGGCCTTTCTTGAATTTGTGGGTATTGGTGAAAATAATGGGGGTTTCACGGTTGTGTCCTCGTGGACAGGCTCAGGAGAGGATGAGTGAACAAGGTGCATTTCTCCTGAGGAACCCTCACTAAATCATACAAACTTGGTATCCCTATTTGCTTGGGCAGGGGTTTGAACGGGCTCGTCTGCATGGTTTTGAAATCTGTGATGCTTGTGAGAGGCAGAGGCTTTAACAAGGGGATTCTTGACTAGATGGGGGTTTAGTGTTTCAAACACAAATCTATCCCACGTTTTCCCCTTTTCCTTCAACTGGTGGGTGATCAGGATTTTTATGAGACAATGATGGTATAAACTGCCAGCAGGGTTAACTACATTTTTCCTAACCTGACTCAACATCTTTTCTAGGCTCTTTAGAAAATAAAATGGGAAATTTAGGGCCTAATTATTAAAAAAATGTGCTAATAAACATAAGTGGCAGGCTTTGAAAATGGTGAACTTACCTTCACAGGTGATCAACCAGATGATAACAGTCAAGGGCTCGAGATATTCAAACTTAACCCACTCCAGGTAGAACTCTTTTGTGCCTACAACGTGTTGACATTTGGCTTTGAGAGCAAATTCATGAACCATCTGCGGAAGAAAAAGGTGTTTGTGCCAAAGGGAACCCTCCCTGGGAAGTTTTGTGGCCAACACAATAGACTCCTCTATTATAGGAAAGGTGAGATGGCCAACCTTAGTTGTTTTTCCATCGAATCCTTTGGAAAATAGAAGTGAAATCTCGTCATTGTGGCCGTTGAGAAGAAGAAGGAATGGACTCCAGCCCGCTCGAACAAACACTTCACGGCACGCATTGAATTCAAGAATGCAGAGCAAATCCCGGTAGCTTCCATGCTCGTAAAAGATCGACATTGTTAAGCAGAGGTCGAGGGATGCAAATGGATACAAGGGATGTAAGAAATTGCAAGAGACATGGCTTTATAGACTCTGGAAAGATAAGGGCAAGTAGAATGGGCAAAATTCACGTAGGCATTGATTTAAATCATGATCCGTTCGAATGGTTAAATGATCGTGAAGCAGGGATTTGGCATGCTCAAACGATCATTCTATCATGCAAAAAGATTGAATTGTGTGCCATCATGAAAATACATGCATTGGTGAATTCGTATGGTTTATGATATATTCAACCATGTCCAAAGTAAACTTTGGACAGGTTGAATGTAATCTTCATCATGAGATATTAAGCATAAGTATCATAAAAGAACATGATGACTCTTAGTTAATAAAATGACAGATCGCATCCATATAACTTAATGAAGAGTTAAAACCATATGATAGCCATAAAATGATTCTGAAAATCACAATAAAGCATGATTAACCGATTCATTTGATGAAGTAGAAATGAGTAAAGGAATGAGGTCGAATGCAGAGATGATATTTGATTGATCCCTGGTATGGTTAGTCAATTAGATTTTACCAACAGAATTCATAAATTAGATCCCTTAGCATACTAAATCATGTTCTTATGAGATATGATTTCATTCGGTACTTCATTCGACACTTCATTCAGATTGTCGTTCATTTTCCTCATTCGTCACTTCATTCAAATCATCATTCAACCCTTCATTCGATCCTTCATTCGATCCTTCATATGGACCTTCTGTACAAAATGTGCTTTGCTGGATCTGACTATTGCTGATTATGCAAAGAATTTTTCTGGGGCTGTCAGCACACAAAAGGATGATGTAACCCTGCTTTTCTGAAACTTTAGTCGCACTCCTCTTTATTTATCATGGATCAAAACAATCTTCTGCTACTTGCATTATCCTGAAAACAGCTATCATTTTGTTAGAGATAAATGAAATTTTTATAAATAATCAGAAATTAAAGACATTTCTGAATCTCCCCCAAACCAAAAATATGGCGTGTCCTCAAGCCATCAAAGAAAAAATGATTTAATATTCAAATATTTTCAATTAATAGTTTAGCCAATAGCTCTAAAAATACGGTTATTATTTTTCATAAAAAAAAGGAATACTAACTAATAAGTGGAGATGATTCAGATATGTACATTCATAAAAAAATAACAGTGCTCAAGAAGACCATAGAGTACCATTGATGCAAAAAATGCCACAGAAAAAACCAGTCATCCATGACTCATTTTAAAGATCTCTTGTCATCCAAAGAATATAGATAAAGTTCACCCTGGAGTTTGTAAGATTTCTATAGTTATGGATCCCATTTCTAGGATAATCATATCCTAGGTATTGTTTGAATTAGATGACAGGGTTGAAGTCCAACTTACAACCATTCTCTAATGACAGTATAAATAATTTGGCTTAAACATGTATTTGTATACTCAGGTTTTTTTTAGATGAGCCATGTGCATAGTGATGCATTAACCAAACCTCTTTTACTCGATATTGCCCAGCTTCCATCAAGCCTGTTCAGTACCCTGATGGGTTTATCTTGGTATCATGCAAGCATAGTCTAGCTTCTAGCGAGCCTGTTCAGTACTCCGACAGGTTTTCTTTGTATAATGATTTTTAGTATGAGGAAGTTGGTTGGCACTAGAGTGTGCTAAGCTTTCTAAACACATAATTCAAATTTTAAAAGCGAACCTTATGAGTAACTTTATTTATAATGATCTAGATTATAGATCATGTCAAAAGATAATAACCTAAAGCTATCCCTTGACCTCTTAGTCTATCTTCTTCATAAAAGACCAATAATGTTCCCCACAAGTAGAAAATATCACTCACTCTTGGGATACCTTTTTAAAGAATGCTTAAGAGACAAGTTTTGATAATGAGTCTAGGATGAACTAGTAGTCCATAGGTGTAAGATAGAATTTTTGAAAATCATGATGATTAAAGTAGGGCTCAAGCAACTGTTCTAATGATAAATCAGAAATGTGCATGTCTAAATCAAATACCATATATAAAAGCATAAAAATGAAATTAATAAAAAAGAATCATAGAAGAAAGTGGTTAGAAATGATATAAAGAATACTTTAAATTTTCACCATAAATTTTCAATTTTCAACAATAATCGAGTTTTTTAGAGCACTTCCCTTTTCAGATAATATTGCATGAGCTGATTAATATTCTTGTAATCAAACTGCAAAACCACTTGTTATATGATTCCAATTTATTCACAACAAAGACATATGTACAAAGAAAGGTCATATGAAATTTATCAAAATTAGGGATAGGAAAAGAGTCTTCCTGTTTTAATTGACAAAATTCCATAAGTTGATCATAAGAATGAATTTCCTGTATAAATTCATCCAGTTGTTAGAATGACTCTTATTTATTAAAACAAAAAAAACAAAAATATATTTACATATATATAGATGAAGATAACCCAAAATAATTCAAGAACCAGGAGAAGGAGGAATGACTTCCTCTTCTACCAACTCCATCTCCTCCTGTTGTAAGGCATTCAACACAAAATATTGTTTAGATATTGGTTGATGATAAAGTCTAAGTCTATTTCCATTTACAACAAAGGAAATTTGTGAATCATCAATTGCCTTAATCTTAACATATCCATTATCAAAAGATGTAACAATTTCATATGGACCCATCCAACGAGTAGTTAATTTACCTTTAAAGTTTTTGTACTTGAATAAAAAAGAAATGCCCAGTCTCCAGTTTTGAATTGTTTTTGTTTAATGTATTTATCATGCCACTTTTTGTGTTGGTTTTGTATTAAAATTATGCGTTGAACATCATCTTGTCTAATTCATTTATCTGCAGGATTCGTTGTATTTGTGCTTGTTCTAGATCCATCCCTAATTGTGCAGCCATAAAAAAGGTTTTGACTTGAAATTCAATTGGTAGAAGAACTTGTTTACCATAAACAAGTTCATAAGGTGTGTGGCCAGTGGTATTCCTCCAAATTATTTTATAAGCCCACAAGGCTTTTGGAAGCCTATCTGCCCAGTCTTTGTGGTGTAACTGGATAGTCTTAGTCAGGATGGCTTCTAATACTTTGTTGTTAGACTCTACCTGACCATTGGTTTGCAGGTGATATGGTGAAGATTTACAATGCCTAATACCATATTTGTTAGTAATCTCTTTCATCAATTTGGAGGTAAACTGAGATCCTTGATCGGTTACAATTTCCCTAGGTACACTGAATCAGGTAAATATTTCTTCATATATAAACTCTACCACAGATTTCTCTGTGGCTCAGAATAAGGCTTTAGCTTCTACCCACTTGGTGACATAGTCTGTGGAGACTAGGATGTACTTCTTTTTGCGAGACTTAGGGGAAATTGGCCCAATGAAATCTAGAGCCCATTTTTCAAAAGGCTCAATCATAACTTGGGGTTGTAAGGGCATTTCATCGGATGGCGTAGGTATACCCATTCTTTGGCAACTGTCACATCCATTGACATACTTGGAAGCATCTTTAAAAATGCTTGGGCAATAATATCCAGAGTGCAACACTTTGTATGCTGTTCTCTTGTCATAAAATGCCCACCACAAGGTCCACCATGACAAGCATGAATGATCTATGCCATCTCATCCTCTCGTACACATCATCTAATAATAAGATCAAGACCAGTACGAAAAAGATCATTGTCCACCCAAGAATAATTAGAACTTTGAACCATGATCCTATGTTTCTCGGGTGGGGAGAGATGTTTTGGTAGCTTTCCAGTTACTAAATAATTGGCTATGTTTTCAAACCATGGGGTTCGAACAAACACAACAAACAGATGTTCACTTGGAAAGCTATGATCGACAAGACTGGTATTATCGTCAATTTGAATTCGAGAGAGAAAATATGCTACCACATTCTCTCGACCAGGACGATCAACAACAATAATGCCAATTCTTGTAACAAAAGAATCCACCGAGTTACCCTGCCATTGGTGATTGGTTTATTAATAAAAAATCTAATGGCAGAGTGGTCGGTGTGTACGAAAACTTCATATCTTGTGATATAATGACGAAACTTGTTGATGGCATATACTACTGCCAGAAACTCTTTTTGAGTAATAGTGTATTTCGATTCTGCAGGAGTCAAATTTTTACTAGCAAAGTAGATGTCATGTGATGTTTCTCCCTCTTTTTGACCCAAGACTGCTCCTATAGCTATGTCAGAAGCATCAGTGGATATATGGAAGGGAAGGGACCAATTGGGAACCCTAAGTATTGGTGCCATTGATAGATTTGCCTTCAAAGTTTCAAAGGCATGTTGACAAGGTTCATTCCATCGAAAGTCTGTATCTTTCATGAGTAACTTGAACATAGGCGCGACTATATTAGTGAAGTTTTCAATAAAATGTCTATAATAGCCTGCATGGCCAAGAAAGCTTCTTAATTCCTTTGGAGTTTTTGGAGGAGGAAGATTAACAATTATTTCTATCTTGGCAAGATCCGCCTTGATACCTTGAAGAGAGACATGATGTCCCAGAACTATGCCTTCGGTTAGTAACATCTTACATATTGCATGACTAAGGGCTAAGTTAGTTCCTTAGCACCGAATAAGAACTGTTTCGAAGTTATCAAGGGCTTCTTGGAAGGTATTACCATAAACTGTAAAACCATCCATATAAACATATACACAGTCATCTATGAGGTCAACAAAGATTCCTAAAACTGCACGCTGGAAAGTGGCTGGTGCATTACATAGGCCAAATGGAAACACTCAATAGGAATATGTCCCCCAAGAAAAAGTAAAGGTTGTATTATCTTGATCCTCAGGTACTATTAATATTTGGTTGTATCCACTATACCCATCAAGGAAAGAAAAGTATTGTTTCCCTGACAAGGTATCTAACACTTGGTCAATGAAAGGTAAAGGGAAGTAGTCCTTAAGAGTGGCCTTGTTCAATTCTTGAAAGTCAACACAGATACACCATTTCCCTGTAACTTTCTTTGGAACTACCACCAGAGGAGACACCCATTTACTATTAGAAATTGGGGAGATGAAATCAGCATTAAGGAGTTTTTGTAATTCATCTTTGACTATATCCTTTAGGGATGGATTCATTCTTCTTTGTGGTTGCCTAACAGGAGGTATGCTTGAATCTGTGTAAATGTGGTGAATACAAGTATCTGGGTGTATACCCTTCATATCGGTGTATTCCCATGCAAATGCTCCAGTTTGACTCTTGAGAAATTTTAGTAATTGTTTTTCCTGACTCTCATCTAAACCTACATTTATATGTAGAAATTTTTTGGAACTAACCTCACAAGGTATGGTATAGGATCCTAGATGTTCTTCAATTGTGAAGACACGAGGTGTTCTTGTAAATGTTGAGAGGCTCATGTTTTCTTGGAATTTATCTACACAGATCTGGTCAAGTTGGGAAAAAGACTGAGGAAAGTCTGTACATGTTGTGGAAGAGATAAATTGGTTCAACACATTCTCGGTATTTTGTTCTTGAAGTGCCCAGGAGAAATCACTAATAAGGGAAAGTTCTTCCAAGTTCTCATCACCAAAAGGACAATCTAACCAAAACAAATTTTCAGTTACTGGCTGTGCCGGTGGGTATAAAGCTAGTTTTCTTGTAGATAACCCATCACAGATAATCATTTCTCCATCCCTACATCCTATACATGCATTGGCAGTGTCCAACCAAGGTCTACCCATAATAATGGGGTTTCCTTTAGAAGGGTCCTTTGATTCTATGACCATAAAAGCCATGAGATATTCCCATGAAGCTACTAATACAATGATATCATTTAAGATCCCAGCAGGCTGCACCATAGTGCGATCTGCTAATTCTAGCATTGTTGGGGTAGGGCGGAGGAACTGTCCTCAATGAAGAGTTTCTAAAACCATGGTAGTCATCAGGTTAATAGAATCTCCTAAATCAATAAGTGTGTTTCCTATGGTAGTGTTATTGATGATAATAGTTACCACAAGATTTATTGGATTTGTATACTTTGGAATTCTAGGTTGGTTTGCTATGTAGTCTGACATTTCACCTATGACATGAATTGTCGGAGGGTCTTTTTGTTTTTTACCTGCCCTTTTAATACACAGTTCCTTTACCACTTTACTATAGCTTGGTATATCTTTAATGGCTTGTAACAAAGGGTTATTGATACAAATATTTTCAATTCGTTAATGATATCATAGTCTGGATAAGTTACAGGTGTTAAGTCAGGAATTTGTTTTTACCTTTTAACAGCTTGATAACCTTTTTGATCAAATTTGCTTATTTCTTTGACTTTATTTTCTTCAATTACTATAGGAAATTTTGATATTTATTTTAATTTTTAGGTTTTTTGTCTTTAGATTTATTTTGTTTTTTCTCCTTTAGGCGTTGAAGGGTGTTTAAAAGGTCATATTATTGAATAATGAAGTCATATTTAGCATCATGAGTATGGTTCAGCTTTTAAACCGCATGAAAAATGACCCAAAGCTGCTAAAAAGCACCAAAACGGTGTTAAAGTTATTCTTGTAGCGTTGGAGCTCAAAATCACCAAAGGCGAGCTACAAGAATATCGCGACTCCAAATTTCTCCGATTTTTCAGCAAATTTTGGCACGCTTGGAATAATGAATGACTGATTATGTGTTTTAGAGAATTCATTACGTGCTAATGCAGGGAACATCATGATTCCAAGTGGTTACACGTTGTGAGGAAATCGTGCTCATCATGAACCGAGATGTAATTCCTTTTGACAGGTAGCAGCATGGTTTGAGGTAAATGTGGGATAAATTTGTCACTTACAGGCACATTCAAAGATGAAGGACTTTAGTGGAGGAGCCATAATCACTAAAGAACCAGAAATTGTCGCTGCTGAACAAAGGAGAGTTGTTGATGGCTTCACGGGAAATTAGGGCTTCCTAATTTCGTGGATAGCAATTAAATTGAACGCTGAAGGACGTCTGTACATCCAAGGTGAATCATTTGACAACTCAAGTCTTGCTTTTAAATGACTGCAGTTGAGCAATTTATAGGTATTTCCTGACAAAACCAATATAAATGTAAATTTGGGGTTTTTTCGCTGGGGCTTACTCTGTCAAAATTGATCAAAGGAAAGGTTAAATTGTGCTTTTAAATGCAATTTCGACCAGATAAATAGCTATTTGTTGATGCTCTGAGACGACAGCCTGAAGTGAGGGTTGAAGATAGCAGTTTCTTAATGAAATGTGACTCTGTCAAAACTAAGGTTGTAGTGCCGTGAATAACCTATACATTCGACAGTATTTTCAACCTTCTAAATTAATCTCCTGCTCGCAAACAATACAAAAGGATACCATTCAATTTGTAGTGATTGAAGAAGAATGGGCAGGAGTGGTAAGATAAATAGAGCTGAACCAACTGATGTAGGGTGGATTGAAAAACTGCCTGGGTGTGTGGAGTTGTTTCAACAAGCTGGTTGGATGGATTTTTTCAAGAAGATCGATGGGTATAATGAAAAGGTGTCCTGTAAGTTTGCCCAGGGTTTCAAAAATGACATGGTGATTTTTGATACTCTTAAATTCAAGCTGACAGTAAAACTGATTTCAGAAGCTACAAGGATTAAGGATGAGGGTGAACCATGGTTTAAAAAACTGCCTTTTGACTTTGATCCACAAAGATACCTTTTACCAAATGTCACCCCTGATTAGAATAAAGGCGTTCTTATTCAAAATTTCAGAAAGGAATGGATTGAGCCAATCAGAATATTACAGAGCTATGTTACTTGCGAGGGCAGGTATGCTTATGTATACAAGTACCATTTCAGATTCCTTCAGCACATGGTGGGGGTGTCCAAGATGAACCTGCCATTCTTCTTTTTGAAAAGTTTGCAGAAGATGTCCAACAAGGTGAAAGGGCCAATAGATCATTCTTCTCAGTCTATTTTTCACCATGGGCTAATCAAGTTGATTATTAGCACTGTTTTGCAGCATGAAGGGAAGACCTGGGATTTTTTCATCTTTTGGTCTGGCTTTGAAGATCAGAAATCTAAAAGGCAAGCAGACAAGGGTAAGGTCTTGATGAGAAAATTAGGTCAGAAGCCAAAACTTGAAGATAAGGAAGAGGTCAAAGTTGAGGAAGCATCAGAGCATGTGGAGGAAGATAATGAACCAAATCCATTCTCAGCGAGCTCTAAAGGCAAGTATTCACTGTTTGAAGATGAGAAGGAGAAACCTGAACAGAATTTGGCACCTGTAGAAGATTCTCATGAAATGGAAAATGTTGATATAAAAGAGGTTGTTGTACCTAAAGAGGAAATTCACACTCGACAGGGAAGCCCTATCACCATTCTCTCAGATGATGAGGGATATTTATTGGAAGAAGAGCAGCCCATCTCCAAAACAAAAGTCAAGGTTGAAGTAGGAAAATAAATCCATACTTCAGATAGCAAAACAACAAAACCTAACAGGAAAAGGAATAAACTTGAAGTAGTAGAGTTGGCTGCTATCCAGCATCAAAGAAAGGAGCTGAAAATGATGGGAGAAGCAACATCATTTTGGAGACATAAAACTAGGTCAAAGAACAAGCTAAGACTGAAGATGAAGAAATTGCTCAATCCCAAATTAAATACAAGTGAAATTACTGTCCTAGATGAGGTTTCCATGGATGATAAACTAGAAGTAGACAAAGATAGCAGAAAGGAAAGTGATCTTTTACAGCAGCCACAATTAAAAGAAAAAGCTCCTTCAGTTGAGGCAGCAGGAGAAGGAAATCAAAATCCTAGCATTGAAGACACTCCTACAGAACTGTTGATTGAAGAGGTAGAAATATTCAAAAAAATTGATATACCTTGGAGACCTGATGAGGAACAAGATCCTACAATGGACAAATTAGTTAACTCTGACAGAGAAAATTTGCAGAAAACTGTTAAGCAGTATAAACATCAGATGAGATACATGCAAGAGGTCAGCGATGGATTAATGATGGCTAACAGAAGGTTGAGAGAAGATCTACAAGATGTAAATGATAATTTTCAGGAGCTGATAGAAGAAGCAAAAGAAGCACTAAAGAGAAAAAGAGCTGCTGACATGCATTGCACAGAGTTGGAGAAGACAGTACAGGACCTGCAACAGAGAAACAACGAGCTCATCAAGAAGATAAATGACATGGAGCAGGAGCAGAAGAAAGCTAAGAAGAAAGACCAAGCATCAGATGGGATCGATCTGCTGGATGAAGTAGCAAAAGACCTATAAGTCAGTTGTACATTTAGTTAGTTGTCATTAGTTAATAAACAGATATGTTAGTGATTTGCTATTTTTAGCATACTTTGTAATTTTGTAAATATTGTACATTTACTTTACCTTATCGAATAGGTGGAAGGCAGTTAGGGTTAGATCCCTAACTGATTTTGTAAAAGCATAGTATTTAGAGAGGTTAGAAAGTCATTGAGAAGGTTCGATTTTTGGGAGTTTTCAGGAGGTCTTCAGACTGTTATTATCTTCAGACTTGTTCAGAGCTAAGTATTATGACTCTTGTAAGCATTTGCTGATGAAATTATGAGATATATATATGACCTTTACCCTTCAGTTTTCTGTGTTGGCTTCATTTTTCAGCTTATTTAGTTGCTTAACAAGATATATTCATTGCTGGTTTATGTGTATTTACTGGTGATGCTTGTCTTTTATGAATGAACCTCAACATTGGTTTCTGTTGGATCTTGTTGGATATGTCATGCATCTTTATCATCTTTTGTTTATGATTTAGTTGTTATTTTGCTTATGAATGTATTCCCTGATTGTTCCCAAAACTTTACAACCACAAAACCTGTCAAAAACCTAAAACCTACTTTATTTTACTGAGTTTTATTTGAGATTGTGTTGGCTTGTTTCTCTGGCCTTGGAAACAATTTCTGGCACAAACAACAGGTTTTTCTATTACTAGACACTCCGGATATGGGGGTGCTTTTTCTCCTGTAATTACTTCTTCATGAGGAAGGTTGTGTGTTGAATATTTAGGAATAACCACATATTCAAGAATGGCATCATTCAAAATTTCATTAGGTATGTCTTCTTCTTCATTCTCTTCTTGGATAACAACTGATGACTTGGGCTGATCTTGGAAAACTCTTCCAGACCGTAGTTGAATCTCATGCAATGGTGCGGCCAAAATGGAATATGATGGAAGAGGTATCAACCCAATGGTATTAAGATATTGAGTTGGCTTGTTGTTAGGATTTGGTATCGGTTGTGCAGGTAATATTGTGGGCCTTGGAGGATTCATATTCTAGAAATGGTGAGGTTGATTTGTGATAGGGGGTAGTGAAGGAGGTACAAATCTAGGAAAGAGTTGCTGGATATTAGGTGGGTAAGGATAGTTAGGCATAGGAGGAAGTGGTTGAGCATAAGCTTTCCCTCTCCATCCGTGTGGCCATTGCTGTTGTTGAGCATTTTGAGGAGGGTACTGTGGTGGCCAATTTTTCCAACCTGAAGTGTTCCACTGTTGAGGAGGTTGATAAGGATAGTAATAGGGTGGAAATTGTGATGATGGATCCTGGTATGATGATTGATCTCTAGGTTGACAAGGCCTCCTAGATGTTTCACCAAAGTTTTCAGTCTTATATATAGCTTGCGACCCATGCAACACTGGAGAGTTTTCAGTTGGATGTTCTTATGTACAAAGGTGACATACTGAAACATTATTCAATGGACATTCCCATTGGGGATGTTTAGTTCTACACCTAGGACAGAAAACACTCATTGCTGCACGCTCCTCATCATGTCTCTTTTTAGATTGTAATGCATCTAATTGAGAACCCATGAATCCTAAGATATCTGTTTTGAAATTTTCCAATAGGTTTCCCAACTCTACCTTTGTAGCTCTACCAGGACTGGATGTGTTTCCTTTTAGGTTCCTATCATAAGATTCTCGAAAGTGCCTTCCACTTTTCCCTCTACTCCTAGAGTAATTCCTACATAGCTCACAAATTTGTGCAAAAGACTTATGAGAGATGTCTCCTGCTGCCATGAGATTAAGGTTTTCTAAGAATTCTTTTGAGATTCCCTTAAGGAAGAGTGTTCTTACTGCATCTTCCCGAAGATTACTATATTTGGATTTATGTAACACATAGTTAAATCTTTCGAGATAGTCTTCTAGGATCTCATCTTCAAGTTGTTGTATTTTGAAAATATCATTGCGAGATTCCTTAGGTTTACAGTAATACTGATATTTCCGTATAAATGCATTCTTCATGTCTTCCCAAGTTCTAATACTAGATTCTCCTAACCCCATAAACCATTGAAGAATAGAATCTTTTAATGTGGCAGGAAAAAGTGTTAGCATTTGGCCATCTTGTATATAGTTATAGCTCCTACACAAAATGTCAAATTCAAATAAGAATGTATCTGGATCCTCACTTCTCTTCCCATAAAAGGTCGGTAGTGAGGAGGGAGGAATATTTTTCATGGTTACATATTGTGCAGTGTCTAGGATAGGGAAACCAAAAGTACCTTCAGTTCTAACCTCTCCCTCTTCTTCCTCATGTCAGACATGATCTTCATTTTCATCCTCCATGAAGACTCGATTTCCAAAGAGAGAATACCTAGGTGGTTCCTTTCTTGGTGAATATGGGATGTCCCAACGCTCTGTTTTTGGGAAAATATTCCTCTTTTTAGGAGAAGAATTATCAGCTATGTGGGAGTCCAGTTTTGAATGTCCTACAGTTGTTAACTCAATTTGTGAAATAACTATGTTCACATAATTTTCAAAAATATCATCTACTTCTGCAGGGTCAACAAAATCTACTAAGTTTGGACCACCTACTATTGAAAAAGTAGTGTCTTTGGGTTTTTGAACTAATGGAGGGTTGAGAGGTTCTGAAGTTTTATCCTTTTGAGTTTCCTCTTGTCTAAGTTCAGTCTCAATATGAGCTTGAGGTTGTTCTAGTGGAATTTATTTATGAATAGACTTTTTTGATGTCTCTATGGTTTCCCTAAATGATTTCCAGAAAGGATTTCCTTAGCTTTCCAAGTAGTACTATCCCCTTTAGGTGTCTTCTGGTACCTTTCTACGGAGTTAATAGTTGGGGTGGCACGCCCCCCGTATAGGTTAGTAGAAATTTTAGTAGGAAGGCTAGTTTTAATGTATTTACCTTTTGAGTCTCTAGACCTATTCATGAAAAAAAAACTATAACTGAAACAAATTCTAATTGCATTACTACTATTGTTGAGTTTTGGGGATGCCTGTTATAACAGATGCGCAGGTTCTTACCTCTCATATTGCCACTCACCCGCCACCAGCCTATTTCTAAGTTTAAAAAGGAAAATTCAATCTATCACTAAGCTTTTAAGAGAAAATTCTAACTATCTACAACTCCCCGGCAACGACGCCAACAGTTTGGGTGTATTTATTGTCTTAAGTAATCACTAAATATTTAATTATTGACCAGGGTTGGTAATATTAGAGTTGTGGCAAAGTATATACTGAGATAGAATGGGACCTAAGGTTTCAGCTCGATAGACCTTGGAAATGTTTAATAACGAAAAGATCGAAAGATCTTTCAAAATGAAAAACCGAGTCAAACTTCAAAAACACAACTACTGAATTGATTAAACCTAACTAAACCAATAGATCAAAATAGTATCAATCTATACTACGCTATTCTATGAACGATAACTAAAAAGATAAAAACAACAAATATTATTGTAGGAACAAGACTTGATCAAAAGCAGAACTACTTTTATGAAATTGGAAACTACTGATTAATGATTCAAACTCTAGCCTAGGAATTAGAAAACAACTATAAATGAGTTTAGAAACCTGTCTATGAAATGATTCAATTGAAAAATAACTATGAAAACAAGAAACTATATTATCTTAAAGCAAAATTACAAACTACTTATAAATTCAATAGTTAAACTATTCACGCATTCAACAAACACTCAAAACTAAACTAAACTACCTAATTCCATTCTCCTTGGGGATTCTGAGGAAATGTATCAAATGTAATAGGAACGGGAGAGAATGTATCAAAATGACTTTAGAATGTGACAAGGAAACAAAATGGAAGCAAATCTAGTTTAATTTATACAAAGAGATGCAAACTAAAGAGTGTCCAATTACAACTAACTTTAAACATCGTAATCTATTCTCTATCCATAAGAAAATGACATGGAACAAATGTAATCTAGAAGCAAGTAGAAAACTTAATAAAGATATTTACTTGAAAATGAATTTGATTTAGAAGCAAGTAGAAAACTTGATAAAGATATTTTATTTCTGAGTCAAATCCTATTCTATGAATATCTTCACTAATTATGGGAATGAGAGAAGCAAATCCTATGCTTGAACTAAGAAACTATCAAAATTAATGTACTTTGGAGAATGAAATTACTAAGTTCAATCCAAAATCAATCTTAACAATCATGAAATAAACAAAACTAAGAATGAAACTGATAAATTCTAGAACAGTAAAATATTAATAAATCAGACATAAAAGACATAATTTGAGAAGCAACTAAGCAAAGTTGAGAAAATGGAACGAGAACTAAAAATGGATATGAAACTTAATTGAAACTCTATATAGTGCAGAACAAGGTCCTAATTACATATATGAATGCTAATCAATTACAAGAAATATTACAGTTGATCAGAAACCTACGAAATGAAATTCTAAATAAGCATAAAAACAATGCAGAAAATATTAAAATCCGTATAACAATCCAGATGATAGTTCGAAAGATACTTCGAATGACAGTCCGGATGGAAGAAAACGATAGGAACTAAGGAAAGAATCATATTAAATGATCTTAACGCCAGCTGGTTGATTCATATGAACCTACAATGCAAGGAAATCAGTAAATAGACAGTCTAAAGTTGGAATGACAAGAAGCAACCTATACTAATAGTTATCCAAGGAAATGAACTATTTCTATAGCACAATAGAACAAGGCTATAGAAATTACAGTATGTATAACACAATAGCACAATCGTTATCTGGATTGTTAGTCCGTATAACAATCCAGATGATAGTGTGAAAGATAGTTCGAATGACAGTCCGGATGGAATAAAATGATAGAAACTTAGGAAAGAATCATATTAAATGATCTTAACACCAGTTGGTTGATTCATATTAACCTACAGTGCAAGGAAATCAGTAAATAGACAGTCTAAAGTTGGAATGACAAGAAGCAACCTATACTAATCGTTATCCAAGGAAATGAACTATTTCTATAGCACAATAGAACAAGGCTGAGATGTAAATAAAACTAATCTACAACTACAGGAAAAATTAGCAGAACTAATTCTAACTACAAACCAAACTCTAAAACATTAACTAGTTAACTCTACCTAATTGCAAATGAAAAGACTGAAAGAAAACTAAGAAGAACTATGCATGACCGGTCACTTTAACTTCTAAGAATGGAAATTAAATTAGTAGAAAGATATAAATTACAAGAAATAAAATAGCGTCTATAGGAAACCAAATTAAATACATGTATTGAAAAATAAACTATTTATTTGCGGGAAAGAAATACAGAATATACACAAAAGCTATGGTTGTTGAGGGGCCCTTCTCAGTAATCAGGGATTGAATCTAAATCAAATTATTCACCAACAATAGAAGATCAACAGCTAAAATTGGGAACTTCCATTAACTGAAGAAAATTACACAATGTTTCTATGCATAAAAAATACGGCTATCGTATATGTGCTACGATGATGCGTTTCTCCACAGGAGACGTCTTTATATAAGTTTTTACAATAAGAGAGGAGTTCGACCCTTTCAGTGTTCGACCTCTCTAAAAATAAAGGTCTTAATGGCTACAAAAAGACTGCATGACGGTTCATGACAGCGCACAGGCCGTTTGCCCGAGTCCACGGGCATTGGTTTACTTCACGCGGGCAGCTGTGCATTGGTTATCTTTGAGGTGGGTAGATGATGCAATGTTAATCTAGGAGGACAGGAGAGCGGATATTCTAGAATGGAGGCTCATGAACCAAGAGGGAAACGTCCCCAACATAACCCACATCATTGTTTTTGTCTTTAATGCCCCGAAATATCTCAACCAAAAATTCTGTGGGTGCGAATGGAGGGTTGAACGACGGTTCAAATGTGGCTGGGCCTCTTCAGCGTGAACGCGCGACTGAATGAAGGTCTAAATGACAACCACAACTTGTAGATCAAAAACTAAATGCCAAGCACGTCTAGAAATGTGAATGATAATTGTCAATAAACCATAAAAAATGATGATATTCAACTAAGATTCATGTGATATGCAAATACGTTCATACCTGGGTCTGATTGACAATCTGAATACCAAGTAGAATGACTTATCATATCAAAATAGTGAAAATAACGCCAATCAGAGCATGTTTATTGATAAAAATGGTGACAAAAATGGACACCAACAAATAGTGTCAACTAGTTTTTAGGGAGACATTGTACAATTCAAAGCACTAGATGCTGGTGAGTTTGGTATTTTAGTTCATAAAGTCTTCTGCAATTGTGAGGATTGTGGTGTATTTGAAGGCCCCCTTATAAGATGGCCTGCAAACAATTTGCTTGACCTCGATGATGTTCCTTTGGATGCTATACTAAAAATTACATGAGATGAAGATATGGTCAACTTTTGGAATGTTTTTGAAGAATGTCCTTTACAGATGGTGCTTCCAGGTACTCCCCATTGTGAATATAAAGATGTTAAAGGTAATGGAACAAGGCCATACAATTCCATAAAGCAGCAAGATGGAACTAAATTTTTTGAAAGAAATCCAAGATTGGTACCTTACAGGCCTGCAATAAATCAAGGTGCATTCCTTTCAAACATTGGCACCGAACATTGTTGCTCAAATGTTTGTATATCAAAAATTCCATTTCGATCGATAGTTGAATGTGTGAATAAATTTGATAGTATGAATGAAATTTCAAAAAGACAGTATGTTATAAATTCTATGGGATCAAATGCCCCCATGGCCAAAGAAGGAGATGAAAGAAAAAGAAGCTTGTTTACAATGAGATTAGACACAATAGACGTCTGCCAAAATGCATGGTATAAATTCCATGGGATAAAAAAGAGCACTTTCTTCAATTATAAAACAATGTTCTTGAATGGTGATGTGAGAGATGTGCACGGTAACAGTGGCTTGGAAAAATCTAGATCGAACACTACTGCACTAGTAGCTACTATTAATAAAATTGTAGTAGAGAATTCAGACAAATCTCCACCTCTTACACGATTAATCAGTGGAGATGGAACAAGGAAAACCTTGAAATTATTGCCCGCTAATATGTCCCATGGTTTGCTATGAAAAATGGCTAATGATGAAATTGAAAGAATCGGTTTTCCTCCAGTATCATAATCCTCCTTTAGCAAGGTGATAAGAGACGATTTTTGAGATGTTAAAATTTCTAAATCAAACTCCTTTGCAAGGTGTAATGAGTGCATTACAATACAGGATAGGCTTAAGGGGACCACTGATCCAGCTGAAGTGGAAAAGTTGCGAGCAAATCAAGTAGCTCATAATAAATACATTGTAAGTTGTCGCCAGCTCTATTGTTCTCACAAATCGGCTTCACAAAAAAATCCGAAGACTTATCTTAGTATTGTTCATGACAAAATGGATAAGTCAATGACTTCCATTCCAAGGATTGTAAAATTAGTCACAGCAGATCTACTGAACAAGTAAATCAATCACAATAGATGAAACTCAGAAAAATATGGTGTAAACTGTGCAAAAACATGCACCAGTGATCTATAATGCCAATAAGGGTGAATATACAATACAATACTGTCACAATGAGTGAGCAATTTGAATTTCCTAAGGAGGTCATTGAATTAACTGAATGGCATAGCTTGGCTCCAACTAGGATTCCTCATCATCAATCAGTGGTGGTTGTCAATGCACAAGTCACTGTCAAGTGGGTGTCAAACTGAGTCTAATTGAGTGTAATAAGTGTAACTGATGGTAAGTGGCACTAATCTAGGGATGGAGGCTCAATGGAGGACGCATGAGGGCTTAACTTCACTCAGAACTATCATTCATGTCTCATCGGAGGTCAATCAGAGTGATAACATTAGTTATGGGTCAATCGGAGGTAAATTGGAGTGACACCTGAAGTGTAACTGGACTGGTAGGTGATAAAGGTTCCCTTCTTCAGTGGAAGGTGAACTAGGCACACGACAAGCTAGGAGGGCTAAATCTGAGTGGAAAGTAGCTCCCGAGTGCTGGGAGACTAAGGACTAGGTGCTGGAGGTACCATACTGATGTCTGGGAAGCATGTGGGTGCATGCAATGCATGCAAAGTACAAAAGTGAATGATGAGATATCCTAACACCCCCCCTCAAGCTATACTATGATGTAAAAAATAAAATGCAGGGCCCTGGTTACGGAGACCAAAGGTCACCCCAATACAATAATCCAAAAAAAATGCTGAAATAAGCTAAGTGAGGAAAGAGGGAAAACCCAGTGGGAAGAAAGGCCCCCCTCAAGATAAACATAAAAATGGATCTAATCTGTCTCCACCATGATGAGACTCACCCCCAACAGTGAACAGAGGTAAGAGAACTTCTTCTCAGTGAAGCTCTTGGTGAAGATGTTTGCAATTTGCTCATCGGTAGGGAAATATTGTAGAATGATGGTGCGATCATGCACCAACTCTCAAATGTAGTGCATATGAATCTCAATGTGTTTGGTTCTCTGCCGCTGAACTGGATCGGTGGAGATCTTAATAGCACTTTGATTGTCACAAAATAGGACAGTCGAAGTAGTGCTACCAAAATCAAACTTGGACAAAATACCCTGCAACCAAAATGCCTAAATGCAGGCATTGACTGCCCCTCGATACTCTGCCTCTGCTGAAGAAAGTGCAATGGCTGCCTGATTTTTGCTTGACTAGAAAATAGGCCCATGTACAATCATGAAAACATATCTGGAAGTGGACTTCCAATCTATGCTATCACTTGCCCAATCTGAATCAATAAAACCAATGAAATCTAGCTCAGAATCTGCAGCATAATGTATGCCAAAATGTTTCGAACCTTGCACATACTGCAAGATTCGCTTGGCTGCCCATAAATGAATCTCATGGGGTTGTTGCATATGCCTTGATACAACACTCACAGCATAAGATATATCAGGTCTTGACTGTGTCAAGTAGAGTAGTGAACCAATCAACTGTCGATACATAGTGCAATCTCCAAGCGATGTAGTATTTCCCTCTTCAAGACTGATTCCTGAGAGGAACGAAAATGGAGCAGCCTTACATTCTGCCATATTTGTTAAGATTTAATATGATAAGACAGAAAATAGCAGCATTGCATTCCATTTCACAATAATAGCATATGCAGGATCACTGAAGAAACAACAAGCACAGCATAAACACAAGAGACACAAAATTATCCTGGGAAACCCTCATGGGGTAGAAAACCCAGTAAAGCTTCCTCAATATAGATGACCAGCAATATAAAAAGATGTAACCCTGAGCATAAGCTCCTCCTTCTCCATAGCAGACCTCTCCTCCACAAGTGCGCCACTCTCAAGTGAGTGAGTGTGTATCAAATGAGGAATACACGTCCTCTATTTATACACTACTCCGACTTGTCTTTTACTCAAATCATGTAGGCTCATATTTAACCATTGGGTTAAATACCCCACTACAACTGACTGGGCCGACCCCTCTAGGGTGGTCTAATAACCCTTTGACCCACATAACACATACAGGGCCGACCCCCACTAGGGAAGTCTAATAACCCACGTTACCACATTCCGACGGAGGAATAAACATCTCCGGATATACAATAAGATCTTTAAGGAGGAATGAAACATCTCCAGAATAATAAAATACAAATATAATATTCTTTGAAGTTACAATATCTCAACACTCCCCCTTAACGAGAAGGATATTATAAAAGCATCTGCACGAGCAAGGAGTCATCAACATCATACATGATACATCTATAAATCATTGGAAGATTTCTCAACATCATCAGTAACTCAAGCAGTTACTGGAACATCTTTCAATACTGGAACATCAACATCTTCAGTACTGAGTCTTTATCTTCTACATCACTCGAACAACTACAACAACATCAACATCTGGATCCTCATGATCATCAGCATCGGGATCATCTCGATCTACAGCATCTAGATCATCACGATCTACAACATCTGGATCATCTCGATCTACATCATCTGGAGCATCACGATCTATAGCATCTGGAACATCTCGATCTACAGCATCTGGATCATCACGATCTACATCATCTAGATCATCTCGATCTACAGCATCTGTATCATCTCAATCTACGGCATCTGGATCATCTCGATCTACAACATCTAGATCATCTTGATCTACAACATCTAGATCATCTCGATCTACAACATCTGGATCATCTGTATTAGTATCCACACCAATACATCTATCATCAAAACATGTATTCTTACTAATACATATATCATCAAAAACATGTATTCTCACTAATACATCTATTATCAAAAGCATGTATTCTCACTAATACATCTATCATCAAAAGCATGTATTCTCACTAATACATCTATCATCAATACATAGCAGCATACTTTGCAACACACAAGATCCTATTACGAGATGATCAATCCCTCTCACTTTAGGACATAGGTCCAAGGATGATACAATCCTGATCCGCTTATGGGATGATTAGTCCCTCTCAGTTTAAGACATCTCTCATGTCTATGGATGATGCAATCCAGATCAACTTACAGGATGATCAATCCTTATCCTTTTAAGACACCTCACCATGTCTAGGGATGATGCAATCCCGAATCAACTTACAAGATGATTAGTCCTTATCACTTTAAGACACCTCACCATGTCTAGGGACGATGAAATACGAATCTACTTACAGGATGATTAGTCCTTATCACTTTAAGACACCTCACCATGTCTAGGGATGATGCAATCCCAATCTACTTACAGGATGATTAGTACTTATCACTTTAAGACACCTCACCATGTCTAGGGACGATGCAATCCCAATCTACTTACAAGATGATTAGTCCTTATCACTTTAAGACACCTCACCATGTCTAGGGACGATGCAATCCCAATCTACTTACAAGATGATTAGTCCTTATCACTTTAAGACACCTCACCATGTCTAGGGACGATGCAATCCCAATCTACTTACAGGATGATTAGTCCTTATCACTTTAAGACACCTCACCATGTCTAGGGACAATGCAATACGAATCTACTTACAGGATGATTAGTCCTTATCACTTTAAGACACCTCACCATGTCTAGGGACGATGCAATCCCAATCTACTTACAGGATGATTATTCCTTATCAATTTAAGACAAGTCTCATGTCTAGGGATGATGTAATCCCATCACGTACATTTTGAACCCAGTTCATGGACGATGCAGTCCTCACACGTACCTTTAAGACAAGTCTCATGTCTAGGGATGATGCAATCCCGATCAAGTTCCAGGATGATCAGTCCTTATCACTTTTAAGACAAGTCTCATGTCTAGGGACGATGCAATCCTGATCAAGTTCCAGGATGATCAGTCCTTATCACTTTAAGACAAGTATCATGTCTAGGGACGATGCAATCCCGATCAAGTTCCAGGATGATCAGTCCTTATCACTTTAAGACAAGTCTCATGTCTAGGGACGATGCAGTCCTATCTTCAATTCTCTGAGACATCAGTCTACGAATCAATTCCGGGACCAAAGTCCGGGGAAGATACAATCCCCTACCTTTTCATTCAGGACTACATTCTCGGAGACCCAGTCTACGGCTCACTTTAGGACTGAAATCCAAGGATGATTTAATCCTCACATGTCCACCAAAGACTTCATTCTCGAAGACATACGTCTACGGCTCTCTTTAGGACTGAAGTCCAGGGATTATCCAATCACCTTATGTCCACCAAGGACTTCATTCTCGAAGACATACGTCTACGGCTCTCTTTAGGACTGAAGTACAGAGATGATCCAATCCCCTCATGTCCACCAAGGACTTCATTCTCGAAGACATACGTCTACGACTCTCTTTAGGATTGAATTCCAGGGATGATCCAATCCCCTCATGTCCACCAAGGACTTCATTCTCGAAGACATATGTCTACGGCTCTCTTTAGGACTGAAGTCCAGGGATGATCCAATCCCCTCATGTCCACCAAGGACTTCATTCTCGAAGACATACGTCTACGGCTCTCTTTTAGAACATGTGTTCAAGGATGATGCAATCCCCTTGTCACCTTAGACCCTGTCTAAGGACCATCCACCAACCTCTCTGTCAGCATCACCAATATAGGTATCCACATCATCGACCTCACTGTCGATGCGGGCAATCTCATCATAAGTGATCACATCACTCCCCCTTTTGAGGAGGGTCCTTCTGAACTATTTTAAGTTTGTCTCGAAAAACTTTACTTGAGGTAGGGGTTTGGTTAGTACATCGGTAACTTGTTACAAATTTGAACTTTAATTCTTTTCTGCACCATATCTTGTATATAGAAATGTCAAATCTCTATGTGCTTTGACTTATCATGGAATACTGGATTCTCTGCCATTTTGGTACAACTCTTTTTGTCACATAGGATCACAGTTGGGTCCATTCTAAAGCCATACCGCTTCACAACTAGCAGAGCAAGCATCCATATATTCCACTTGTGTTGAGAGCCACACTAGATTGCTTCCTTCTAAACCATGAGATCATGGTTGATCCCAGATAGTAACATCCTCTCGATGTGCTCTTCCTATCTGATACAATTTCTGCCCAATCAACATCTGTGTAGAGAAACCATATTCAACCTTGTAGCAAAGGTTGAGATCCACATCACCCATGGTGATCATTAAGCTCATCAATTGATTATCGATCCTGGGAACCCATACAGAACCTGATTCACACTTCTTCTTTAATTACACCATTAAGAGAATGGTCTTATCTAGCCACTTGGAGCAAACATCTCATCATGATTCTCTTCCTCTTTCTAAGAGAATCTTCTAGCCACAAGCCTTCTATAGTGTGTTTGATTTGTAAATCTTTTGTTGAACATTCATTGCTTGTTTAGTGTTCATCATTCATCATGATCTTTCCTACAATTCAAAATTAAGTACATGATTAGTAATACTTCATAATCATCAAATCATATTGACATGATAACCTATTATGCATACATATATCATTTACATAGTTATGCAACTATTTTGACCAATACTTTGGCACAACACTTTCCCATATCCTGTATGCATACAGTGGCTATCTAGATGCCTTCCATCTCTACCAGAACATACTATCGAGAGTGTGCACAGCTCTCAACATGTCAGCGAAGAGGTTTCATTCTAGACAAGCAACAATGGAATGTTTGTCCAACTTACCAATCATATGCATATTAGTAGTATACTGTTCAATGCTCTATCAATGTTTACACTAAGCATGATATATTCTAGGATAACAAATATGCATACAAGCAATATCATTTACTATCTCAAATAACAACTCAAATACTTATCTTTTATGTTCGTGTGGTTGCCTCCCGCTTGATCTTCTATATGTCTTTTGAACTTCTATTCATTCTGTACCACTGTGCATACTCAAGTGTGCACTAGTGTCATCCTCATGATCTCATACACAAACATACATTCATTAGTATATTCTCAAAACATTCTAATTCTAAATAATCTTGAATATGTATAGTCATGATCATTAGTATTCAGGGTTTCAAGGAATTCTTCTTTTACTCATGCATATTCTTGTTTGATCATAGTACTCTTCTAGTTAATTAAATCTTCAAGACAAGAGACATAATATGAATAAATCCTTGATCACTAACTTTATGAATAAGCATAACCAATCATACCAAGTATACTTATATAAGGGATCCTAACACAAGGTAATATTCTAACTTGACATAAGAAAACATACTTGGATTAGTATACCTGCTTAGTTATGTACAACATACCTAAACAATCTCTTCAATGATTTAGAGATCCTGAGCTAGAACCTGCATGTCTCATATGTTAAGCATAATATAACAAAGTCATACATACCTCATAATTAGAACAAAGATTATGGATGAGTCTTTGTCTTCATGTTGTCATGGTCATGGAACTTGATTTGTCTTTTGTGATGTACCTGTATCTTGTTAGCAGACAACATCAACCTCACACAACACCATAATGCATTAGTACAATCATATAGCCCTAATCAATGAATGTATTCGATCATTCACATGCATTCATACTGTTACTAGGGTGATAAGACAATTCTAACATTAATCAAGATTGTACTAATAAATAATATGAAGACAAACACGTCATGAACTTAATCAAGAATCAGATTTCAAGACATACCTAAACATCTTTAAGTCATACCTGTCGAGACTTCTTGTAGTCTTCTTATGTAAGGCCTTAGCCCCAACTCCCCCTGAAACTTGATCTGGAGCTTGATTAGGGTTTTCTAGAGAAACCCTAAAAATTCAATCTTTGACTTTCACACTTCTGAATGGATGGAAGGATGTGTCTTGCTAGCATACTTCAATTTTGAAATCTCCAAAATTTGACCCCTCAAAATTGCCTTCGAAACTTCTGGATCTTCTGGACAGGAACCCGAACTAGGGTTTGATGAAGCCCGCCCTTCTGTCCAATCAAAAGGTTCGATCCAAGGCTCTAAACTCTTATTTTTCTGAGGAGCTTTCAGCCGTGGTTACAGACTTAAAAAATTCCAACTTTTGCTGAAGCCCTAATTTTCCATCTTTCCGATCAAAATCCCGAACTGGGGTTTGATCAAGCCCGGTCTTCTACCCAACCAAAAAAATCAATCTTGGTCTCTAAATTTTGATTTTCCTGAGTAGCATTCAGCCGTGGATTCCGATTCCAAAAATTCTAACTTTCTCCGAAACCCTAAATTTCGGAAGCCATGAATGAAGGTGCTCCAAAAATAATTCTCTTTTGACATAAATATGTACCTAATTTTTTCTGCTATAACTCCGAACTTTTCACTCCACAGGGTCTGAAAACATTTTCTTTGGTAGCCTGACTTGTCATCTTTCCATCCTGACAGGTCTGACCTCAATTGGATTTTTTGAGAGAGATTTATGCCAAGTGTTGCAACGTGACCTGTTTATGGGATAAAACATGAGAGTGAACTTGTATGGCATGCCACGTGTCACTAGTTCAACTTCGGCATCTAAAAACGTTTCGTGAGATAGTACAATCTAAGTACTACCTGTCACTTTTTACGAAATTTCATTTGGAGCTTCCTAGCCCAAGTTATGCCAAGTGTCGCAACGTGACTTGTTTATGGGATAAAACAGGAGAGCGAACTTGTACGGCGTGCCACGTGTCACTGGTTCAACTTCGGCCTCTGAAAAGGTTTCCTGAGATAGTACAGTCTGTGTACTACCTATCACTTTTTACTAAATTTCATTTGGAGCTTCCTATCCCAAGTTATGACCTTTTTTTCCTAGGTCACCTGATTTTGACTGAGATCTGGAAGAGGCAGAAACCCTAACTTGTACTGATCAAAACTTACAAATTACAACAAATATGAGGGTTCCCTTTGGAGACAAGATACCTGGCGATGTTATCTACAACTTGTAAAGGTTTCATATCTGGAACCTTCTCCAAAATGGATTTATGGCGAAAGTTCCACGATGACTGGTTTTTTTCTATATAAAACCCTAACCTTCAAATTGTCGTAAGTAAAGCAAGTGTCGTAAGTGCCATACATTGCCTTCCTTCAGGTTAGCTCTGATACCATGTTAAAATTTAATATGCTAAGACAGAAAATAGCAGCATTGCATTCCATTTCATAATAATAGCATATACAAGATCACTGAAGAAACAACAAGCACAACATAAACACAAGAGACACAAATTTATCCTGGGAAACCCTCATGGGGTAGACAACCCAGTAAAGCTTCCTCAATATAGATGACCAGCAATATACAAAGATGTAAACCTGAGCATAAGCTCCTCCTTCTCCATAGCAGACCTCTCCTCCACAAGTGCGCCACTCTCAAGTGAGTGAGTGTGTGTCAAATGAGGAATACACCTCCTCTATTTATACACTACTTCGACTTGTCTTTTACACAAATAATGTAGGCTCGTATTTAACCATTGGGTTAAATACCCCACTACAACTGACTGGGCCGACCCCTCTAGGGTGGTCTAATAACCCTTTGACCCACATAACACATACAGGGCCGACCCCCACTAGGGAAGTCTAATAACCCAAGTTACCACATTCTGATGGAGGAATAAACATCTCCGGATATACAATAAGATCTTCAAGGATGAATGAAACATCTCCAGAATAATAACGTACAAATATAATATTATTTGAAGTTACAATATCTCAACAATATTAAACTTTAATAGTAGTTATTTAGCATACGTTTTCTGAGATAATGTGATCCCATCAAAGTTTTGAGCTATCTCCAATCCCAAAAATTGCTTAAGCAAGCCCAAATCGCTCATATCAAAAGCTAGATTTAAAGCGGTTTTCAGCTTGTTAATTGTAAGGAGAGTGCTACCAGTAATGAGAAGATCATCAAAATATAAAACCAAAATCAACAAATTACCTTTAACTTACTGTAGGTACACATTAGGATCATATTTGCATCTTTTGCAATTATGAGAAAGAAGGAAGGAGTCCATCTTTGCGTACCAAGCTCTTGGGGCCTGTTTCAATCCATACAAAGATTTCTTCAATCTGCAAACTAACAATGGATCTGATATGTATCATTCTGGTTCTCATATATTCCTACTCATCAAGGTCTTCATGTAGAAAAGCACTCTTCACATCCATGTGGTGCACTTCCCAGTGCTTGGATGTGGAAATGGCCAAAAATAGGCGGATGGAATCCATCTTTGCAACTGGTGCAAAAGTCTCAGTGTAGTCCACACCTTGGACTTGGGAGAAACCTTTTGCCACTAACCTAGCTTTTTATTTGCTTATAAAGCCATCAGCAGAAACCTTAGTGTGGTAGATCCACTTGCATTGAACTAATTTTCTTCCAGGTGGAAGAGAAACTAGCTCCCATGTATTGTTCTTTTGAAGAGAACTATACTCTTCATACATGGCGGTTTGCCATCGTGGATCTTGGTGGGCATGATAATATGATTTGGGATCTGAAACAATAATAAAATAAAATTTCTCAGATAATAATGGATCAGAAAAAGAAAGAGCCATACCTACTCTTTGATAGTCTGCTCTTGTTCTCCTTGGATCAACAGGATTTCCAATGTTTGGAGCAACAGATTGTAGAGTGTTTTGGGCCCACTTTGGTAACTGAGGAGGATCATTATGGTATGATTCCGAACCTGATATGTCATGGCCATCAAATTCTGATATAATATCATATATATCAGATCCAATGCTTTCTTCATAATCACTTGAATCTTCTTCTTGTGGAGGATGCAGATCGACAGTGTTTTCCTCAACTAGTTTCAGATTTGGCAGCAGTTCTTCAAACTTCACACTTCGCTCTATGAATACCTTTTTGGATCTGATATTCATGAGTTTATATGCTTTTGATTCTTCCCCATATCATATCAGGACACATTCAATACTTTGTGGATCCAAAGACTTTCTCTTATCAGAAGGAAGTCTAGCCCATGCAGTGGAGCCGAAAACCCTCAAATTGGACACATCCGGTTTGCGACCAAAGAATGCTTCGAAAGGAGTTTTACCTTTCACGGATGAATGTGGAACTTGGTTCTGAATATATGCAGAAACATAAATGGCTTCAGCTCAAATATTTTCAGCCAAACCTTTTGACTCAAGCATGTAGGTAGCCATCTCTTTCAGTGACCGATTCTTCCTTTCCGCTACACCGTTTTGCTGGGGTGTGTAGGGAACTGTATGTTGGATCTGAATTCCTCTTTCAGCACAAAGTTGCAGCAACTTAGTCTTGATATATTCTCCACCATTATCATATCTAAGAGCTTTGATCTTTCTCTCAGTGGCGGTCTCAACAGAAGCCTTAAAATCCTTGAATTTTCCAAGCACTTTTGACTTGTTTTTGAGAAAAAATACCCAAGTAAAGCGAGAAAAGTCGTCGATGAATGTAACAACATACCTGGAACCATTCATGGACATATTTGGCAGTGGACCACTGATATAAGAATGTATGAGGCACAAAATGGTGGAGGCTCTGCTAGCTTTGTTGTGGTCGAACTTGTGCTCGGGGTGCTTCCCAACAATGCAACCGGGGCAAATTCCCTTCGAGGAATGGAGTTGTGGAAGACCATATACCATGGATTTCTATTGTAGTAGTAGAAAATACTTGTAATTAAGGTGTCCAAACCTTTCATTCCAAAGCCTACTAACCTTGTTTCCATGAGTGAG
Source organism: Larix kaempferi (assembly GCA_027924585.1). Classification (NCBI taxonomy): domain Eukaryota; kingdom Viridiplantae; phylum Streptophyta; class Pinopsida; order Pinales; family Pinaceae; genus Larix; species Larix kaempferi. The sequence goes on from BSBM01001399.1 coordinate 407,354, forward strand.
GAGAGCAGTGGGATTTTCAAGTAGCACAAAGTGAGAAAACTCATAGTATTTTGCAGTGTGGTTTGCCTTTCCGACTGCAATAAGTCTTCCACTTTTGATATCAAAAATTTTGACATTGTTAGGGCTAAATGTAACTTGCCTCGGTTCACCAATGTGTGTCATTTGATACACAGAAAGTAGATTTGAAGCCAAGGAAGGCACATAGAGAACATTATGGAAGCTTCCATGCTCTACATGGATGGTACCTTTACTCTTCAAAGAAATTTTTGAGTCATCTCCCAAATGGATGGGGATGGAGCTGCTTGGATCGAATGAAGAGAAGGAGTCAATGTTTGCAGCCATATGATTCGAAGCACTGGGATCTATCAATAGAGTGGTGGGTTTCAAAACAATTGCCATGAGTGCTTAACCTCTTTCATGATCATCATTCCTATCCTTCTTCTGTGCACCATCGAGAAGACATATGTTGTTCTTTTCCAAAAGGAGGGCCATTTGATTTATTGCTTTCTTCATGCATGAAATTTCAGGATTAAAGCCATGGTTGCAATATGAACATTTAGATTTTTCCTTTCCCTCTTTACCCTTCTGCTTGTTCCTCAAACTGGATGGTGCTTCCGATTGCTTTCCCTTATCTCTTTGCTTGGTAGGCTCGAATTTGGGCTTCTCTTTCCTTTGCTTTCCTTTACCATTTGAATTCTTGGATCCTTGAGAAAAGAGGGTTGAATATTTGGAGTTTATGGACCCCATTTTAATCAACTTATCATGCTCTTTTGTGACGGATTCAATGAAGGCATTCAAGGTAGGCATCTTCCAATTCAGGGTAGTTAGCCGACCGGAATTGAAAGTAGAGACAAATATCGAGTAATCTTTCCCAAGATTTGTGAGAATGGAGAGGATCAATTGCTTATCCTCTTTTACAACACCACTATTCTTCAACTGCAATGACAAGTGCTTAAATCTTGTGAAAAACTCATTGATGGTCTCGAAATTCTCAGGAGTAAGGGAAATCAATTCATTTTCCAATTGAAAAGCCCTAAGCTTGTCCTCCTTGCCAAAGAGATTGTCAAGTTTCTCCCATATTGCTTTTGGAGTCTTCAATTTGCTGATATGGAAGTGAAGATCCTTGGAAATGGAGAGGCAAAGGAGACCATAAGCTTCATCAAGCTTATTGTAGTGTTTGGTTCTTTCCAACAATGTGCTTGGCTCCAATTTGAGGCCAATAGTGACTCTATAGTACCCTTTTGAGCACAATATAATATCCATATCATCTTTCCATTCAAAATAATTGAAATGAGTAAGAACTAGCTTGGAAGAAGAGTATTCCATCTCAAATGGCGAGTCCACTTGATGTAGAAGAGCTTGTCAAACACAAGAGAGTGAATGCAATTGATGGAGATGATTAACCTGCAAATCACAATCAAAACAAGAACAGTAAGGTCAAACAATCCACCCTTTTAGAGTTGCATCACACATGGGATTGGAGATCAAGCAAGTTGAATGGGTCAAATGTATCAAATCCAGGAATTATGTGGAAAACTCAAGCTTCTGGAGTGGATTGGAGTGTATTTTTATGCTTTGCATGCACATGAGCGAATACACATGAGATCTTTCATGCCAAAACTTCTGTAATTTTGAACAAATTCACTCAAATCTTCTTGTAGAACACATGTAGAAAAGAGATCTTGTCCCTGCAATGGCTCTGATACCATGTAAAATTAGTCACAACAGATCTAATGAACAAGTAAATCAATCACAATAGATGAAACTCAGAATATATGGTGTAAACTATGCAAAAACATGCATCAGTGCTCTATAATCCCAATAAGGGTGAAAATACAATACAATACTGTCACAATAAGTGAGCAAATCGAATTGCCTAAGGAGGTCATTCGAATTAACTGAATGGCATAGCTTGGCTCCAACTAAGAGTCCTCATCATCGATCAGTGGTGGTCATCAATGCACAAGTCACTGTCAAATAGGTGTCAAACTGAGTCTAATAAGTGTAATTGATGGTAAGTGGCAATAATCTAGGATGGAGGCTCAGTGGAGGGTGCATGAGGGCTTAAATGCACTTAGAACTATCAGTCATGTCTCATCGGAGGTCAATCGGAGTGATAACATCAGTTATGGGTCAATTGGATGTAAATCAGAGTGATAACTGAAGTGTAACTAGATTGGCAGGTGAGAAAGGCACCCTTCTTCAGTGGAAGGTGAGAATTGGGAGCATGACAGGCTAGGAGGGATAAATCTGAGTGGAAAGTAGCTCCTGAGTGTTGGGAGACTAAGGACTAGGTGCTAGAGGTACCATATTGATGACTGGGCAGCATGCAGGTGCATGCAATGCATGCATGCAAAGTACAAAAGTGAATGATGAGATATCCTAAGAAGGATGGGTAAGAAGGAAAAATATTTTAGTAAAGTTATGAATCTTCCCATATCATTGATTGGAATGTTGACTCATGGGCACAAGACTAGGGGTTTTGGTCATTTCAGCCTCTCATTTTTAGAGATGGGATCAAATTTAAATGTGACATCCTTGGCTAAATGCTTGAAGTGTCTTGAAGAACCAGTGAGTGATAAATATGGTGATTTTCTCTATAAAGGCGGAACATCTAAGCACCAATTGCATGATGTTCTATTGCAATAAGACTCATATGAAAAATGTTTGATATACAGATAAGATGTAATGCAAGATGATGTAATGTGTGTTGATGGTACTAATCAATGCATGCCAAATAGAAAACTACCACTCATATTGTTGTTGCAAATGGATAATTGTTCAGGCGATAACAAAAACCGCTTTGTATTTGCATTTTTATCTCTTTTAACAACAAGGAGAGTGTTCAAGATAGTTGAAGTTGGATTCCTCCCGGTCAGACACACCCATGAAGACATAGATGGAACTTATGGTAGGTTATCAGCAAAGCTAATGCGCAAGGATATATTTTCACTCCTGGAAATTATGGATACGTATAGGACATGTGAAGATCAAAATTACTTTGTCCCTTATCTAATTGATGAACTTTACGATTTTAAGAGTTTTGTGAAACCCCACCTTTTGGATGGAAATGCCAAGATTATCGGTATAAAAAAATGCCAGTTTTTAAAATTTCGGCTCATAGATGACTTCTAGTCATGCAATGGAAGGCATCACTTCAGGATGAAGCTTGGTCATCTCCTATTCATCTCTGGTGGTCATTTCCAGATGGTAGCGCAGACTTGCCGATGGGACAACCTAGGTTATTAAATCTGCAATAAAAAAGAAGTTCAGACATTGACGAAAAAAAAACGACTAGAAACATATATTTCATTCTGGAATGGAGGGATTGAGAAGGGAGGTGAACAATTTTGGTGTCCCAAGTTAAATTATTGGGAGGTTGTATATAAAGCTTTGGGCAGTCCCTTCGAGAGTGTTGATCAGTCATGAAATAACGTTTGGCCATTGACAAGCCATGATATTCATAGTAGTGAACCTACAAGATCTGAACATGAAATTATGGATGCCTATTTGAAGGAAAGTGTTCCTGCTTGCCAGGATTGCTATGTTGGACCACTATGAAACAAGACTAGAGATGAATTCATTCCACGAGTGGATGTTGTAAAGGGCTAAATGGTCATTGTGCAATCACCAGAGCCAGATTGTGCAATCTGGTTGGGTATGGCGATTGGTGATATTTATCAGGAGCCAGATGCTAGTATTGTTGGGTCTTATAAAGTAGAGGTGCAATGGTGGAAGCCAATAGGAGCATCGAAGGATATGAAGGTCTTGTACAAAAAGTGCTTAGATAGAAAGCAACAATGGGTTTTTGGTGCAAAATAAAATATGAAGATCGATGTAAATAGCATCATATGGGCATGGTCACCAAGGTAAGGATGGACAAGAGAAAAAATTAGCATAAACAGGAAGGGCCTTGCAGCAGTCAAGGCACAATGAGAAAATATGGGGCATAATGTTCAGAGTGGGATGGATGTTCTCATCGGTTGATAGTAGAAAAAAATGGTTTCTAAATTTATCTATGTGGTAGTTTTAAGCAACAAAATTGTTGTGTTTCTAAATTTCCACTTGGTCAACAAAAAGTTGTATTTTTTCATTTTCATTAAAGTTTTATGAAAGGAAATATATAACTTATAACCAACCCTCTTAATAGCCATTAGGATGATAATCAATGGTTATTTGTTATAAAATTGGATTTGTGATAAGTGTAGTCTCTTGCACACTAACTGTCATTAAGTGTTGTAATTAACACCTTAATTACTAGTTAATTGTGCTTAAGAATAATTAGCCTTTAGAAGTGGTTATCATCTTTGATATGGCTTGGAATCAAATTTTGATGATGTTAGATGATGTTAAGAAGCCTTTCCATCCCTTAGATCAGATGTTGGATTTGTTAATGAATTTATATTGAATTATTATTAATTATTGGTGTTGTGTCGCAAATATTTTTGAAAAATAGAAATTAAATTCTTATGGTTTATCCACTGCACTTGAAATCAAGTAATTATCCTCAGAGTAACTACCTAAATACTAAAATATGATCCACTACACTAAAATCGCCAAATCAAATATGCCACGTGTCACAATATGTTCATTCCACGTGCCACCTAGGCATACTAGATATCAACATTTTAACAACAAAATTTATAGAAGTTTTGCTTCAAAGACTTTGCTGGAAAGTGGAAATATTCTCAGAGGAAGAGTGGCTTCTCTTTCTCCAAGGTGTTCTATTTTTACAATTCTCTCGTAAATCAAGGGTCGGTCGACCCTTCTTGTTCCCAATATTCTTTTCATAATAGTTCGACACTGCAAGAAGGGTTTGTGGATCCTTCTTGTGTTCTCCATTATGGCTATAGCTGAATTGCTTGATAAAGGTTTTCACAATTAACCATTAAAAGAAGGGGTGGATGACCCTTCTTATTCCCAATATTATTTTCATAATAGTTTGACACTACAAGAAGGATCGGTCGACCCTTTTTATTCCCAATATTCTTTTGTTTTCCATTATGGATATAGTTGAATTGTTGGATAAAGGTTTTCACAATTAACTACGAAAAGAAGGGGCAAGCAATCCTTCTTGTCAGAAAACAGAAGTCGGGACAAACTATTTTTATATGTTATAACTTCCAAGATGTTCTATTTTTACAATTCCCTCGAAATTGAAGGGTCGACCGACCCTTCTTATTACCAATATTATTTTCATAATAGTTCGACACTGCAAGAAGGGTCGGTCGATCCTTCTTGTGTTCTCCATTATGGATATAGCTAAATTACTGGATAAATGTTTTCACATTTAACTACGAAAATAAGGGGCGACTGATGCTTCTTGTCGGAAAATGAAAGTTGGGACAAACCATTTTTATATGTTATAACTTAGCTGATTGAATTGTTATTCAAACAATGACTGAATATTTTAGACATTGAACTTTTCGCCTTAAAATTTTGAACATTTACAAATGAAAATTGCGAATTTCAAATAAAAAATTGCATTTTTTATTTGAAATTCACACTTTTCAAATCACAAATTGCATTTTTTTATTTTAAATTCACACTTTTCAAATGAAAATTTTCATTTTTTGATTTGAAATTCACACTTTTCAAATCAAAAATTGCATTTTTTGATTTGAAATTCACACTTTTTGAATTGAAATTCATAGTTTTATAGCAAAAAAATGCAATTTTAAGGTTTATAAGTAGTAAAAAAACACACTATTTGAATAGAAAAACAGACTTTTCAAAGCTAATATTGCCACTTTTAGAACCTATTTTTTCACTTTAGAAAGGTTGATATTGACACTTTCAAAGTCTAAATTCACACTTTCACGATCGTTTTGATAACATCATATGGGCATGGTCACCAAGGAAAGGATGGACAGGAGAAAAAATTAGAATAAACAAGAAGGGCCTTGCAGCATTCAAGGCACAACGAGATTATATGGGGCATAGTGTTCAGAGTGGGATGGATGTTCCTTCGGATATCGTTTGGTGTGATCTTATCCAAAACAATTTATATTTTGTTGCAATCCTTCTAGTATGTCTATCAACATGGCTGGGTCTTTTATGTGCCAATCATTTTGATGTCAACCAATAAGGCATTATGTTCAATCTCCAAGGTTGATAGTAGACATGGGAATTTCTCTATATGGCATCTTTTTTCTCAGAAGTGCAATGTGAAAAGAAGACGAATGTAATCCTTTTTACCAGTATATAATACAAAGTTTCTCTTTTTTTTGCCTAAAAAAAAAATCCTTTCAATAAACATGAAAACTAGTAGCACTGTCAGGGATCAAATTTGAAGGGCTGAACTTAATTTCAGGTTGAAGGTTATATATTCATATCGCCCTTCTAGCATGAAGGTATTTAATTAAAAAAAGATAATAACTAAAAACATTTTTCATTCTTTTTATGATATTTCATTTTATTTTAAAAAAAAGGAAAAAGAAATAATGCTTCGATTTAAAAAAAACAAAAGGAAAGTATGTTTCTATTTAAAAAAACAAAAAGAAAGAATGTTTCTATTAAAAACAAAACAAAACAATAATGATTCTATTTAAAAAAAATAGAATAGTTTTCATATAATGCTACTATAATGATACTAATATAAATGTGTAAAGTTACTGATTTACAATTACTTCCAAAATTAAATTTCAGTTCGACGAGCATTATGGACCACCAAGAAGCAAGAGGAGAATATAACAATCTAGGGATCATATGATTGGTGGATTAAACTTACCTAAAGACTTTTGAGATCGCAAGCTGCAATTGAAACTGTTGGCGGATTGAAGTTTTGTTTCAAACTTTGAGCAGATCCCTTGATTCGGTCCCTTTAATTGAAACTGTGAGTAGATCTCGTTGATTCGGTCCCTTGTCTGACCTCTTCTCTTAGTTCAATGGTGGGCCTTGCTGAAGGAATGATCTTCCTAAGGCCCAGTGTGGAAGACTTCAAAACACACTTGCTAAAGGTTTATGAGGCAGTCTTCTTGGGCATCAAAGCGCATCGAGAGTCATCCGACCACATGAGGTATATCTCTTAGCAATTAACCTGTCACGACTCCAGAATTGATGATTTGGAATGCAATTTGATTGAACTTATGGGGACAATGGATATTATAAAAGATGAAATTTTGAAGATGGCTAGGATGTCACAGTGCATCCATTGCCAGGAATCCCCCTCCGTGGATATGACAATGGTTGAGGAAACCTTTGTTCAGCGGCATAATTTTTTGTAGAAGAGATCCCTACTTTGATGAGTTTTTACATCAATTTTGGAAATTTTTTTGCATCAACTTGTTAAATTTACAGATCCATACTGGGAAATCTATTTATGCTCCCAGGCTCTCCTTTTTGTATTGAATGGCTATGCACATCCTTTTGAATAAATCCATATATATGCTTCAATATAATTATAGAGAAATATGGTCAAATGATGAATATATCTTTTTGAAATTTTTTTTTTAACATAAACGGTTGAGATTGTTTTTTATATAAAAAAAGAGATAAAGAACAGGGTTACATAGTGTATGAGCAGACGTGCTCCCAAACAGTAGAGTGCGGCCATAGCTCTACCTTCATCTCGTTCCATATTACAAACAGTGTGGTAGACTTTTAACCTTACAGAAAATAGAGAAATGTCTTCCCAAGAGTTTATGACAGGAAATTAGACAAAAATTAGACATAATTTTGGCCACTTAAACTGAAAATTACATAGAGAGGAAAACATTTCATATTGCTTATAAAACATCCACAGGACAGGGTAAAAAGGACCCAAAAAATAGTACTGAACAACTTCAAAGCTCTGCGTCCTTGCCACTGTTGTTCAACAAAGCTCTCCGTCCTGAGACGTATGGACCATTGCAGCAAGGACTATCACACAAGATAGGATGATCATGAATTGTGAAACTACCCTGGTAAAATGCGCACATAATTGGTGGCAGAACACAAGGGTATGCTGTTTCGACGCCTTCCATTCCATCTTCGTGTTCAGCATTTGGGAAGCTTGAACTAGAGCAATTTTCAAAAACCTTTGGACCCCAGCTAATATAACATCCACGTTGTTGGTTTAGAAAGCGTAGGAATTTAAAATAGTCCCCAAAATTTAAATGGTACCATTAATATCCTTAATATTCGTTTAAAGAATCTTTAAACTAATGTTAAAAATCAAATATGCCACGTGTCACAATATAAGCGTTCCACGTGTCGCAAAATTTATAGAAGTTTTGATTCAAATACTTTGTTGGAAAGTAGAAATATTCTCAGAGAAAGAGCGACCGCTCTTTCTCTAAGGTGTTCTATTTTTACAATTCCCTCGTACATGAAAGTTCGGATGACCCTTATTATTCCCAATATTCTTTTCATAACCTGCAATCTGCAATCCACAATGTGGCTTGCAGAAACTTGGTTTTCGGTTTTGAAACATTTTCTTTCCGCAACTCGCAATCCCTAATTCGGATTGCGGATGCATAAATATTCTTCAATAATTGTGGTTGTTTACATCCACAACTCGCAACCTACAATTGCGGATTGCAGGAAGAGTCTTAAAATATTTTTTCACTTTGCATTTCCACAACCCACAACCCACAATTGCGGATTGCGGGAAGAGTCTTAAAATAGTTTTTCACTTTGTGTTTCCGCAACCCGCAACCCACAATTGTGGATTATGGATTGCATAAAGAATGTATATATTTATGAAATAAAACCCCGCAACCCTTCTTTTCCTTCCCACGTGTTTACGTTTTAACCGTCGATTTGTCTTGATCCCGCAGATGAGATTACACTGGGTGATTTAAATGAATTTTAGCTTGTCCATTTCCCCTCTAACATTTTTAAAAATTGCAATTAGGCTCCTAACTGTGATTTTCACCTTCAGCCAAATTTGAAGTCATAGTCATTGGTCTGACTAATCCATAATGATAAGTTGTTTAGATTTGACATCAAATCATACATGATATAATTAAAATTGTACATCTTAATCCAAATTTTGTTGGCGCATGCTATATGTTATTTCATTACATATATGATAATTGCATTTCTCAGACCGAAAGGTTTTAATCATGGAAATTCATGTCACATCCCCTCCCATCATTCCCAACCATAGAGGGAACATGACTGACATACTGGGATTATTGGCAATCTCAGCCCCATACATTACTAAGAAATTCATGGATAAATAAAAACTTGGGTATACAAATACATACTCAATATAAACACTGAGGAATTAAATCATATTTGCACACACACAAACACAAATGCATCAACATATCCATCACAGGCATATGATGAATCAACATGCAAAGAATTCAATCTCATTCTCATGCTATGCACATACTTCATGTCAATTTCATTAAGATAATCATTTTAGTTCATTAACATGGACAATTAACATTCGGAACAAAACACATAATGATCATAATTTAAACCACAGAGTCTACTTATCTTTGAGATAAAGCTGTCCAAACAACTGGCTATGTGAGAGGAATGTTCCACCCAACCATAGATCTTTTTCCAACCTATATTCTTTTAGCTGAGAGATTACCCCTGAGATGGGTTGTGTATCCACTAAGGAGGAACTATACAGGGTTTATCAAGCATGCAGAGACAAATGAGGAGGATGATAAGCTAGTGAGCTCAGCCACAAAGTTACAGGCATCTCAAATGAACTCAACAGTCATCAAACCCACAATACCTACCACACCCAACACAAAGAAGGTCCCCTTCTCTGCTGCATAGTCCCTCAGACATCCCTTCCCTCCACTGCTCTTCAGGGTGGGCATAGAAAGGTCCAACTACTAATTCCTTGAGATTCTAGCCTTCACTTGGTTTATCAAGCAAACCCAACCCCTGCTCAATCATTCACACTTGGATTTGTCACAATTCTGTCATCAATTAACTCAATCCCGTCACAGGATTTTTGGGCTATAAAAACTAGGTTTTTCTATGGATTTCGAGGTATCTAATGCTCTCAAATTTTCCCCAAGGTTCATATCTATGGATCCCCCATTGGATTTTACCGTCAGTACCAAATTCTGGGAGTTTATGGCTCTTCAAAACGTGGGTTCACGATTTCTGGTTTTTCTCACTGTTGGGAATTCGTAATGGATGCAAATTGATGTTGGGATATTCAAAAATTGGAATGGGAATGATGAAGAACCAATTCCCATGAGGTAGAGTGACTTGTAGTACAAGAAAAACAGATCCCATACTTGCCATACGAATTTCTGGGTTGCCCATGCTCCATTGAAGCCATGGACTGAATTCTTCAACAACTTCTTTCCAATAGAATTAAATGTCAACAAATAAATTCAAATGGGTTCCCACAATGACATTTGGAAGCATATGGTTCATCCCCACAACCCCCTCACCACTCCCTAGTGGAATACACATGTCCCCTTCTCATTCGTTGCTTCCATAGCCAGTTTTGGTATTTTATTGAAATATTAATATTTACATCAATTACAATATTCCATGGCTTAATAGCACATGGATAGAAAATATCAAATACTTGCCTTTCTAAATAAAATACGAGCATACACTAGTGGGGCCTTGGCCTTGAGCTCCACGCTAGGGAAACATACATTGCGTGTATACAAGATTTACATTAAAAGCCAATATTTCATAAGGGTCAAAATTGGGGTATTGCAATTCATTACAGTTAATCATTATGGCATCTTTATTGCTCTTCTTAAACACAAAGACCAATATGGACAATTGTTTAGTCGTCATATTCCATAGAAAAAGTCTTATTATTTAATTTCCAGATATTTCTTGTGAATAAGATGTAGAAAAGTCACAAATCTTCAGTCAGATTTTGTGGCGAGAAAGAACTTCAGACTCTTCAATATCATGAACCTCTGTCGCCACCTTTTAAAGACGATGTTTTGGATGACAAAACTGGTAGTGAAAAATAAGACTCTGAGATTCAATCCATGTATATACGACTCCCTCGGAGGAAGAGAAGGAAGATCACTGAGAAACATGTTGATCGAGATGATACAGTCATCTGGGATTTTATAATTAATCAAGTGCCTGTGACTCCACGAATTCCCCTGAAGGAAGGAAACGTGGTCAATTTTTATGTTTTTGAGGACATTGTCGATCATCATGAATCTTCTAAGAAGCATCTTTCAACTTTCGTCACATATAGCTAGTGGATTGTCAGTATCTTCCACAGTTTGTTATGGGATACTTCCCAGAAACCATGTGATGAAAATATTTTGGGAATTTTGTGAAAAGGGTTGGTATTAGTCACTCCCGAGGATGCATTTTAGTTTCGATTTGTAATCCTTGTTTTATGGGAAGTTTATCTTGTGTAACTATTTTTTTAATTATTATTTAAATGGTAGAGGTCTCATGGGGTAGGGGGAAAAAAATCAACAAAAGAAGACTGGAGACACTCTGATTGATGTAGATATTGTAATTTTTTGCAACTTTGAAGTAATACAGTTAGTCCCTCTCTTCATTCCTCTTTTGTTAATTGATCAAATTTCTTTGATGAATGTTGATTTTCACTTCAAATTATTTATGAACACTATTTAATTTTTGCAATCAATAATCCATACATTGATCTATAGTTTGGATTTGTCTTTACTCATGATCTATGTGTCTTTTATGTTTTAAGTGAATTTATTTAATTAAAACATTTATCTATTTCTGCAAATGATTAACATAAATTAATAAATTCATGTTAATTTTTCAATTAGCATTCCAGCTGCAGGGTAATATTGCATGTGCCTAATACTTAAAACTACTATCAGTGAATTTTCATTTCCTGATTGTGTTGTGGTTAAACCTACATTAGTAACCTCGCTATAATCAATGTGCCAAATCAAATAAAAAATAGTAACCTCCCTATACTCAATGTGCCAAATAAAATATGCCATGTGTCACAATATGATCGTTCCACGTGTCACCCTAGGATACTAGATATCAACATTTTAACAACAAAATTTATAGACGTTTTGCTTTAAAGACTTTGTTGGCAAGTGAAAATATTCTCAGAGAAAGAGCGACCACTCTTTATCCAAGGTGTTCCATTGTTACAATTCCCTCCTAAATGAAGGGTTGGCCGACCCTTTTTATTCCCAATATTCTTTTCATAATAGTTCGACACTACAAGAAGGGTCGGTCGATCCTTCTTGTATTATCCATTATGGCTATATCTGAATTGATGGATAAAGTTTTTGACAATTAACTAGGAAAAGAAGGGGCGGCAAATCCTTATCGTAAAACGGAAGTAGGGGCAAACTATTTTTATATGATATAACTTCCAAGGTGTTCTATTTTTACAATTCCCTCGTAATTGAAGAGTCGACTGACCCTTCTTATTCCCCATATTATTTTTATAATAGTTTGACACTGCAAGAAGGGTTGGTTGACCCTTCTTATTACCAATATTCTTTTCATAATATTTCAAAACTGAAAGAAGGGTCGATCGATCCTTCTTGTGTTCTCCATTATGGATATAGCTGAATTGTTGGATAAAGGTTTTCACAGTTAACTACGAAAATAAGGGGCGTCCGATCCTTCTTGTCGAAAAACGGAAGTCGGGATAAACTATTTTTATATGCTATAACTTCCAAGGTGTTCTATTTTTACAATTCCCTCGAAATTGAAGGGACGACCGACACTTCTTATTCCCAATATTATTTTCATAATAGTTTAACACTGCAAGAAGGGTCGGTCAATCCTTCCTGTGTGCTCCATTATGGATATAGCTAAATTGGTGGATAAATGTTTTCACAATTAACTACGAAAAGAAGGGGCGACTAATCCTTCATGTCACAAAACGGAAGTCGGGACAAACCATTTTTTTATATTATAACTTAGCCGATTGACTTGTTATTCAAACAATGACTGAATATTTTAGACATTGATTTTTTCACCTTAAAATTTTGAACATTTACAAATGAAAACTGCAATTTTCAAATAAACAATTGCATTTTTTTATTTGAAATTCACACTTTTCAAATTAGAAATTGCATTTTTTGATTTTAAATTCAAGTTCACAGTAATTTAAAGTAGTTGAACGTTTTAGATTCTCCTTATCCTTAATCAGATCATCTCTTTTGCAGGAGTAATAAAAGACTAAACTGTTATTGGAGCTTCAACTTGTAGACATAGAAGCACTAGACTCATCCTTTGCAACTGCAAAAATAATCAGTCATTATTCTTCGAACATGTAAGCTTTGTATCAGATTGTTCCATCATTATGTTGGAATATCAAGGAATACTGAGAGGGGGGGTGAATTAGTATTTTCACTATTCTTAAATTTTATCACAATTAAAGTTGAAGGATGCACCAACACCCTGTTTTGTCAGTTACAGCTAACTGGATGCACCAACACCATTAGCCGACTGCAACCTACCCTGGCACCACCATTCCACCCTTGTCTATCTTCTTCATATTTCCAGAATTTATTTCCTTCAATTCTGAGTAGTTATCTTTTTATAGTCAAGGTCTTAATTTGCAGGTTGGCAATGAAGAAAAGAAAATAGTCTATTAATGTTGGGCATTGGTCATAAATGAATCCAATATAATTTTTAGCAAAAAAATGGTGAATACTTAGATGGGGTAAACCAGAGCATAAACATATGAATTCTGATTTAATATTACTTTCATCCGAGTATGAAGAATAACACAATGGAAAAGATTTACTGGAAATAACAATTAACAGAGAAAGGAAGGAAATTACAGACTGACATAATTTATTGCAAATAACAATTAACAGAGAAATGAAAGAAATTTATAGGCTGTCATTACTAGAAGTAAAAATTAACAGAGAAATGAAGGAAATTTACAAACTGTCATTAATCAATAGTTTTGTCATTAGTCGTACAATTATATTCAACACATTCCCTATATAATTTAAAAAACAAGCAACTCATGCATGCCTTCCCAGAGACACTATAATGATAATTAAAATTTAACAGTGATCGACACGACAGTTTGACATGTTCTCTGAAGTGGTCGAACGGAGTACCTAGTCGGGAGGTCAACCTAAGATCCTCCAACATCTCCCTCACAAACAATACCTTTCTTCTTTCCGAAAAACTCATAAAATAATTGGAGTTGAATGAACAAAATGTTGATGACTATGAGCTGGTACTGGATACTCCCTTGGCTAGAAATGGGTGTATCTAGAAGAAGAAGCTGACAACTATTAGATTTTGAGCATTAATTCAACATACTCTAGGATCTTTACTTAGAGAATAACATGTACAACATATCAAGCATATCAAGCATATCAAGCAATCATATAAGACAATGGACACATAGAGTTTCACTGGGGCAAACCATAAAGGTGAAAATCCCCACAACTTCCTTAGAGATAGAAAGAGTAATGATACAACCAAAGTACAAGAGATAGTCTTCTCCTAGCAGCTGATCCTCCTCCTCACATGTGCACCACTTTTCGAGTGATGGAAGAGTGAGTAATGAGATGATCAAATAGAGATCTCCCGATCTCTATTTATACTTGTCCTGTCCTACCGAATAAGCCAATGGGACCAACTTGTCTAACTCAGTCTAATAACCCATGGTTACATTAATCCGGGTCGACCCCTTACTAGGTGGTCTAGTAACCCATCAGCAAGTTAAAACACTTGCGACACTTGTCAATACAAATGACGACACTTCTGTATAGAGGAATAATACATCTCTATAGGAGTACAATAAATACATATATGAAATACATTCCGAAGTTACATATACATCAACACTCCCTCTTAACTAGGAAGGTATTTCTCCACACAGATTTGTTAGCACAAGTCTTCTTCTATGGATCATCGTCACTGGATCATCGTCATCGAACCATCATCATCGAATCATCATCACTGCTGCTATCTCAATCAATATCCAATCTACTCGTCATAGGAATTTCTACAGAGTCAGTTTTTTTTCATACTGGATGTAGGCCCTCCACCTGCAGGTCTTCATCATCTACAGATACAGCCCTTTTTCATGCTAGATGAACATCATTAACATATCTGTGAGCAAGCCATCAAGTATGTACACCTTAGGACTGATTACACTGCTTCTGCAAAACCTGCAAGATCTCCTAGGATTGATTACACTGCCTTTGCAAAACTTGCAAGAGCATCTCAGAACTGATTATATGCCTCTACAAAACTTGTGTACCATACTGTCACATCATCGTCTTCAGATCACCTCATCATCCACGGAGCACAACCCAGATGCACATCACACAACACTTATACTCTCCGGCATGGGAAAACACACCTCAAACATCCGTGAAAGGCTCATCCCTTATATCTACGCTGTGGGAAGACACACCTCAACCATGCAAGAATGGCACCGCACTTATATCCATAGCCATGGGAAGACACACCTCAACCATGCTAGGAATGGCACCACACTTATATCCATATCCATGGGAAGACACACCTCAACCATGCTCGGAATGACACAACACTTATATCGCAGCCATGGAAAGAAACACCTCAACCATGATCGAATGGCCCAGCACTTATATCGCAGCCATGGGAAGACACACCTCAACCATGCTCGAATGGCCCAGTACTTATATCACAGCCATGGGAAGACACACCTCAACCATGCTCGAATGGCCTAGCACTTATATCAATGACCATGGTAAGACAAACTTCAACCATGTCAGAATGGCTCATGTGCATCTATGTCTCCGGACTCATCACTTCCCTTTGGAAGACATCTCGATCTGAAGTACACCAAGTCTCCCTTTGAAGTATTCAAACTTCACTCTAGCCAGTGGCTTGGTTAACACATCTTCTATCTTCTATTCCATTGCAACGTACAGGAGCTTCACTGCTCCTCTCTGCAACATATCCCTGATATAGTGATACTTGATCTCAATGTGCTTCGACTTGTCATGGAACATTGGGTTCTCCGATAAATTCACACAACTTTGGTTGTCACAATATATACAAGTAGCACTTAGTTGGAGATCAAACAAATCAGATAGTAGCTTCCTAAGACATATTGCCTCACAACGAGCCGAACAACCTGTGACATACTTTTCTTCGGCTGTACTCAGTGCCACACAGGACTGCTTCCTGCTAAACCAAGAGATCATACCGGATCCCATATTGAAGTAATACTCCGAAGTGCTCTTCTGATCAATGGCACTTCCTGCCCAGTCCGAATCAACATAACCCTCCAGGTTAAACTTTTGATTCACTTCATACTTGAGCCCATAGTCAACTGTACCCTTCAGGTACCTCAGAATATGCTTTACATCTATCAGGTGAACATGTCTCGGATTTGTCAAGTACTGGCTCAAAGTGTTCATCGTAAAGCAGATGGATGGTCTCGTATTCGTCAGGTACATCAAGGACCCAATCATCTAATGATACATTGTAGCATCAACCGGCTCAGATGAAGCATCACATAGAAGCTTTAGGTTTGATGCCATAGGTGTGGTCATGGCCTTGCAGTCCATAATCTTGAACCTATTCAAGATCTCTACTGCATACTTCCCTCGTCCAAGGAAGATTCCATATTCCATCTGCACTACACCTCCATACCAAGAAAGTAGTGCATCATACCCAAGTCCTTCATCTCGAACTCAGAAGCAAGCTTCCTCTTCGTGCCGGCAA
This sequence comes from Larix kaempferi, assembly GCA_027924585.1. Taxonomy (NCBI): domain Eukaryota; kingdom Viridiplantae; phylum Streptophyta; class Pinopsida; order Pinales; family Pinaceae; genus Larix; species Larix kaempferi. Next base: position 423,941 of record BSBM01001399.1, read on the forward strand.
TCAATCTATCCTCACCTGTTACAAACAGGTCATCCACATACAATAGTAGTATTACTATATTTCCTTCCTCAACCTTGTAGTAAAGGTTGGAATCCGCTTTACTCTTAGTAAATCCCAAACTAGATAGGAAGCCATCTATCCTACCATACCAGGTCCTGGGTTCCTGTTTCAAACCATACAGGGATTTCTTCAGTTTGCACACATGTGAATCTTGGTCATGTGTCTCAAACCCGAGTGGCTGCTCCACATACACTTCCTCTTCAACTACACCATTCGAGAAAGCTATCTTGACATCCATCTGGTGTACTTTCCATTTCATAACTGCAGCCAGAGTAAGTACTGATCTAATGGAAGTGTATCTGGCCACAGGAGAAAAAGTCTCTTCATAATCAATCCCTTCTTTTTGGGAGAAGCCACGAGCTACAAACCTTGCTTTATATTTCTCTATGCTGCCATCTATAGAATGCTTGATCTTATAGATCCATTTGGAAGTCACATCAGACTTCCCTTCAGGTCTTGGGACCACATCCCAAGCATCATCCTTCATGATCGACGAATCATGGAATTCTTCCATTACTTCATCCCAGATCCTGGGAACTTTAATATCTTCAATAGATAACTTTGTTGCTGGAACAAATGTTGTAGTCCTTCTTTTGTAGGTGCTCGTATATGATCTTTCCTACAAAACAAGTTAAATTGCATGATTAGAAACTTCTCATAGTTTCCAGAACAAATTCTTACACATAAATAAATATGTCATACAGTCATGCAATTATTTTAGCCAATGCTTCAATACAACATTTATCCATATCCTGTAACTTTCTAGATGCCTTCCAATCTCTACAAGAACATTGTTAAGAGTTTGCACTAATCCCAACATGTCAGCAAAGAGGTTTAACTCTAGATAAGTAGCAATGGAATGTTGTACAGTGCCATAGGCCACTTACCCATCACATGCATATTAGAAGTATATTGTTCATCAATGCAATTATTCTAATATGCATAATACACAACCTAAGTCTAGGAACATAAGTATATACATTATTGAACAACATTATTTAAATAAACAGAGTATACAATTCAAATACTTATCTTTGTTTGTTTGTTGGGTGGACTCCCTCTGAATCTTTGCTTTCTTGTAGAAGCTGTTGGAATCCTATTCTGAAGTAACTTCTTCTACTCCTTTATGTTGTGAATTGTAAGGAGTGGTCAACTCCCTCTTAATCCCTGAATCACTGCATAGCTTCTTGAACTATCCTAAAGTAAATTCTCTGCCATTGTCAGATCTAAAGGTCTTTAACTTCTTTTTAGTGTGGTTTTCTATCAAGGCCTTGAAATCCTTGAATTTGCTGAATACTTCATCTTGGTTCTTCAAGAAATAAATCCCAAGTCTTCCTAGAGAAATCATCAATGAAAGAACCATAGTATACATACCCACTTAGAGACTAGATGACATCAGACTGCATACATCAGAGTGGATAATTCCTTTTTCCTTACTTGCTTGTGATTTCCTTCTTTGTGTTCTTTCCCTTTGCACAACCTTTGAAAATGCCTTCATGCTTTGATTGGATTTCAGGAAGACCTTCCATTGCTTTGCTTGCAATTGGTAATGCCCTATAGTGCATGTGTGCAAGCCTTCTATGCCAAATTTCACTTGGCTCTACTAAATCATGGACCATGGCTTGTTATGGTTGCCCCTTCAGTTTGTATAGTCCTCCCTCTTGCTCTCCAATCACTACTGCATCATCTATAGTCTTACCTTTTGGCCACATTAGGACTTGGCCATCTACAAATGCAACCCTCATGCCTTTTGCATCCAATGTAGATATGGAGAGTAGATTCTTCTTGAGACCTGGAACATATAGTACATCTTTCATCTTCATAGACTTTCTAGTGTCTAGTTTATAGGAGGCTTCACCACTCCCTTTTATTGGATACTGGTAGTCATCCCCAAGTTTTACCTTGTGGGGTTATTCATGTTCAGATAGGTTCATAAAGGATTCCTTGAATCTGTTCATGTGTTTAGAAGCCCCATTATCTATAAGCCAATCATTACTTCCATGAGTAATGGTTCCATTGAGAGCAGAAATCAAAACATATTCTTCATCACTTGAAGAACCTTCACTATGTTCTCTAGCCCTCTTCCTGGGAGGTTCTTCATCCTCTGCAGCATGAACATGATGTCTTATTTTGATGTTCTTTTTTTTGTTCCTGGGACACTTTCTGGAAATGTGTCCCCTTTCATCACAAGTATAGCATCGAATATGAGAGAGATATTTCATAGATATTCCAGAGCTTTCCTTCTGTCTTTGGTGATAGTGTTTACCTTTCCTATGATGAGAGTGCTCTCTTTTGATACTATCTTTCCTGGTGTTTGCTGTGAGAGCTTGATCTTCATTCCCCATTTTCTCTTCTCGAGCTATAATCCAAGCTTCTTCCTATGAGCATTCTTCCCACAGCCTGCTGAAAGTGATAAGTTTACTTCTAGCACAAATTCCTTGGATGAAGGAATCCCATGACCTAGGAAGGCCATTAAGAGTGGTCATTACCACTTCTCCATTTTCTATATCTTCTCCCACAAAATTCAAGTTATTCTTTTATCTGGGAGACCCTTGAGAAATAAGACTGCATAGTCTCTGCATTTTGGATCTTGATATTCTTCAATTGATTCCTCAAGTTCATCTTTCGATTTATGTTCTTCCCTTCAAATATATTGGTCAGGGAATCAAACATCTGATTTGGTGTCTTTAGAGATGACACATGGGGTATGAGATGATCTTTGATAGAATCAACAATGATTCTCTTTGCCTTGACCAAGTTCTTCTTGTGAAGAGCCTTAGCCTCTTCTCCCTCTGGGACAGGGACCTCTTCACTTATATAAGTGTCCAACTCATTTTATTCCAAGATTAACCCAATCCTATACTTCCACGCTCGGAATTTATCATCCCCTTCAAGCTTATCCTCAAGCTTGGTGTGGTGAGACATCTTAAAGAGTACTTCAAATGGAAAAAGAAAATATTTAGGTCTTACCACTTGATTTGCTGAAAACTGGATCTGGTCTTGGATTAGGGTTTGTTAGAGAAACCCTAAAAATTCAAACTTTGAATTTCAAACTTCTGAAAGGATAGAAGATGCGCCTTGATGAGTTGATCAGCCTGGTATATTCAGAATTTGAGATCTGCAAAGTTTCACCCTTCAGAAATGTCTTTTAGTCTTCCCAAATTCATTGGGGAGGACCCTGAATTAGGGTTTGAGTTTCCCAGATCTTTACCCAACCAAAAGTCTCGATCCAAATCTCTACACTTCGATGTTTCCAAGGAGCTTCCGGCTATGTCTTCAGATTTCAGAAATTCCTATTTATGTGGAAACCTTAATTTTTAGGGCCAAAACTGAAGGTGCTCACAATTGAATTCTGATTGGACAGAAAGATTCTCCTTGATGAGTAGAGTCAATCTACCTTACTACATTTCCCAAATATGTGGAGAGAAACCCAATAAACAAGAAACCCTAGTTTCCTCCACTCCACAATGTCTTCTTCTCAAGGAAGCTCTGATACCATGTTATATTTTGAGCATTAATTCACCATACTCTAGGATCTTTACTGAGAGAATAACATGTACAACATATCAATCATATCAAGCATGTATCAAGCATATCAAGCAATCACATAAGACAATGGACACACAGAGTTTCACTGGGGAAAACCATAAAGGTGAAAAACCCCACAACTTCCTCAGAGATAGAAAGAGAAATGATACAACCAAAGTACACGAGATAGTCTTCTCCTAGTTGTTAAGTTTAAACCAAATAAACTAGCAAGATCACTGAAAGAAACATAATCACAAGATAGACACAGAATTTACCCTGGGAAACCCTCATGGGGTAGAAAACCCGGCAAAGCTTTCCTCAATAAGATGATCAACCAAAATACAAGATGTGCTCCAAGACTTGTCCTTCTTCTCTAACTCACATGCAGACCTCCCAGACACAAGTGCGCTACTTTCTGAGTTGTGTAGGTGTGTCAAATGAGGAGCTCTCCTCCTCTATTTATACTAGTTCCTGACTGACCAAAAATCCCTAATGGGTCCGACCTCTCCTGGAGAAGTCTAATAACCCCTAAAATATAAACCCAGGGCTAACCCCCATATGGTGGGTCTAATAACCTTAGTTACCACAAACCATCGGAGGAATAAACATCTCCGAATACATGATAGAGTCACCTCGAAGGGATGAAACATCTCCGGAATAATAATATACAAATATAATATTCTTAGAAGTTACAATATTCAACACTCCCCCTTAACGACACGGATATTATAACAACATCTATAGGAGCAAGGAGTCATTGAATACATCACACATGATACATCTGTATATCATCGGAAGCTTTCTTTAATACATCATCATCAGTAACTTAACCCGTTATTGGAACATCAACATCATCGTTGTCATATGATCTTCAGTATCGTCATAACACGATCATCGGCATCGTCATCACACGATCATCAGCATCGTTATCACATGATCATCAACATCGTCATCACACAATCATCAGCATTGTCATCACACGATCATCAACATCGTCATCACACAATCATCAGCATTGTCATCACACGATCATCAGCATTGTCATCACATGATCATCAGCATCGTCATCACATGATCATCAGCATCGTCATCACACGATCATCAGCATCATCATCATCAGCATACCTTGTAAAACATGATCCATTTAAGACACCATAACATGTCTAGGGACAATACAGTCCACTCGTCAACTTAGAGAAAATGTAAGAACCACTTTCTTGGAGACGTATGTCTACGGATCAATTCAAGGACCAAAGTCCAGGGACGATACAATCCCCTCTCATCCACTAGGGACCACTTCTCGGAGACCATACTTCTATGGATCAATTCAGGGACCGAAGTCCTGGGATGATACAATCCCCTCTCATCCACTAGGGACCACTTCTCGGAGACCATACGTCTACGAATCAATTCAGGGACCGAATTCCGGGGATGATACAATCCCCTCTCATCCACTAGGGACCACTTCTCGGAGACCATACGTCTACGGATCAATTCAGGGACCGAAGTATGGGGACGATACAATCCCCTCTCATCCACTAAGGACCACTTCTCGGAGACCATACGTCTACAGATCAATTCAGAGACCGAAGTCCGGGGACGATACAATCCCCACCTGTATCCTTATCAATACAGATATAAAACATGTATCCTCATCAATACATCAACAAAACATGTATCCTCATCAATACATCAATAAAACATGTATCCTCATCAATAAATAAATAAAACATGTATCCTCATCAATACATCAATAAAACATGTATCCTCATCAATACATAAATAAAACATGTATCCTCATCAATACATCAATAAAACATGTATCCTCATCAATACATATATTATCAAAAATAAAAGCAAGTAAAAAATAAGTATTCTAAGAGTCCTAAATCTAAATAATCTAAGTATCCAAGTGTAGTAAACAGGTATTCACATCATCGACCTTGCTGTCGATGAGGCAATCTCATCATCATTGACTACACTACTCCCCCTTTTGAGGAGGGTCCTTTTGAACCACACCAAGCTTGTCTCACAAGTATTCAAATTTCACCCGAGACAGAGGTTTGGTCAATACATCAACAATTTGTTCTTCAGTGCTCACATATTCGAGCTTAATAGCTCCTCTTTGCACCATATCTCGTATGTAGAAATATTGGATCTCTATGTGTTTTGACTTATCATGGAACACTGGATTTTCAGTCATCTTGATATAGCTCTGTTTGTCACACATGATCACAGTGGGATCCAATTCTAAGTCAAGCACTCCAGATAATAGTTTCCGAAGCCATACTGCTTCACAACTGGCAGAGCAGGTAGCTATATATTTTGCTTTCGCAGTACTGAGAGTCACATTGGATTGTTTCTTGCTGAACCAAGAGATCATGGCAGATCCAAGTCCATAACATCCACCTGATGTATTCTTCTTGTCTGAAACACTTCCTGCCGAATCGGAGTCTGAGTAACCATGTAATCTGAGTTCATGATTTCCAAGGTAGTAAAGACCAAAATCTAATGTACCTTTTAGATACCTCATTACATGCTTTGCAACTATTAGGTAAACCTTCCTTGGTTTTACTAGATACTGACTCAGTGTATTTACAGCAAAGCATATATCTGGTTTGGTATTTGTTAAATACATCAATGACCCAATGATTTGTCTATATAGAGTTATATCCACTAATTCAGATGAGTCATCAACTAATAACTTCAAGTTGGAGTCCATGGGAGTGGCTATGGCCTTACACTCCAACATATCAAATCTCTTCAAAATCTCCACAGCATACTTACCTTGATTTAGAAAGATTCATTTTGGTTCTTGCCATACTTCTAGACCTAAGAAGTAGTGCATTAATCGGAGATCCTTCATCTCAAATTTTGAAGAAAGCTTCTTCTTGCATTCGATAATTTGATTCTCATTTCCTGTTAGAAATAGATCATCTACATACAATAGTAATATAACAGGTTCATCATCCATAACTTTAAGATAAATATTTGGATCAGCTTTACTCTTGGTAAAGCCCATGCTTATTAAGAAACTGTCAATCCTTCCGTACCAAGCTCTGGGAGCTTGCTTCAATCCATACAAAGCCTTTTTCAGCTTGAATACATGTGTTCTTCTATCTTTAACCTCAAATCCTTGAGGTTGTTCTATGTACACTTCTTCTTCAATGACACCATTCAGGAAGGTTGTTTTAACATCCATCTGGTGTAATTTCCACTTCATCATAGATGCAAGTGCCATGATAGTTCTAATTGATGTGTACCTAGACACTGGTGCAAATGTTTCTTCATAGTCTATTCCCTCCTTTTGAGAGAATCCTCTGGCTACACATCTTGCCTTATATTTTTCAATGCTACCATCTGCAGCATGTTTTATCTTGAATATCCATTTGGAAGAAACCACACTTTTATCCTTTGGTTTGGGAACTATATCCCAAACATCATTCTTCATTATTGACTGGTACTCTTCTGTCATAGCTTCTACCCACTCTTTCTTCTGAGTTGCCTCCTCATAGCTAGTGGGTTGATGATCCACAAGATCACACATTAAGGCCACATAGTTGGATACTAACTTAGGTTTCTTCCTTTCTCTAGTGGAACCTTCAAGAGCTCCATATTTTTCAGCTCCTTGAATAATGTCTCTAGCCCATGCTGGTCTTCTTTTTCTAGATAGCTTTGTAATGGAGGGTTCTTGAGGTTCTAACATGTCATGGTATTCTGGTGTATCATCTTTAGGGATGGGAACAGCTTCTGTGACTCTAGGAGGTGTATCTTCTTCATAGATTTCTTCAAGATGACACTTTCTATATTTCTTGATAGTTGCTTCTTCATCAAATGTTACATCTCTACTTATCTCCATATGATGAAAACCAAGTATGTAAATTCTGAAAGCTTTAGATGTTTCACAATATCCAACAAATATTCCTTTCTTACCAGAGGGATCCAACTTGGTTCTCTTTTCTTTTGGAATGTGAATATACACAGGACATCCAAATATTTTGAGATGACTTACCTCAGGCTTCTTTCCTGTGAACACTTCTTCTGGAGTCTTAAATTCAAGAACACTATGAGAAAGTCTATTTTGTACATAGATAGTTGTCCTGGCTGCTTCAGCCCATCGATACATGGGAAGATCTTGATCATGTATCATAGTCTTTACAGCTTCCATGATAGTTCTATTCTTTGTCTCAACAACCCCATTTTGTTGGGGATTGTAGGGAGTGGTTAGTTCCCTCTTGATTCTAGCTTCTCTACAAAAGTCTTCAAATTCCTTTGAAGTATATTCTTCGCCATTATCTGTTCTGAAAATATTGATTTTCTTTTCTGAGAGATTTTCTATTAAGGCCTTGAACTCCTTGAATTTTCCAAAGACTTCATTCTTACCTTTTAGAAAGAATATCCAAGTTTTCCTTGAATAGTCATCAATGAATGTGACATAGTATTCATATCCACTCAAAGATGTGGAGGGAATTGGTCCACATACATCAGAGTGTATTAATTCCAAGGTACTTTTAATCTTTGTTTCACTCCTAGGAAAGGGGTTCTTGATATTATTCCCTTTTTCACATCCTTTGCATGTGCCATCATGATCAATTCTTAAATCTGGCAAACCTATAACTACCTTGCTTACATGAGGTAGTGCCTTGTAGTTAATGTGAGCAAGTCTCCTATGCCATAGCTCACTTGGGCTAATGGTTTCATGTACAAGTGCAGCTTCTAGATGGCCCTTAAGTTTGTACAAACCTCCTTCTTCTTCACCAATGATAGTTGCATCCTTGATGGATTTTCCTTTGGACCACATTAATACTTGTCCATCAATGAATGCAACCCTATAGCCTTTCTTATCCAATGCTGAGATAGATAACAAGTTCTTCTTCAATCCTATTACATACAATATTTCTTTCATTTTCATAGAGATACCAGAATCAAGCTTGTAGCTTGCTTCACCAATTCCTTTGATGGGATATTGATAGTTATCTCCTAGAGATACCTTTTGTGGAGAGTTCTTTCCTTCAAGACTTGAGAGAGTCTTTTTCTGACCTGTCATGTGTTTTGAAGCACCACTGTCAATAAGCCATGTATCTTCTCTAGGAGTTATAGATCCAGAGAGTGTAGAGAATAGAACATATTCTTCTGCATCTTCTTCTTCATTTCTCCTAGATCTTCTCTTGAAGAGGGTCCTTTCTTCTTCTTCTTCTTCTCTTCTAGGTCTTTTATTGTGAGGCCTTTCTTCCTCTTCCACTTCTTCTTCACTATCATCTTTTGCAAGATGTGCTTGACGTCTTTTGTAATGAAATCCCTTTTTCTTCTTTAGGGGAGAATCTCTAGCAATGTGTCCTATTTTATGACAAGCAAAACATTGGAATAGGGAGTAATCTCTTCTTTGATTATATCCTCTTTTCTTTTGAAATCTAAGTGAAGAATGAGACTCCTTGAGACTATCCCTTTTGGAGTAGGATTGATTCCTTCTTCTCTTGGTGTGGGTGGACAAGGCTTGGTCATCTTCTTTGAGGAAGGATTCTCTATTTGCAACCCTAGCCTCTTATTGTACACAATCCTCCCAAACTACATCAAACTTCATACTTTCTTTTATGGCACACATAGTTTGTATAAATGACTCCCAAGGTCTAGTGAGACCATTTAGAGCCGTCATCACAAGTTCATCTTCATCAAGAGTATCACCAATGGAATCTAGTTGCTCCTTGATTTGGGAAACCCTTGAGAAGTAGTCTTGAATGGATTCTCCTTTGTGCATCTTGGTATTCTTCAACTGAGATCTTAGGTTCATCTTCCTATTGATGTTCTTTCCCTCATACATTCTTCCTAGGGCATAATACGTTTCCTTTGGAGTCTTCTTGGAAGCCACTTGGGGAATCAAGTGGTCTTTAATAGAATCAGCTATAATTCTCTTTTCCCTAATCAAATCCTTCCTATGCTTTTCTTTGGCTTCATCTCCTTCAGGTTCTGCAACTTCATCCTTGATATAATGAGCAAGATCATTTTCTTCAAGAATGAGACCAATTCTGTATTTCCATGCCCGAAAATTCTCTATACCTTCTAGCTTGTCTTCAAGCTTAGTGTTTGGAACCATCTTCTCTTGGGGGAGTCCAAGAGATAAGAGATAGAGTAGTACTTACCCGGAAACTTTAACGTTTCACTTTTCTAGATCTGCAACAGAATTTCTAGTTTTATCGCGCTTTTGGTAAAACTAGGGTTTGACTTTCCCAAAGTTCTACCCAACCAAAAACCTCGATCCAAGGCTCAAAAGATAGATATTTAGAAGGGCTATTCAGCCATGCAACCAGAATCCAAAAAATACTAACTTTTGCAGAAACCCTAATTTTGGGAGAGAGAGAGAAATATAATTTCACCTTGTGAAAGATGTTCTATTTAGGCTAGCTATGATACAATGTTAAGTTTAAACCAAATGAACTAGAAAGATCACTGAAAGAAACACAATCACAAGATAGAAACAGAATTTACCCTGGGAAACCCTCATGGGGTAGAAAACCCAGCAAATCTTTCCTCAATAAGCTGATCAACCAAAATACAAGATGTGCTCCAAGACTTGTCCTTCTTCTCTACCTCACATGTAGACCTCCCAGAAACAAGTGCACTACTTTCTGAGTTGTGTAAGTGTGTCAAATGAGGAGCTCTCCTCCTCTATTTATACTAGTTCCCGACTAACCAAAAATCCCTAATGGGGCCGACCTCTCCTGGAGAAGTCTAATAACCCCTAAAATATAAACCCAGGGCCGACCCCCATATGGTGGGTCCAATAACCCTAGTTACCACAAACCATCAAAGGAATAAACATCTACGGATACATGATAGAGTCACCTCTGAGGGATGAAACATCTTCGGAATAATAATATACAAATATAATATTCTTAGAAGTTACAATATTCAACACTAGTAGTTGATCCTCCTCCTCACATCTGCTCCACTTTCCGAGTGATGGAAGAGTGAGTAATGAGGTGATCAAATAGAGATCTCCCGATCTCTATTTATACTTGTCCTGTCCTGCCCAATAAATCAGTGGGGACGACTTGACTAACTTAGTCTAATAACCCATGGTTACATTAATCCAGGCCGACCCCTTACTAGGTGGTCTAATAACCCATCAGCAAGTTACAACACTTGTGACACTTGTCAATACAAATGACGACACTTTAGTATAGAGGAATAATACATCTCTATAGGAGTACAATAAAATACATAGATGAAAAGCATTCTGAAGTTACATATACATCAACAACAGCATGGTCTAGTACAATACAATACAATGTCTCAGTGCCTCCTGTATCCGGCTCTCTAGCCTATATATGTATTTTACAGACGGTTACATAACAACTCATAGGTTCACGAACTTACAAGACTAACTTACTCAACATGTGGTGATTGACACGATGGTTCGACATGTCCTCTGAAGTGGTCGAACGGAGGACCTAGTCAAGTGGCTGACCTAAGCTCCTCCATCATCTCTCCCATGAACAATACATTTCTTTGTCCCAAAAGATGGTACCGGATACTCCCTTAGATGGAAATGGGTCGTCATGTCTGTAAAGCACAACTTTCCTTCTACTTGCCGCTGCTTCTTCTTACTGTGGCAAGTTGAAGCCATAGGACTGTGCTTTCCAGACATGAAGGACTGTACTAAAACAACATTTGACGACTGTTGCAAGCCTAATGTTGACAACCGCAACAACGCATGTTGTGTTACTAGAGAAGAAAGCTTCCAAGACTGCTAATCTCCCTATGTCCCCTCCTCATTGCATACCAATCAGCTATTGAAAGAAGAGTGATGGAAAGAAGATGGATGAAAACGTGATTAGTGCCAAGGAACATAATGACAAATCCATGTATTGGGACTTCAAGAGTGCTCGAAATTCCCATATATCATGGTGTACTGAGGATTTTCAAGGGATCCGATTTTGAAATGCTCATATATCATGAGGATAACTAAGGAGCGATCATAAGACTCAAACATTTCTCATAAAACAAAAAAGGATAGAGAACAGAGGAGGTAAAGAAAAATTCCATGGCTTCCCGGATGATTTCAGTTTGTTGTGATATGGGGCATGGTTAGCCTATATATAGTGAGTGGCCTATGTGTTGATGGATTGAATGGAATGGGAGTTTGGGACAGATGGAAAATGGTAATTATCACAGTATGGAGGGATCATGGTGGTCATAGATATCATCTGTAGCGATTACAGATTTTGTTGGAGTAATCGTACACGTATCACTCCAATCGATTTCTTGAAAATTGAACGGCCAACATGCCTGTTGCCAGTGCATTAAATGGCCTACAGCGGGATGAATAATATTCACTGTAAGTTTACGCCTATGTGAATCAAGTATACCATATATTAAATTGTGCAATTACTTCCCATGATTGTTTTTAAGAAACAAAATTGTTTATGTGAATTAAGTATACCATATATTAAACCCGGATGCGGGTGTCACCATGATACAAGGGGCCACGTGCCAGACATGAGGAGGGCATGTGGGGGAGGATCCTCGACCTAGGCTCCCATAACATGGCACACATGCCCCATGCGATATACCACCTCCCGCGCTTCTACCTTCCTGCCCTCACACGTGCGGCTTTATAGCTCCTTCTCGATTCTTCGCTCACAAGTCCCTTCACCGGCTAGCTGGCTGCAACTCTAGTACCTCTTGACATCACCTCGGCCCTCTGTGCATTCAAATCATCCCTCACCTCAGGGAAGCTCCATGTCTACTAGGGAGCTGCCCCATTCTCTCTACTCCATCTATTGGGGAGTTGACCCATTCTCAAGGAATAATTCCATGTCTACTGGGAAGTTTCCCATTCTCGAGGAATAATTCCATGTCTACTGGGGAGATGCCCCATTCTCTCTCATTTTTTGTAATAGCTATCTAATGCATTTTTTGTATGATCTCAGTTAGACTGTTTTTTGGTCTTGGTCATGCTGTTGGAGGCTTGTTTTTTGTATAACCCACAAGTTGTTCCATAATACTCTTGCTAGTTCTAGTTTTTTCTCTTACTATAAGACATTCATGTATTGATTATGAAATATAGCATGGAAAGTTTGATTTGATCTCTCCTCCCATCTTGGTAGAAATGAGAAGTATAGCTTCCGGTTTGTGGAGAAATGAGAAGTAGTTGGAGATGAAGATGGTGTAAGGAATTTATGGTTGATTTGCTGACTAGAAGTTACTTAACAAAGTCAGAAGGTATGAATCTATTTTGCATTTATATAATATCATACATGAAGATGTTGCTTGCAGATTATTCCCATTTACCTTCAAAGGTAAGGCTTCTCTTTGGTTTTATTTTTTACCTCTGAATTCAATTTCTAGTTGGTTAGAATTTAAGAATGTTTTTAGAGATTCTTTTGAAGATTATGATGTGGTTGAAATTCATCAAAATCTAATTCGAACACAAGTACATGATGGAGAATCAATTCAGGATTTCAACACACGTTTTCGACAAGTGTATTATAGCTTACGCAAAGAACATAGACCTGCATCACAACTCACTTTCTGTTGGTATGTTAGATCTCTTCCCAAGATTATAGCAATGTTTATCTTGCGACAAGGGATAACATATTTCAATGAAGCATGTAAAGAGGCTCAATTTCTTGAGAAAGACTTGAAGGGGTATCCTTCAAGTTTTTTTTATCCTTTCCTTTCATATGATGTTGAATCTGTTAATGAAGGATCGAATGATTCACGAATTGCTCAATTTAATTCTCAAATGAATCACATGTACAATGAAGTTATGTCCATAAAGAAGGAAAAGGATATTCACAATACTCTACATAATTTGAAATGAATAATTTTTGCATCCAATTTTCAATCTTTTTTAGATACCTAAAAGAAATTAGATGCAAATTCTAATAGTCCTTTTTCTCTTTCAAATGAATGTGAGTACCATGAAAGTTTTACATCTTCCCTTCTTTGTTCAGAACCTCGATCTGAAACTATTAAAGAAAATCTTAATTCTAATATTTCTGATCAATGTAATGAACAATTTGTTCAAATGAATTTTGGGCATTTTCCTTTTTATCAACTTGATCATAATGATCCAACTATTAATGGAAATGAAGATTTGACAATTTATTAAAAGGATCTTTCATGTATCTCTAATAATTTTAAAGGTCCTTCTTCTATAAGTAATATTCATTCTTCTTCATTTAATCAAAAGATGGATGTTCAAATAGAAAGTTTTGTAGATGCTGATTGTACTTTAGATTCTGAAGAATATAATGATTCTACTCATTTTACAAAATCTGAAAATTCTTTTCTTCATCCTTTGATTTTGATTGTTATGAACAGAATGAGAACCATTAGTCTTTAGAGGATGAGTTAGCTGAAATTGAGATTGAATTTCAAAATATTTGTTCCAAATATACTTTCTCTATAAATCAAATTTCAAATGAAAAGTTATTTCAATCAAATGCTTTGAAATTAAATAAATCTAATACATTGACAAGAACGAATATCTAAAAAATGAAGTTGATCATTTACAAGATTCAAATACCGATATTTTCTTTCAATACAATAACGATGATTTATTGTTAAAGGAAATATTCTCCACTCCCAATTTTGATGAAAATATGTTGGATTATGATCTTAATAATATCCAGCATACCTTTTATGATTCAATTTATTTACGGTTGGAACAATCATTTTTGAACCATTGCCCATGTCATTCCCATTTCCTTGTAAATAAAAAACTTAGTTTATTTTTTCCTATTTTTGGATCCCTAGTTTCAAAATTTTCATTGTTGATTCATCATTTGTTTTATCTTGCAGGTTTTAGGTTATTTGATTGGATCCATTAGATATTCGAGTATACTTAGTTTCTGTTTATTTTAGAGTAGTGTAGGAGTAGGTATAGAACAGGCTACTTTTGATCAATTCTTTAATAACTAGATTTCCCTTTTAATTTTCTTCAATAAAGTATTTGTGACGACAAACCAAATCTAAGGTGGGTTCTAGTACTGTTCGATTCCACACATTGGAAGGTGTTGTGCACACCTATCTAGTGAATGTTTTACTCCTCGAAATTCATTTTGTATAAATTAGACTGATATTGTTGTACATAGATTGATTTTGCTTATTTTTCTGTTGTTTGGTTTGTTTTACTTATCCTTTATTTGATTTAAAAGCCCCACACATGTAGCAATATTTAGTAATCAGTTTATCTATTGGTGATGATTCCAGTTTTGGTTTTATGAATGTCTACCAGCTATGATTTTGTCCTGTACCTAGAAATTGTTCAACATAGGATATATGGTTAATGATTGCGGGACCTCGAATTAATATATCTCTACGATGGTCATTATCTTACACATGTATTATTTGTTAATCGGAGTCTGAGGGATAGCCGATTTTCCATTGTCTCATGTCTCATGGTTTTAGTTGCATATCATATTAACCTTGCTAGCTTGTTCTGCTCTGGATGCTTTTACCATTACCTTAAGATAAATTAAGTTACAAGGTGGGAGGTCTTGTCATCAAGCCTTCTCATTAGGTTCATAAGTGCTAAGAAGAATGACATCTTCACACCAAGCTACCACACTTGGAAGATGAATTTCAGTTTTCCTGAGAGTTGGAAGATCCTATCACAGGTAGGTCCATTCATGATCAACATAGCATTGGTGAGTAACACTACTGATATATGGTCACCAAGCCATGGTAGTGCCTTGTAAAAAATCTGGATTGCTACACATCTTTTAATACAAGACACCTGTGCATATAAGAACAGGGGGGTCTTATTACAAGCCAGCCCTACTACGATCATAGGTGCAATTTGGACTGAAGCTATCAATATATGGTCACCAAGCCACGATAGTTGCTTTCAACACCTCAACTGAAAGACAAGGAGTCTTGTTATTGAGCTAGCTTGATCAGTTTTTGAATTCTTCTTGTGAGTGGCACTGCTTATATCTGATCACCAAGTCAGGGCAGTGGCTTTATATACACAGTTATCGTTTAATTCAAAAAAAAAAATGTTGCATGTAAATAATGTCTCAATCAATCAAGGTGATGTGTAATTGGGATATCCAGAAGGATTTTCAAGTATGTGCCTAGGTTCAACAAAAGCAGTTTCCCATGACTACATATAGGTGAAGGGTCTCAGTTATTTCTTCAACCCCCTTTATTAGATTTGAATTATTCTTAATATGATCAAACATGGATATTTATTAATTTATGGTCCATGCTCATTAGCTGTATTCTTTGTGATCATTTTTGAAAATTCAGGCTGAAGAAAGGAGATCTGGCTAACATGTTTTAATGTTTTCTCTAAGCTGGTTTTCATTGCAGAGATAATTGGTTCTTCCCAGCCAGTCGCCATTTGTTGTGGGCACAATAGATCCCATGCTTCACGTAAGAAAGGGAACCCCATTTCTAGTTAAACGCAAAGGTATTTGGGTGAGCCATCTTATAAATATTTGATTTTGATCTTACCTCTAAAATTCCTCACCCATGCATTTGGTCTGCTTATTTGTAAGGGTTTGATTAATTCTACCTAAGTGTTTCAGTCTTTAAAAGCCAAAATTTTGAGTATTTTGTTGACTGTCATCATCATCCCGAAACCCAAAATTTAGAGAACCCAAAACCCACAACCTGATAGGTGCGGATTGAGGGACTGTTGTTTTTAAGTTTTGGATTTGATAATCCTGAAACCCGCAACCCGATGGTTGTGGGTTGCAGAACCATTCATTAATAAGGTTGAGAATTAATTACCCCGAAATCCAAACCCCACAATGGCGGCATTCACCTTTCAAAATTGTGGTTTTTCGTTTATTTTGGTGTGTCCTTCCGAAACCCACAACCCGTAATTTTGGGATGCGGCTTTCGGGATGGTTGTCTCTCCTCACAGTTTCACATTCTCGAAACCCGCCACCCGCATGGTCAGTTTTCAGCTTTCAGAAATCTTTTCTCCTACTTCCATTTTTGTGAACCCGCAACCCGTAAATCCGTACCTTCGGGTTTCGGCTTGTGGAACCTTTGAATAAGAATTTCGTCAACATACCTAAACTCGGTTCTACGCCCACTGCGGTGAATCTCAGTCGTCCATTTGTTATGATCACACGGTTGCTTTTATTTTGGTAAATGTATTTAATAGGGTTTTTACCTTTTAGTTTTACATTTTAACTGTTGAAGAAATTACACTATCGCATTATCATTTTACTGAGGATTGCGTGTCAGGTGCCATTTTTCAGTTGGTTGGTTATTTTAGGTAAGTCCACTATTATCCTTACGCTACTAGCCTGCAATTTTGCTATTTCTGGTTTGAATTTCATTTGATTTTCTGTATTAATCAGATATTGCAAAGTTCTTCCACCATGTCGAGAAATACACGGTCTAAATTGTCATACAAAGACCCCCTGATCAAAGACCCAAATTTTGGTTTTCTCTCTGACACCAATGAACAAGTTACTGATATGTACCAGATGGACTGGTCTAGGATATACGCCATTTTTGATAATGATGACCTTTCCCATATCGATAATAACAGACCAGTCTACGAGAAAATTAGGGCTTCCCAAATTCACGTCATCGCTGCATGCCGTGCTGTCTTACCCTACACAGATGCAATTAAGTGGATAATTGAGAATGCTGATGTGAAAGACCATTCTTTTAATGACAGTACAGGTTGTCAATTGACAAGTTTTCGCCCGGAGGTTTTTGTTCGAGCTTTTGCTCTGAAACCCAATGTACATATCCTCTCTGCTGAGTTCATACAATCCTCTAAAACTCGGTATAATTTTGATCAAATGATTAAGTCTTGGATGCATAAGCCTAATGCCTTTGTACCTAAGTCGGATAACCTTTATCCTATTATCTGGTTTAAGGAACCCTTTTCTCTACTTGCATCCATGCTCTGCTGGCTTTTTGGTCAACCCAATTGTTCCCATTTTAAAGCAGAGTGGGCACCCATAGCACATCATGTGTTAGTTACATGTGAGTCTTTTCCATGGGCCTCTATCCTATCAGCGGAACTAAAAAATTCCATCCATGAATATTAGAAGGCACCAGCTAATAAGAAGACACCTTTCTTCCTATCTACATATGTTCTTGATGTCTTCTGCTCAGAGTTCCAGTACCCTAATTTGGGTTGGCATTGAACCCCTTCAGATCCACCTGTACACATCTACCATTCAACATTATGGGAAGGGAATTTTGCACCTATGATATATGACATCTGCGAATATTTTGTGGGTACCATGTATTTCAAGATCTTCCAGCAGCAACCACCTGCATTCTCAGAGGATGCCAAAGCTTTTATCAACACAATGGGTGACTGGTATGTAGGTGAGTACTTTTCATACATAAGAATCTGGGGAAGTGAAACGATTCATTTCTTGCCTAGAATAGTTCCATACAGGATGGTAATACAGGAGTTTTCTTTTCAAACTGCCACTGATGGTATGTATAAGAGACTCGTAGGACCCAAGAAGAAAAATTGGCCTAAGTTTCCTCTGAATCTGGGTTAATTGGTCATCCCAACATCAACCTGGGCTGTAGTTCTGGATGATAATATAGCTTCTCTGAGATT
Organism: Larix kaempferi; assembly: GCA_027924585.1. Taxonomy (NCBI): domain Eukaryota; kingdom Viridiplantae; phylum Streptophyta; class Pinopsida; order Pinales; family Pinaceae; genus Larix; species Larix kaempferi. The sequence goes on from BSBM01001399.1 coordinate 442,089, forward strand.
GGGTGTTGCCCCGAGAAGGAAGCATGATCCTAAAAAGTTCTTGGATGCACACCTAAATCAAGTTCACATGAAGATAGACTATACACATGAGTCAATCCCTGATGATTCCATATATTAGGGGGTAGACATATTTTCTCAAGTCTTGTCCAAAGCAAAGGACTCTCAAGAACAACATGACATTCTACAGTATCAGAAACAATTGAAGGACGGAGTCCTAAGTTACAGGACCATGCAGTTGAATCTTGTTGAACAAGCAAGAAAGGATAGGGAAGAGAATGAATCTCAGAAGTCTAACAATCTCCCTTTTACCACTAGTCATGATGGAGACAAACGTAAAGATATTCAAGGGGAACTATCTAAAGAGAAATCTAATGAAGACGCTAAACTCATGCTACAGACATCCCATGAATCCAAACAACAAATTGCACAGTTGTCATCAATGTTACAGACTCAATTGCTAGAACCCCCAAGGCCTGCAGTCAAAATTCAGCCACCAGGTACACTGGATGATCAACTCTCTACTCCAAACACCCCAAGAGATGATGAATTGGTCGTAACCAAGGCTAAACCAACTAAAAGACAAAAGGTCAAGCCTTCCTCATCACAAATTTCTACTGTGGATGTAATTAATTGTGATGAAGAAATAGTTTCACCTCTTCCAGTACCAGTAGTTGAAGAAGTATCTGGAAATCCTAAGACTGATACTGAATTATTGGACAGTATTGATATGGATCAATCTTTCCCTGAACAGTCAGTGTTGGAGTTTAATGCCGCCCCTAGTATCACATCATCAACAATTGTGTTTCCCTCTGTTCAGCCAAATTCTACTGTGCCTCTGGGAGGAACACTTCCATTTTCATTATCACACTTGTTAAATACTCTCAACAACACCACTACTTCATCACCAGAACATTCATTCCCTTTTTCCACTTCATCATCTGTTATTGCAGAACCCCAGTCTTTGGCTATCCCTCCGCAATCATCTGTAGTAAATTTATTAATAACCTTCATCGATTCATCTTCCAAGGTTTCTCCTACACACTCACCTAGTAAAGATCAGTGTCCACTTCCTTTCCCAGAAGTCACTGGTCATGTTCAGGTTCCACTTTCTGATGTCCTTTTCTCACTTCCCTCCCTAGACAAAGGTGTGTCATCTCCCGAAGTCATTAGTACAACTTTAACTACCACTCAATTCACTCTACCTATCCCCACCTCTGCTGTCACACAGACACCTTTGATTTCTACACTTAGTGTCACTTATGTTCCTACATAGTCCATTGCTGAGTATACAGACAGAGCTGTGGTTCCTCTTAGGGATAATTTGTATCATCAAGATGACAAGGCAGTTGTTAAAAGAAGCAGGAAGAGGGGTCAAGGCCAAGGTGTTTTGGAAGCACATGAACCAGATCAGGTGATATGGGCCCCCAGAACTAATAACCCAAGAATTGAAGCAGTTGAAATAGCAGCAGCCTTAGGGCCTTTTTCCTCTGCTAACTGGGATTCGGTCCAGGTCTTGGACAAAGAAGTTGACCTCAGGGAGGAAGAAATCAGAAACACGAAAGAAGAGTTGGCTAAAACAAAATATCAGCATTATGTTGATGGGGCTGACCTCAGGAAAACTTGGGCAGACAAAGTACAAGACCTAGAACAGAAGAATTCTACTCTTCTTACTGAGTTCAACCTTTTGCAGTCTCATCGTTGTACTGATCTCGTCAAGATAGCCTCTTTGGAAAAGCAAGTTGAAGATGCAACTGCAAGTGCAGCTTCCTCCAATGTTCTCAAGTTCACATCCTGTGACTTCAAAAATTTAGCCCTTGAAGTAAATCAGAGTCAGCATGAATTACTGAAGAAGTTATATATTTCCTTAGATGAGATCAGGGAAAATTTCATCAGTTTTTCTAAGATGTCTTCTACTCTTGAAGAACAGAAGGCAAAGAGACTCCAAGCTTGTAAAGCTGAAGAAGAAATTGGTCAATGGCAATTGTATATCAAGAATGTTCCAGAGGACATCCCAATCCTTAATACTTTCTAGATAAAGAAATTCAAGGCATCTTTGAACACGTGGCTTGATTTGAATGAATTGGCTGAGGAAATCATCAATAAATCATAGGACATCTGCACTAGACGATGGTATGCAGTTGAAAACATCATGAATGACCTAGGCTTGCCACTCATGAATCCTGTTTTGGAAGCTCTGCCACCAAAATGTAGACTTGAAGAACTTGAGAGCAGATGTGAAGAATTGGCACAGAAGATTCAGGATTTGGAACAAGTCAGCATTCAAGATGTAGATCGTTTGGTTAAAGAACTGGTCATCATGGAAGGGAGGATTCGTATGTATCTACGTATTTGGCACAAGCTAGCGAAGCATGATATGGAGAACAACACATGCAATGCTCAATTATCTTTGGAATCTGTCATTTTCCCAAATGTAGATGAATTGTTAGATATTTATGAAAAATGGAAGGATTTCCTGGATCTTTAATTAGATCTTATTTTGTAATCCGTATTTTGTAGAACTTCTTCTTTTGGAACTCTTATGTAAATTTAGTATATAAAGAGGAAGGTTTCTCTTAGTAAAGGGGGTTGGGGATTTTGGAATTGTAATTCGGCAGGAGATATGACTGAAGATACTCTGTGGTTGGAGTCATTGTAATTTTGGTACAAGGCATCTTAATACAGTAACGTTGTTTTCGGATCCATCTTCTGATTATCACTTAAATTTCTTTAAGGATTCCTGATTTTATGTTCCAGATCGTCATCCTTTATGAATATGATCTCTTGTTGAATATATAATGAATACATATATCTGTTGTATTGTTTCTTTTGTGTAACTGATGTGCGTATGAAAATATTTAATTAAATTTGTTTGATTAAATGCTTTCTTTATCAATTTCTACAATTGATCACACATATATACGTTTTATCATTGTTGATTTTTCAATCAACAAAAGGATAATAGGTTATATCTATATGATCTTTAACCCTAGATTATTTTGCTTAATTTTCATTAAATGAATCATAATCTAAGTCAGCAAACATCTCATCTAAAGGCATTTCTGTTAAAGGTGACAGACTGTTTGCTCTCTTACACTTCAAGGTTGATCTGCATAAACAAAACACTCCTTTTAGAATAGATTTAACTTAGATTAGATTCTCTTCTCAAATAGGATTAAGTTAACTTTGATTTACCATTTTTATACCTTGTTTCCCTGAATTTGGAAACTGATCTTATAGATCAAAACCGTATACTCTCAGAGTGCCAGCGGAGGCCTAATATCCGTGGGTGATTACCACACCAAACATCTCAAGGATATAATTTCCCTTGTGTAGGGTCTTTCAAAGCCTTTGGCTGGGTTTTCATCCCCTGTTGTGTGCCTTGGAACCCATTCCAGCACCTTGCACTTACCCTGCACCCCCGAGGCATCAATAAATGGCGCTAGAAGGAGGGCCTGAACTAGCACATTGCCCAGAATAAGATCTAGTTTCCAGTTATTATGAATTCATGGCTCTTTCCCAAATCCCTACATGGGAGTCCGATACCACATTAAGCCTACCAGGGCATTTACATGAACTTCCTAAAAAGGCAGTTAAGATCTTGCCAAAGTTCGATGGAGAAGGTAATGTCTCTGTCACCGAGCATGTCAGAAGGTATGAATATATTTTACGTTTATATAATATCATACATGAAGATGTTGCTTGCATATTATTCCCATTTACCTTCGAAGGTAAGGCTTCTCTTTGGTTTTACTTTTTACCTCTGAATTCATTTTCTAGTTGGTTAGAATTTAAGAATGTTTTTAGAGATTCTTTTGAATATTATGATGTGGTTGAAATTCATCAAAATATGATTCGAATGCAAGTACATGATGGAGAATCAATTCGGGATTTCAACACACGTTTTCGACAAGTGTATTATAGCTTACGCAAAGAACATAGACCTGCAGCACAACTCACTTTTTGTTGGTATGTTAGATCTCTTCCCAAGATTATAGCAATGTTTATCTTGCGACAAGGGATAACAGATTTCAATGAAGCATGTAAAGAGACTCAAGTTCTTGAGAAAGACTTGAAGGGGTATCCTTCATATTTTTTTATCCTTTCCTTTCATATAATGTTGAATTTGTTAATGAAGGATCGAATGATTCACGAATTGCTCAATTTAATTCTCAAATGAATCACATGTACAATGAAGTTATGTCCATAAAGAAGGAAAAGGATATTCAAAATACTCTACATAACTTGAAACAAATAATTTTTGCATCCAATTTTCAATCTTCTTTAGATACCCAAAAGAAATTTGATGCAAATTCTAATAGTCCTTTTTCTCTTTCAAATAAATGTGAGTACCATGAATGTTTTACATCTTCCCTTCATTGTTCGGAACCTCAATCTAAAACAGTTAAAGAAATCTTAATTCTAATATTTCTGAGCAATGTAATGACCAATTTGTTCAAATGAATTTTGGGCATTTTCTTTTTTATCAACTTGATCATAATGATCCAACTATTAATGGAAATGAATATTTGAGAATTTATGAAAAGGATCTTTCATGTATCTCTAATAATTTGAAAGGTCCTTCTATAAGTAATATTCATTCTTTCATTTAATCAAAAGATGGATGTTCGAATAGAAATTTTTGTGGATGCTGATTGTACTTCAGATTCTGAAGAACATAATGATTCTACTCATTTTACAAAATTTGAAAATTCTTTTTCTTCATCCTTTCATTTTGATTGTTATGAACAGAATGAGAACCATAAGTCTTTAGAGGATGAGTTAGCTGAAATTGAGATTGAATTTCAAAATATTTGTTCCAAATATACTTTATCTATAAATCAAATTTCAAATGAAAAGTTATTTCGATCAAATGCTTGGAAATTAAATAAATCTAATACACTTGACAAGAACGAATATCTAAAAAATGAAGTTGATCATTTACAAGATTCAAATCCCGATATTTTCTTTCAATACAATAACGATGATTTATTGTTAAAGGAAATATTCTCCACTCCCAATATTGATGAAAATATGTTGGATCATGATCTGAATAATATCCAGCATACCTTTTATGATTCAATTTATTTATGGTTGGAACAATCATTTTTGAACCATTTCCCATGTCATTCCCATTTCCTTGTAAATAAGAAACGTAGTTCATTTTTTCCTATTTTTGGATCCCTAGTTTCAAAATTTTCATTGTTGATTAATCATTTGTTTTATCTTGCAGGTTTTAGGTTACTTGATTGGCTCCATTGTATATTCGAGTATACTTAGTTTCTGTTTATTTTAGAATAGTGTAGGAGTAGGTATAGAACAGGCTAGTTTTGATAAATTCTTTAATAACTAGATTGCCCTTTTAATTTTCTTCAATAAAGTATTTGTGACGACAAACCAAATATAAGGTGGGTTCTAGTATTGTTCGATTCCACATATTGGAAGGTGTTGTGCGCACCTATCCACTGAATGTTTTACTCCTCGAAATTCATTTTGTATAAATTAGACTGATATTGTTGTACATAGATTGATTTTACTTATTTTTCTTTTGTCTAGTTTGTTTTACTTATCCTTTGCTTGATTTAAAAGCCCCACACATGTAGCAATATTTAGTAATCAGTTTATCTATTGGTGATGATTCCAATTTTGGTTTTATGAATTTCTGCCAGCTATGATTTTGTCCTGTACCTAGAAATTGTTCAACATAGGACATACGGTTAATGATTGCGGGACCTCGAATTAATATATCTCTACGATGGTCATTATCTTACACATGTATTATTTGTTAATCGGAGTCTGAGGGATAGCCGAGTTTCCATTGTCTCATGTCTCATGGTTTTAGGTGCATATCATATTAACCTTGCCAGCTTGTTTTTCTCTGGATCCTTTTACCATTACCTTAAGATAAAGTAAGTTACAAGGTGCAAGGTCTTGTCATCAAGCCTGCTCATTAGGTTCATAAGTGCTAAGCAGAATGACATCTTCACACCAAGTTACCACACTTGGAATATGACTTTCAGTTTTCCTGAGAGTTGGAAGATCCTATCACAGGTCGGTCCATTCATGATTAACATAGCGCTGGTAAGTAACACTACTGATATATGGTCACCAGGACATGGTAGTGTGTTGTAAAAAATCTGGATTGCTACACATCTTTTAATACAAGACACCTGTGCATATAAGAACAGGGGGGTCTTATTACAAGCCAGCCCTGCCACGATCATAGGTGCAATTTGGACTGAAGCTATCAATATATGGTCATCAAGCCATGATAGTTGCTTTCAGCACCTCAACTGAAAGACAAGGAGTCTTGTTATCTAGCTAGCTTGATCAGTTTCTGAATTCTGCTTGTGAGTGGCACTGCTTATATCTGATCACCAAGTCAGAGCAGTGGTTTTATACACACAGTTATCGTTTAATTCAAAAAAAAAAATGTTGCATGTAAATAATGTCTCAATAAATCAAGGTGATGTGTAATTGGGATATCCAGAAGCATTTTCAAGTATGTGCCTAGGTTCAACACAAGCAGCTTCCCATGACTACATACAGGTGAAGGGTCTCAGTTGTTTCTTCGACCCCCTTTATCAGATTTGAATTATTCTTAATATGATCAAACATGGATATTTATTAATTTATGGTCCATGCTCGTTAGTTGTATTCTTTGTGATCATTTTTGAAAATTCAGGCTGAAGAAAGGAGATCTGGCTAACATGTTTTAATGTTTTCTCTAAGCTGGTTTTCATTACAGAGATAATTGGTTCTTCCAAGCCAGTCGCCATTTGTTGTGGGCACAATAGATCTCATGCTTCACTTAAGCAAGGGAACCCCATTTCTAGTTAAACGCAAAGGTATTTGGGTGAGTCATCTTATAAATATTCGATTTTGATCTTACCTCTAAAATTGCTCACCCATGCGTTTGGTCTGCTTGTTTGTAAGGGTTTGATTAATTCTACTTAAGTGTTTCGGTCTTTAAAAGAAAAAATTTGGAGTATTTTGTTGACTGTCGTCATCATTCCGAAACGCAAAATTTAGAGAACCCAAAACCCGCAACCCGACAGGTGTGGATTGTGGTACTATTGTTTTTAAGTTTTGGCTTTGCTAATCCCGAAACCCGCAACCCGACGGCTGCAAGCTACGGAACCATTCATTAATAAGATTGATAATTAATTACCCCGAAATCCGAACCCCGCAATGGCGGAATACGGCTTTCGGAATTGTGGTTTTTCGTTTATTTTGGTGTGTCCTTCCGAAACCTGCAACCCATAATTTCGGGATGCGGCTTTCGGGATGGTTGTCTCTCCTCACAGTTTCACGATCCCGAAACCCGCCACCCGCATGGTCAGTTTTTGGCTTTTGGAAATCTTTGCTCCTACTTCTATTTTTGTGAACCCGCAACCCGCAAATCTGTACTTTCAGGTTTCAGCTTGCGGAACCTTTGAATAAGAATTTCGTCAACATACTTGAACCCGGTTCCGCGCCCACTGCGGTGAATCTCAGTTGTCCATTTGTTATGATCGCACGGTTGCTTTTATTTTGGTAAATGTATTTAATAGGGTTTTTACCTTTTAGTTTTACATTTTAACTGTTGAAGAAATTACACTGTTGCATTATCATTTTACTGAGGATTGCGTGTCAGGTGCCATTTTTCAGTTGGTTGGTTATTTCAGGTAGGTCCACTGTTATCCTTACACTTCTAGCCTACAATTTTTCTATTTCTGGTTTGAATTTCATTTGATTTTCCGTATTAATCAGATATTGCAAAGTTATTCCAGCATGTCGAGAAATAAACGATTTAAATCGTCGTACGAAGACCCCCTGATCAAAGACCCAAATTTTGGTTTTCTCTCTGACACCAGTGGACGAGTTACTGAAACTTACCAGATGGACTGGTCTAGGATATATGCCATTTTTTATAATGATGACCTTTCCCATATCGAGAATGACAGACCAGTCTATGAGAAAATTAGGGCTTCCCAAATTCATGCCATCGCTGCACGCCCTGTTGTCTTACCCTACACAGATGCAGTTAAGTGGATAATTGAGAATGTTGATGTGAAAGACTGTTCTTTTAATGACAGTATAGGTTGTCAATTGACAAGTTTTCGCCCATAGTTTTTTGTTCGAGTTTTTGCTCTGAAACCCCATGTACAGACTCTCTCTGTTGAGTTCATACAATCGTCCAAAACCTGGTTAAATTTTGATCAAATGATTAATTCTTGGATACACAAGCCTAATGCCTTTGGACCTAAGTCGGATAACCTTTATCCTATTATCTAGTTTAAAGAACCCTTTTCTCTACTTGCAGCCATGCTTTGCCGGCTTTTTGGTCAACCCAAGTGTTCCCATTTTAAAGCAGAGTGGGAACCCATAGCACATCATGTGTTACTTACAGGTGAGTCTTTTCCGTGGGCCTCTATCCTATCAGCGAAACTAAAAAACGCCATCCATGAATATCAGAAGGCATCGGCTCATAAGAAGACACCTTTCTTCCTATCTGCATATGTTCTTGATGTCTTCTGCTCAGAGTTCCAGTACCCTAATTTGGGTTGGAATTGGACCCCTTCAGATCCACCTGTACACATCTACCATTCAACATTATGGGAAGGGAATTTTGCACCTATGATATATAACATCTGTGACTCTTTTGTGGGTACCATCTATTTCAAGATCTTCCAGCAACAACCACCTGCATGCTCAAAGGATGCCAAAGATTTTATCAACACAATGGGTGACTGGTATGTAGGTGAGTACTTTTCATACATCAGAATCTGGGGAAGTGAAACGGTTCATTTCTTGCCCAGAATAGTTCCAGACAGGATGGTAATACAAGAGGTTTCTTTTCAAACTACCACTGATGGTATGTATAAGAGACTCGTAGGACCTAAGAAGAAAAATTGGCGTAAGTTTCCTCTAAATATGGGTCAATTGGTTATCCCAACATCAACCTGGGCTGTAGTTCTGGGTGATCAGATAGCTACTCTGACATTGGGTGTTTCCCCGAAAAGGAAGCATGATCCTAAAAATTTCTTGGATGCACACCTAAAGCAAGTTCACATGAAGATAGATTATACACATGAGTCAATCCCTGATGATTCCATATATCAGGGGGTAGACATATTTTCTCAAGTCTTGGCCAAAGTAAAGGACTCTCAAGAACAACATGGCATTCTACAGTATCAAAAACAATTGAAGGATAGAATCCTATCTTACAGGACCATGCAGTTGAATCTTGTTGAACAAGCAAGAAAGGACAGGGAAGAGAAAGAACTCAGAAGTCTAACAATCTCCCTTTTCCAACTAGTCATGATGGAGACAAAGGTAAATATATTCAAGGGGAACTATCTAAAGAGAAATCTAATGAAGAAGCTAAATTTATGCTGTAGACAGCTCGTGAATCCAAACAACAAATGCCGCATTTGTCATCAATGTTACAGACTCAGTTGCTAGAACCCCCAAGGCCTGCGGTCAAAATTCAGCCACCAGGTACAATGGATGATCATCTCTCTACTCCAAACACCCCAAAAGATGATGGATTGGTTGTAACCAAGGCTAACCCAGCTAAAAGACAGAAGGTCATGCCTTCCTCATCACAAATTTCTATTGTGGATGTAATTGACTGTGATGAAGAAATAGTTTCACCTCTTCCAGTACTAGTAGTTGAAGAAGTCTCTGGAAATCCTAATACTGATACTGAATTATTGGACAGTATTGATATGGATCAGTCTTTCCTTGAACAGTCAGTGTTGGAGTTTAATGCTGCCCCTGGTATCACATCATCAACAATTGTGTTGCCCTTTGTTCAGCCAAATTCTATTGTGCCTCTGGGAGGAACAATTCCATTTTCATTATCCCACTTGTTAAATACCCTCAACAACACCACTACTTCATCACCAGAACATTCAGTCCCTTTTTCCACTTCATCATCTGTTATTGCAAAACCCCAGTCTTTGGCTATCCCTCTGCAATCATCTGCAGTAAATGTATTAATAACCTACATCAATGCATCTTCCAAGGTTTCTCCTACACACTCACCTAGTAAATATCAATGTCCACTTCCTTTCCCAGAAGTCAGTGGTCATGTTCAGGTTCCACTTCCTGAAGTCCTTGTCTCACTTCCCTCCCTAGACAAAGGTGTGTCAGCTCCCGAAGTCATTAGTACACCTTTAGCTACCACTCAAGTCACTCTACCTATCCCCACCTCTGCTGTCACACAGACACCTTCTTTGATTTCTACGGTTAGTGTCACTTCTGTTCCTACACAGTCCATTGCTGAGTATACAGATAGAGATGTGGTTCCTCTTGGGGATATTTTCTATCGTCAAGATGACAAGGCAATTGTTAAAAGAAGCAAGAAGAGGGGTCAAGGCCAAGGTGTTTTGGAAGCACATGAACCAGATTAGGTGATATGGGCCCCCAGAACTAATAACCCAAGAATTGAAGTGGTTGAAACAACAGTAGCCTTAGGGGCTTTTTCCTATGCTAACTTGGATTCAGTCCAGGTCTTGGACAAATAAGTTGACCTCAGGGAGGAAGAAATCAGAAACCTGAAAGAAGAGTTGGCTAAAACAAAAGATCAGAATTATGGTTATGTGGCTGACCTCAGGAAAACTTGGGCAGACAAAGTACAAGACCTAGAACAGAAGAATGCTACTCTTCTTACTGAATTCAACCTTTTGTAGTCTCAACGTTCTACTGATCTCGTCAAGATAGCCTCTTTGGAAAAGCAGGTTGAAGATGCAACTGCAAGTGCAGCTTGCTCCAATGTTCTCAAGTTCACATCCTGTGACTTCAAACATTTAGCCCTTGAAGTAAATCAGAGTCAGCATGAATTACTGAAGAAGTTATATATTGCCTTAGATGAGATCAGGGAAAATTTCATCAGTTTTTCTAAGATGTCTTCTACTCTTGAAGAACAGAAGGCAAAGAGACTCCAAGCTTGTAAAGCTGAAGAAGAAATCGGTCAATGGAAATTGTATATCAAGAATGTTCCAGAGGACATCCCAATCCTTAATATTTTCCAGATAAAGAAAGTCAAGGCATCTTTGAACACGTGGCTTGATTTGAATGAATCGGTTGAGGAAATCATCAATAAATCATAGGACATCTGTACTAGACAATGGTATGTAGTCGACAACATCATGAATGACCTAGGTTTTCCACTCATGAATCCTATTTTGGAAGCTCTGCCACCAAAATGCAGACTTGAAGAACTCAAGAGCAGATGTGAAGAATTGGCACAGAAGATTCGGGATTTGGAACAAGTCAGCATTCAAGATGTAGATCATTTGGTTAAAGAACCGGTCATCATGGAAGGGACGATTCATATGTATCTATGTATTTGGCACAAGCTAGCGAAGCATGATATGGAGAACATCACATGCAATGCTCAATTATCTTTGGAATCTGTCATTTTCCCAAATGTAGATGAATTGTTAGATATTTATGAAAAATGGCAGGATTTCTTGGATCTTTAATTAGATATGATTTTGTAATCCCTATTTTGTAGAACTTCTTCTTTTGGAACTCTTATGTAAATTTAGTATATAAAGAGGAAGGTTTCTCTTAGTAAAGGGGGTTGGGGATTTTGGAATTGTAATTCGGCAGGAGATATGACTGAAGATACTCTGTGGTCGGAGTCATTATAATTTTGGTACAAGGCATCTTAATACAGTAATGTTGTTTTTGGGTCCATCTTCTAATTATCACTTAAATTTCTTTAAGGATTCCTAATTTTATGTTCCAGATTGTCATCCTTTATGCATATGATCTCTTGTTGAATATATAATGAATACATATATCTGTTGTATTGGTTTTTCTTTGTAACTGATGTGTGTATGAAAATATTTAATTAAATTTCTTTAATTAAATGCTTTCTTTGTCGATTTCTGTAATTGATCACACATATATACATTTTATCATTGTTGATTTTTCAATCAACAAAAGGATAACAGGTTATATCTTGATGATCTTTAAGCCTAGATTATTTTGTTTCATTTTCATTGAATGAATCATAATCTAAGTCAGCAAACATCTCATCTAAAGGAATTTTTGTTAAAGGTGACAGACTGTTTGCTCTCTTACACTTCAAGGTTGATCTGTATAAACAAAACACTCCTTTTAGAATAGATTTAACTTATATTAGATTCTCTTCTCAAATAGGATTAAGTTAACTTTGATTTACCATTTTTATACCTTGTTTCCCTGAATTGGGAAACTGATCTTATAGATCAAAACCATATACTCTCAGAGTGCCAACAGAGGCCTAATATCCATGGGTGATTACCACACCAAATAGCTCGAGGATAGAATTTCCCTTGCACAGGGTTTTTCAAAGCCTTTGGCTGGGTTTTCATCCCCTATTGTGTGCCTTGGAACCCATTCTATCACCTTGCACTTACCCTGCACCCCCGAGGCATCAACACTTTCTTTTATGGTATATTTGCTTTACCTTTTTTTTGGAACTGTTCCAAGAATCATGCCACGAGGGGCTACATTTCAAATAATGGATTTCATTTCACTTATGTGCCAGGTTTGATGGGTAACTATTCTGCTAAAGTTTCCCTAGACTTGCATCTCATCCCTTTGAAATAAAAAAATTCATTCTATATGGTAGGGGTAGACTTAAATAGAGAATGGATCCCTTGTGTACAACTCAACACTCTGTGCACCTTAGCCCTATTGGCACACATCTACCTTTTTCCATATAGGGTCGGTCCTTTTATGGGCATAAGACATTTAGATTATATGAACCTATATTTTTTAACATTTGTAGTCTATATTGTAGCTTTGATCTATTTTATCCCCCTTAAATTATGCATTTGATGGGGTCCTTAGTAGTCAAGGTTAACACTAGAATGTTGTGATAGTCTGAGTTTCCTCCTTGTTGTGTACATCAAGCATCCAGAGTATAATTACAGTTTCAAAAGCACCAAAAGTAATTGGATCTATCTCATGACTTTATGTGGATACGTATGATGAGGCTCTGTGAATTGGCCACCTTGGGGTTAGGTTGTATGTTGGACTGTACATATTCTCTTACTATTGCTAATTCCACTCATAAATCTTAACTTTTAAGTTTGGATTTTAGCTTAAGTTTTGTCCATTCCAACCCATTTTGATCTTGTCATTGTGGTAGTCCATTTCTTAAGCTATTTGCAGAAAAGATGCAAGAAAGAGACCTTTTTATGTTTTCATCATGGAATGAACATGTAAACATTTCAAAAACTGTCAGTTACTATTTCACTCTTTTATTTGAATTAACCATATTTTCATCCTTTTAGAACTCACCTTTTTCTAGTGGGAAACGTATGGATTATACTATTTATGTTTTAAATAGTTTGAGAATGAGATAAAATACATACATAAATATATCCCCACTTAGGTCCAAGCTTTGATTTTTCTACTTCTAAATATGTGATGATGCATAACATAAATTGCAGGTGGAAACAAATATGTTTTGCCAGCTGTGCAAAATAATTCCAGGTATAGTTCATATTTGACCTACCACAAGATCACTTCAATTCTTGTCTTTATTTTCTTAATTTTTCCATTAGAAGATGATCTTTTGAAGTTACTTCACATTTCCTGGTACCAAGTATCACTATCAAGTGGTTGCATTGAAAAAAAAAATTCCTTTTTTTATAAGCAGGTTTCAAAAGTTTTCAACTTCACACAGGATGATCTGTTAATAGAGGATATTATGATCCTAGAAACACATATTGATTTTTTTATCTGGGTTGGTCAGCATGTTGATACCAAAGAAAAGCATCAAGCTTTGAGATTGGCCAGGTCAGGACATTGTCTTCTAGCTAACAATAAATTACCAAAAAGTTTTTTATTTTAACACTACTACATATGGTCTAACTTGCCAAGAAACTTGCGTTGTAATAGCCACGAATTTTTGTCCCTGTTGCAAGTATTGGGGTTTGTTTTTTTCGAGGAAAGAGATCCATGGATATAGGGATGAAAATTCCACATCGTGGCAATAGAAACGCTATGTTGTTGCCACGTGTCAAACCCACAACAGTTCGCATATCTATGGAAAATGAATCCTGCCACGCAATTGCATCGCTATATCGACGCACAACTCCCATAAATTTTCACGTAGGTGATGAACCTACAACGAATGTTCCTCGTAGTATCCATGCATGGATTCCCAAACTTTCGTGGCAAGTTTAGCATCTGCGTGGAAGATATTTTATATTTCCACGAAACATCGTCGCAGTATCCTCGTTGGCATTCACAAACTTTCGTGGAAGGTTCAACAGCTGCGTCGAAACATTTCTATAGCCTACATTGATGTGCGTCGATATAGAGACGATACCTGGAAGTTTAAAAAAAAAATTGAATGCAACGATACAGTCATAGATTTGCTTCGGATAGACTAAAAGCACTTCTCATGAACTAGCTCTTACATGTACAATCAAATCCTTATCAATGATTCCTTTCAGATATACAAACAAGTCTTTTAATGATGGTTTCCAATTCTATCAAACTTAATCAAACAAATAATCTTGCATTGTATTCCTTAAAGTAGTTACCAAGTCTTTATGATAAGCAGTAACACAAATAAAATTTGTTCAAGTAGTTTTCATACTTATCCCTTTTCAACAATCAATTCTTCAATTTCAATTTTTGTCTTTTAATGGCACAAAGATTCAAACTCAAACTCAATTTGGTCACAAAGAATAGGCTCAGTCTTCAAGATATAACTGATGTTGTCCTTGTGTCATTTGAATAATCATAAGGCTTAAACAACATTTTGCAATGTATGAGCTCGATCTTACAAAGAATTATACCTTAGCTCTATTCACTTCTTAATAAAACTTTCTCAGAGTCATTTATCATCAAAATTTTCATGAGCTTGTAAAAAAAAACACAGTCCTAGATAGATATCCCAAGAACTTGAACTAAATGTATAAACATGAAGAATTGTAAGCCCCAGTCTTAAGCACATGTGGATAGCAGTTGAATAGTGATCTAATCGCCATCAAAACTCCAACTTTCGGTAACCACCAGAATCTCCTCCTTGTCACATTTTGAACCCCACATCTGGGTGAACAGTCATGCCTTCAACTTCTCCCTCAGGCCCTTCTCCCTCTATGGTAATATATCATTGAGGATAGAATACTTGAACCAAGATGAAGATAAATGGCTATTTGTTGGGACTTGAAGGATTGAAACTCGTACCCAAACATTGGGCAAGCATTAAATGATGAAAATAGAAATCCTTGTTCACTATATCCAGTCAATAATGATTTATACTTACGGATTCAATCTCATCAAAATCACTCTCTTTTGCGATAGGGATTCAAAAGAAAACCCAGCTGGTTTGTTTTCAATGGATGATTTTTGTTGAAAGGGAGTGTGCCTTGTTCTCTTATTGTTTTTTGAAAAAATATGTATTAAGTAGAGATTTAGTCTTCAGATTGTGTTTCTTTTAAACGACTTTGTGAATTCAACCCTCTATTGTTAAGAGAGGACGGACTTATTTTGAGTGCCTGAATGAACGTACAAAATGTATTTTTGATGTTTCTATATGAAGTGAAAAATGTACGAGATTTGACTTTATAGAAATGTGACCTTAGTGTACATTTTTCATTAGTATCTTGCATTAAAGCAATGGCATGATAAAGTTTTACTTTAAACCCCTATAAGGAAATAATATCACAATTCTACTTGTCATGAATACCCTATAGGAAACAATTGTTCCACAAATTATATCATTTGAAGTTTGCAATGCTACGGTTTTCTATTCTCAACACTCACTTCATTTTTGAACAAGCAACTCTTTGTAGTCTTATTGAATAGAAAATAAATAGAGTGGAACCAATGGTTGAAAATATTTCTAAATAAACTTTGAATTCAATTGATATAATCAAGCTTACCTCTACCAAATCCCTTGTTTACCAAGTCTCCTAGAAGCACACTAAGCATGTAGCAACAAACAATTATTTAAGTTACAACAAAGGAATCCAACCAAAATAAATTCTAACTTGTGCGGATATGAAAAAGGCGGGAAGCAACGCACCAAAAAGAATGCATAGAGAAGGAATGTGCAGGTTGAATGCAGAAGCCCAAAACTACATCATGCCACAAGATAACAAACTTGCAAAATACTTGAGCTAGGGCACAATAGAAGAGCCCAACTTAGCTTCCATGTTAGAGGCCACCTGATCCAATGAATGCACCAACCCAATAAAAACCAAAACAAATAAAGATCCCAATTGCAAATTTTGATGAGCTGTATAAATTTTCACTGTCAAGTGCACTTTATGTAAGAGGATTTGCCAAAAATACCATAGAACTATATAGGCACCACATGCAAACAATGCAATTACCATGCACTCAAATGGGAAGATGTATTCACTTAATACCAAACAACTTCAAACAAAGACAAATTACACAATTTTACATGTAGCACAACCATGTTTACATATCCCATGCAAATATTTCTGACTCCATACAACACTTCATGGAGATGGGATTTTCTCCATAATATATTGCCGTCTTCTTATGTGACACATGAAACTTCTCTGCACTTGCTGTTACCCAGAATTTCATTTGATTTCATGCCACCTTCTATATATTTTCTAGCTGCATATGCAATCACACAAAAATCAACATCATCACATGTTCTACCACAGTGTCTATATCTCATTCTATGACCATTCTATGTCTATATCTGTGTCATTTGCATTCAAAGGTATAACTACTGGTGCATGTTGTTTTGCCTCTTAATATGCCATTCTTTGTAAATCAATATGTAGTTCATTGTTCATCTATAGGTTGTATGAGATCCAAAAGTTGTAACAGTGTAGTCTAAATCAGCATCAATCTAAGGTCCTGTGTCTGATGTGAGGGAAAGCTGATAACTCATAATGCATATTATATAGTCAGATCAAAAGCAAATAGCTGTTAGCATAGTCTAAATCAAGTTTGAGATGGAAACACTTATTGACTTTATAGTTACAAAAATGTGTTTGAAGTTTATTTAAAACAGAGAGCACATGCACATGTGATAAAGTAACAGTGTCCCAACTTCCATGCAGTTAGATGCTATGATTACAGTGCAGGGTTATAAAATTTTCTTGAAAGATGTGAGCAAAAAGTCAATGTGCAAAAAAACATTTAAAAAAAAAAAGAATTCCATAACAATCAAACACCTTTAAGGTAGTATGTGCCCTCCTTGTATCAGCTAATAATAGTGAACACAATTCACATTAGTTCCACAACACAAATGCCAATAGAAACAATAAAAACAAATTTCTAGAAAAAGTATTCCATGGATATACATTAGTAAGTCTAAAATATACTTACCTCTTGAAACCAAGAACTCCAAATGTACAACCCATAAGTTCTTAACATATGCTCTTTGGTATATTCAAAACTGTTATAATGAGTTACACTGACAAGCAAACTAAAACGATAAATTATTAATATTTAGTAACATGTAATAAAATGAACATATATATCATATAACAAAAATACAGATATAGTTTAAGATACCAGCCTGGGTGTGAAACTATTCTTGAAAATATACTCAGAAGTGTTACTTTCAGAAAAGACTGTTTGTGCCTCAGAGAGGCCAGTCTTCTCTAGGAACCAGCTGACCCTACAAGAGGGTGTGTACAAACCAGAGAGAGAGAAATCACTGGAGTTGATTAGGTCAATGATAGTCAAGCATAGTACATAACTCAACATAAATAAAGTCACAAAAATTATAAACTTCAACCAACTATCAGCATAAAAGAAGTGATTATGAGCACACCACAACTGATCACAGGTGATCAAAGTCAAGTACTCTATAAGAAAAAAAATTCAACAAGGTGGTATAAAAAAAATGAAGGAGGGTAAATGTCCGCATTAACCACAAGTCAAAGGCAAGGTACCAGAAGTCCAATAATAACTCAATCAAGGTGGGGAATGTACAACAAGTATTTAATAACTCAATCAGTAATAGGTAATAAAATAAACATATTGATCATATAACAATAAGAGAGGTATAGTTGAAGATCTCCACGTCAACATTAAACCAAAAATACGACAGCATAAATGTCCACGGTAATCTGTTCCATCCAAACCTATCAAGTGTACTTTTAGGTCAGCAGTATTCTTTTCTCCGAACTGTAGCAACTATTTGGCCATTATCACCCTGTAAATCTAAGGATTTATAGGGTCAAAATGGCCAAACAGCTGTTACAGTTCGGAGTCAGGATACCGTTGACCTAAAAGTACACTTGATAGGTTTGGATGGAAACCATTTTCAATGTTGATGCCACTACCCTCCTTATTGTCTTACAAAAAGGCATGAAAATGAGGAAAAATACTTAAAATTGTGGACATCACCTTCAAAGAATGCCTTACAATCACATTGATAAGGAATTCACCTATGACCTATGTCTAGTCCCAAGACTACCACCTTCAGGCTTGAAGTGCAGCTGACAATGGAAGACACAAGTGTAGTTTATTACCACCATGCAAATTTAATTTGACCTTTCAATTCCCATCACCATTTCCTCTCATACGACGTCCCACAACGATTTCTCTTGACACCCACTCTTCATTCATTCTGTATGCATTTCACTATGAAACCGTCTCAGATTCTCACTGCGTTTTCCCTAAATTAGTTTATCAATTCAGTATGACCCATTCCCCCGTCCGAGGAGTGTTTCCAGCGGTCTTGAGTTTCATCTTGGCAATGGTGACGAGTCATGGTAGTATGTTTAATCCTTTCGATTGCAATATGGCAAACTCATAGTTCATTACGAAGGTTTGTCTGACAAATGTGATGGTTTGGGTTCCATGCCCTAGAGCAATTCCTCAAAGTGTCCCTGAATGGCACCGGGGTTATGGAACCCAAACAATCTAATTTTTCAGACAAACCTTCATAGTGAACTTTGAGTTTGCCATATTGCAGCCGAAGGGAAACATAATACCATGAATCGCCACCACTGTCAGGATGAAACTCAAGACCACTGGAAACACTCCTCGAACGACGGGTGTGGGTCATATTGAATTGATAAACTAATTGAGGGAAAACGCAGTGAGAATCTGAGATGGTTGCATAGTGAAATGCATACAGAATTAATGAAGAGTGGGTGTCAAGAGAAATGGTTGTGGGACGTCGTATGAGAGGAAATGGTGATGGGAATTGAAAGGTCAAATTAAATTTGCATGGTGGTAATAAACTAGACTTGTGTCTTCCATTGTTAGCTGCACTTCAAGCCTGGAGGTGGTAGCCTTGGAACCCATGACCCTTAGAACCAAGGGTATGCTCCAAATGTGGCCAAACAACCATAGTACTCTCTAAGAGGAAAACTTCAACAAGGTGGTTTTAAAAAAGTTACTCGAGGAGGGTAAATGACCCCATTAAACACAAGTGAAAGATAAGGTACCACAAGACCAATCATAGCTCAAACAAGGTGGGGAAGGTACAACTAGTCATATCTCTCTCAAATGTACAGCTGTCCAATATAACCTGAAAGTTCATCATCACAGCATAAGGAAGGGTGGTGGGATGCCAAATAAAAATATCCCTCATTTCTCTCTATTGATCAAATAACAATAAGAGAGGTATAATTGAAGATCTCCACGTCAACATTAAACCAAAAATCAGATCTGAAGTGTGGGTACAAATATAGTACCTTATACTATAGCAAAATAAAATCCACCTGTGTTACCTTTCAATTTAGCAATATGGTCTACAGAAGCAAAATTTCCTCACAATTACCATCGAAATTTTTGACTAGTGCTAAAGCAACAGTAAAAGATTTTATAACATAATTTTGATCTCTATCAACTTCAGCACTCCTGTGTGGTCCCTGTGTTGAAGTTGGTCCTCGAGATGTAAGTTGCTTACACAGATAACCATTGCATGACTGCACAATCTTCTAAACGCATATAAAGTAAGCATGAAACACCAAACATTAAATGTGATACATACCTTGGCTTTGTCTTGCGTATTTCTTTCCTATGGCATAATTTATGAGAATGTATGCATTGTTATAGTATTATCTTGTAGCTAGACGATTGGGATGTTGAATGATAGATTTGTATTTCATTGATACCAGTGATACTTTTATCCTGAGTCTAAATTGTCATAAATGATCCTGGGCAAGATGAGCTACTCCAGGGGTTTGATACCTAGACCTGTGGTTTATTAGTTTTCGTAAAGTATGGGCGCCTATCCTAGGTTATGAGTTTTGGAACTGTGAACTGGGGAAGTACCCATTTAGAGTTTTCAAGATTTATGATGTAATCTTAAGCCTGCGTTTGTACTCGTGTGTAGTCATGGCCTTCGTAAGTCTGCTATGTGTGATGTTAAGACTTTAAAGTGGCAATAAATCATGTTTGTTGAAGTTTGTCGGTGGTATCAATTGCGTTTGACTTCTGTGAGTATTTAAAGAATGAAATCCCAATTCCTCCTATGAATTTCTATTTTACTGTTTAGAAAAATGAATGGTTTGGATAATGTAGGATCGGTTTAAGGTTACTGTGTATTTCAATAGATTTGTTGTGATGTGATGCGCCCTTGATTGGGGATGGGGTTTGATCCATGAAATTTGGGATTGGCACCCATAAATAAAATGCAGATGACGATTGAATTATGGGAACCTATGTGTGGATATGTGAAACTATGTTTTTGGAATATGAATCTTTGTAATACTTGATGCGTTTCTTTTGATGTAAAGTTTGACAAATGGTTGAATCGTAGGGACATTTTGATAATGAAAAGTGTAGTGTGGATGGAAGTTTTGATGTCTGGTTGTAGAAAAATACTGCAACATTGTCCATTACCAATTTTTTTATCAACTTTGAGGTTCTGCGAAGAATCCAGTGGAGGGTCTAGCTGGTCTAGCCAAGCTAGCCTGTGCTAGACAACACCTCAGGAATAAATTTAGAGTTATTATCTTGTTTTAAATACTTATATTTTTTTCTGTCCGAATTTTCTTACTAGTTACTGTGTAGGGATTTCTTAGGTTCTCTTTAAAACATTTAGGGCCGTCCCTTCTTTATGTTGGAGAATCACCAAATATAAATGATAACAGTGGCAAACAATCATCTAATATCCTAGATACACTACACATCGATTAGGGAAGGAGACTACAATAGTATTACTCATTGCTGATCTTTAAATCTAGGTGTACTTTCATACTATTAAGAACTGTACGATATCTAACATTGACCAAATCATTATAATATCTAGTGCTTCAACCATATCAAGGAAATTATGATTTGCAAACGTAGGCTCAGGCATTCCATTCCTTTTACAACTTTAACAAAAACGCAAGAGGTTTTTACACAGTCATCTTTCAATCAAATGAATTAACAATCATCAGCACCACAACCATCTTTCGTCAAAACCACATACATTAAATACAAACAAGAGTTGGGTTTCAAACGTAGGAACTGGGATCGAATCCCTTTAACATTCCACCCATTGAAACTCTTTTGTATCTCTATTTATGAAATTCCAGAAACGCAGTAGTAAAGAAAGAACCAAATCTCATAATTTAAATCACTCAGGAAATCAATTATGGGAACATTACATAGTAAACATGATTTATTGAAACCATATCAGAACACAACATAACCTTCAAGGATTATTACTGCTCAAACCCTATGGACGTAGACTCTAAGGTTTATATTGCAACTCTAGAAACCTGACAGAATCCAAGGATCGAATCCCACATTGACACCAACAAAACGATAGACGCCTAGGTCAGGTATCCAAACCCCGGGTAGAATTCCAAAAGCCTAGGTCCCATGAAAATAATTTAGACATGAGGAAAAAGTATCTTTGGAAACATAAACATTTAAACTAAATCATCTACACAGAAGAACAAAATGATTTTATTTAGTATGGATTATCTATCAACAATTACCATTTATAGATTCTCATGCTACATGAAAATAGGGCGACCTTCTTAAACCCCATTTCTTCTATGCATACACTTGGATCTTATACATAGGAAAACGCATAGATTAAATAGAGAACCAAACATTCACCATTTTATATAGAAGGTAAATCTCAGTCCCTTTTAAACAGACATAGGTTTCGAAAGCAAATCCCAGTTCATATTGGGTGTTATTATTATTACTATTTTATCCACAAGCTTCAACGAAATTTCAGACATTGAGCTGAATGACCCAAAATATTTCACTAAGACCTTCTATGGCCTGCATTAGACAATAAATACATTTCTTGCAACAATCCAACCAACGACAATTCCAGGAACTCAATGCTAGTCGCAGTGAACCCAATCGGGCTCACAAGGTTCCTCATAGCAAACACAAAACACTCCATAGAGGCGAGAGGAAGAGGTAATGAAATATGGACTCTGACCTTACCAATTGTAAACGCCTCCAAGTCTAAACCTGTACCATCAACCAGTAACCACGCAAATGGAGAGGGCCAAACTATTACCTACCAAGTAAGTAAAAATATACCGATCAGAACCTGAGTTTGTATCTGTATTAATTCAAATTAACAAGAAAGACAAGAAGGGTATTACCTGCGCGTGTAGTTGTCACCATTCTTGCATATAAAACCTTTGTGGTGGGATGACCATGATCCAAGCTCAGCTCAGACCATGAAACCATCTGGCGCATCCAACATACAGACTCCAACAAACGAACTATGACATCGAAACCCTCGATGGTGTAGAAACCAAGAAGAAAACCCTTGGCTTAGCTGGCAACGTGACCATGTGCTATGGTAGAGTTACTTTTAATACTTCCATCACCAAACCAAATTTTAGATACAAGTCATGATCCCTATAGTAGTGGAGCACTCACAAAAAATGAAGTAATTGAAAAACGCAAGGAGTATTATAAGGTCCCCAAGTAGTGTGTAAAGGCAACAAGTAATGGCAGGTCAACATGCTTTGAAAGCTCAATAAGGACTTTAACTTCCAACAAAGCATTTCAAGGTGATAACCCCCAAACATTACAAACATTAGTATTATTTAAGTGCGAGACTTGTAAAAAGAACATCATAGGTAGACACCCCTGTAGATACACCTGCAAACCAGGAGCACACGAGCACATAATATAATATGAATATCCCATAATATTTTGTGTTGATTTTGTTGTAGGTCAAGTGGAATGTGCAACAAAAGAAAAGAAAGTGGAATGGACCAAATAAAACATGAAACAATGATGTTTCCAAAGTGAATAAGTTGTTGAGATGAAAATGCAAAGTAGTAGATAAATCTTGAATAGGAAGATGATGAAGGAATACACAACGTGTTTGTCATGGGATAAGATGTTTAAGTGAAAATGAAAAGTAGATAACTAGAAATATTGAAGATGAGGATGATGAAGGAATACATGATGTGTTCCTCATGGAGAAGTAGAAAGCAAAAAATTATCATCATGGAGAACTAGAGGCCAACATAAAATGCATAGAATGAAAGAATGTGTTTTCATTAATATCACAAAGAATGTTTACAGAGTTGCACCTTAGCATAATGGTAGAGGATATGGGGCATTTGTAGCTTGTCCAAGGGAAGGTTCATGTGTCTCCTTTGTGACCTATAATCTCCAGCCAAATGTCATGGATGGATCTCCTTTGTGGAAAAAGTAGAATGTATAGTATGCTATCCTTCTATTTCTGTAGAAATTTTATTAGAGTGACGACAAGTTTTTGATGAAATTGGAATTGTTATGGAATGGTGACCCTAAGGGATTCTTTTATAGGAACAAGAGTGGCCAATAGAAATTTCTATCTAACTAATGTGTATTATATTCATCTCCTTGATTTATTAGTGGATAAATTAAGGTTTTGGAAGGTAGATTTGTTATTGATTTTGACCACGTCAAGGGTAGTGTCCACTTTTGGCCACTACTTTGTTATGAAAGAGAGAAATGGAACTTTTTAACTTAAAATCACTTTTTAGGACCAGGTCATGCCTTTTGGGGAAATAGTAGTGACCAAGGTCACGCTTTTTGAAGGAAAAGTAGCGACCTTAATTATATGGTCAATCTAATGGTTTGACTTTCAGGTTTTTGGGAATTTTATTACATCCTTAGTTCATACAGATAGAATTGGGTGGAAAAGTAGTGTTTATATTGTTAATTATGATGAATAATAATGATGAAAATGGTGATAAGGAAGGTGATAAAATTTTGATTGTTAACGGAGGGAGTAATACTCTTATTAGATAAAAACAATGGGGGTCCTATAAACCCTTATTTGTGACCTATATCAAATGAATTCTTGCATCAGATTGATCATTTTGATATATATCTCTCACAACCATTTTTGTGTGGTAATGGAAATCCTTATTTGTGACCTACATCAACATAATCCTTGCATCAAGTTGATCATTTTTATATATATCTCTAACAACCCTTTTTGGGTGGACCTAACCATTCTCTAATTGGTGTTCATACTTTTCAGCATCCATGGTACACACCTTTAGATAGATCCACATGAAGCTAACTAGAAAGAAAAAATTTGAAGATCATTGCAATAGAGGAGTGGTTGCAATGAAAGCAAAGTATAATGATGAAAAAATTTCGTCCCTATATCGACGATAGTTCGTGGAACATTACAAAGCGTGGATATTGCCACGGTTTTTCCGCCCTGAAAAACAAAAAATATAAAAATTAATTTTTTTAACCCACGAATGTTGAAAACATGGAAATATTTCGTGGAACAATCCACCCATATGTAGTAGTGTAATTTGCATGAGGTTTTTAAGAAAGCAATGAGGATGAGTAAAACATGAACCGAGATTCTTGAAATTCTTAGGAATTTGGAAAATGAAAAAACTAGGTTTTGGTATAGGAATGAAAAATAAGGAATATTGCAAATGCAGGAGTGATAGTGAGGTTGCAGTGAACAATTTGATTATTATGCTCCATCAGATCAGATGTTGATATTCCTTCTGCTTTAAAATAGTCTTATGTCTCTTAAATTGTTTTTATATATGGGGTACTTCAAAAGTGGATAGGAGCTCTGTAAGTGAATCTTCCAGCAACATAAGATTTTCTATGATGCTATCAATGGCATAAAATTCAGAATTAAAGATAACAAAAACTATTACAAAAATGGATTTCTAAACATACATCCAAATAGACAAACAAAAATTTTCAACCACACTTCTACTTCCCTATCCATCCACAGACTAAACTTCTTCTATCTACAAAAAATAATAAACTATAGGCTATTCTAGATAATTTTATCATCACAGGGTAATCCAGATAATTGTATCAGCTGATTATGTCTACCATAAGTTCATATTACAAAATCAAAGGTTTTGTTTTGTCTCCACCACTAAACATATATACAAATTGCTGCAGAAACTAGATCCAATACAATAACAAAAAGTTTCACTTAAAAAACATTAATAGATCCATGTGAGATAAGGGTAGACTCCATCCATTCTTTATAGAATAAAAGTCTGGTTAATTGGCACATAGCTAGCTTTGAAATTCTACCTACCTCTCTATTAAACTGTTGGAAAATGTGTGAAAAATAAATAATTTGAAATACATCTTTAAGCTACTTCAAGCTTTTGCTCCAATGTTCTAGTGCTAGCATTTGAAGTTTGGTGGAACCAGTTTCCCAATTGGTGATTGTCTTAGAGTCTCCAAGGACTTGTAGAGACAAGAGACCTCTGATTTTAGCAAATGAAAGTAGACCCCAAAGCATCATCTTTGCTGGAGCTGCAAGTAGATTTGTTACCTGGTCTTTTGAATGCATGCTGAAAGCGTCTACACGAAAGAAGTATGGCAATCTTCAAAAGGCTCTAAATTCAGACTTAGGGTGGTCCTCTGTCCTCCTTTAAGTTATTTCAAACAAGATGTTTATTGGTAATGGTATTACTATATGTACAATGGTATCGGTATCTATGTGCATTTAACTTTTAATATTTCATTATGCATGTTAAAAACATATGTTATTTTCCATTTAAATAGTGTCATATGCTATTGAAGTTTATCAAAGACAAGTGGCATGTCAACACTTCAAAGTTTAGCAAAGAGAAATGAGTGGAAAAAGAATATCAATATATGTACAAAACTGATATTCTTGTCCGTGAGAACAAGAGGTTTCTAAAAGCTTTATAGATGTAGGAACATCTAAGCAACTATTATTTATCCTTTCATAGTCGAGAATTTCAGGTTTGCAACTGTGTTTTTTCATATCTGAATGCTCAAGGTTGTCAACCAGATCTACCATACAAGGTAGAGTCATCCCACTAATA
Organism: Larix kaempferi; assembly: GCA_027924585.1. Taxonomy (NCBI): domain Eukaryota; kingdom Viridiplantae; phylum Streptophyta; class Pinopsida; order Pinales; family Pinaceae; genus Larix; species Larix kaempferi. The sequence goes on from BSBM01001399.1 coordinate 468,302, forward strand.
GCCTCTCAAGAAAAGTAACTAGCATATCTTTTCAACCTAGAGTGTGACTCTACCCTTCTCCTTGTAGCAATTTTTTCAGGAGTACTTTTCTAGAAACTGATATTTTTTTGCAGATCAAAGTAATGTGCTTTAGGAGCCTCTAGAGCTAGATGTTGAAGCAAATTTAGACCTCCGTATATTCGCCTAAACTTCCCCTCTTCATAAATCCACTAATTTTGATTTTGGGAATGTTGTATGAGGAGGATGAAATCCCTTCTGCGGTAGAGCTATAGTGCTGACATCTTAAATTCCAAAACACTGTTTGAGAAACGTTGCTCCAAATTCACCTAAACCTTGACTCTAATATTTGTATGCAACATTAAATTGCAAGGAATAATTATCCTTTATTGCAGTCTTTTGGGATTTGAAAGGTTTGCTGGTGTGTCACACTGTATATTTGTAATAGTCAAAGTTCATCTCCATAAACCATCTCTATGAGCCCTTATCCTCACCTTTCATCCTAGGATCCCAACATTTTTCCCTTGCCTCTAACGTTGGTCCAGTAAATCCTTGTCTAAGGAGACCGAGCTTCACACTTGTTTTAGGGTCTATCAAATCAAATCTAAGGTCAACAATAATACATGTATCAGAATCAAGTAAAAAGGAGACTCTTCCTTCAAAGCATTGAAGTGTTTTCAGTATTCCAATGTCACAATGCTTATAAACCTGCCCTAAGGATTCCCAATGATCCAACTTGTCCATTTTATTTGGTTTGGTGACCTCCTCTCAGGTTGGATACATTGTCTTAACAATCCCAAACAATTTGAGTGTACTTGAAGTGACAAGTGTAGACCTGAAGGAGGTGTCTTCTCTGTTGCTCATCGGACAATGATTTAGTACTAAAACATACCTCTATGCTGAGTTTAATATACATACCTTTTCAACTGATCATCATTGAGACAATTGTGCATTTTTGCAATTTTATGTCTTGTTTGCAAGTGCTATCACTATAATCAATTTTGCTGAAATCTATGTTGCATGTTTTCAAGGCACCACTAGCAACTTCTGGCACAACTTCAACTGCAACCTTACATCATTCATTGTCTTCATTTGGTGTACCTATATCACATTCCATTACAGGGTCAGATGCACATTCCCTTTCCTTCAACACCACCTTCTTCAGTAGTTGGTTCTCAAATCAAGACTCCAACAAAAAAGCCCCTAATTGGACAAAAAAATCATTATGAGGTTGTTGGTCCTTCAGTACAACTTCCAAGGTCAACATCAATATTGACGGGTGTTATTTGTTACTATGTTCTAGGCCATACATTAGATTCTATTATATTATATATGGATACACTCATGATGCATGCACTTAATAAATCCATTTAATTCTTAATCTCAAGGAACATTGTCTATTTTCGCGTTTTGTCTTTTCAGAGCTTTCAATTTTATTCCATAATCCTTATCTATTCTATTAAATGCAGTAAAAAGAAAAAGACATATGGGGGTTTTCTAGATCAAAGCATTGACCAACTTAATGATGTTACTACTGTCAGTCGAGTGAACATAAGGGTAATGTGTAGTTATAAACAACAACTGATATGGATATTGCATTGGTTGGATTGCCTTAATATCCTCATGAAATCTTGGAAAGCTTGATGGCTAACTTAAATACAGTTTACATGTCAATTTTTTTAAAATTTGACAATACTATGGTTTCTTTGCTCTGGTCCAGGAATAGTAGGAACAATTATTTGCTGGAACGAAAGAAGAAATCCATGCTACAGAGGAAATAAGAAGGCTTGTGCAAGAGGAGGATAGAATGTTCTTACAAAAGGGACCACTGCATGCCAAATTAGCTGGAATCAGTTACATTCTTCTTATCTTTCTTCTGATTAGTTGGGAAACATGATGGTTATTGCATACATATCTCTCAATGATTGTAGCCTCATTCATTGAAACACTCTTAAATGCATATGTTTTTAAATTGTTGTGCCTTATGCTATCCCATCATGCATAAAATTAAAAGATGTTTTAGCATATTCCAAATAATCTTCATTATCTATGGCAGTGGCAAAGTGTGATATAAAAAATGTAAGTAGTGACATAGAGCGCTTCTTATCACTGGTAAGAAATTCTTTTTGAATTATGTTTGTGGTGTTGACTTATTGTATGCTATTTTATGTTTGATTCATACATCATTTTTGCAGTGCGTTGAAGAACGTTTATGAACCATGGTGGGCCACTTGATCAGACTATCTAAACATGTGATTTCCTTGGATCAATCCTTAGTTGGGAAACTTGCAACTAAACCCCTATTATTCCTAATTGTGATTGGTTTTTCATAGCAAGTTGATCTTGAGAAGTTCATCCACAAAGTTACCATTACAGCTGATGTACAACGTCAAATTCAACTAATGAATAAAAAAGAAAAGGAGGATTGGGAGAAGAAGCAAGCATATGAGGAAGAAAAACTCTGAAAGTTGAATGAGGCTAGTGCCTTCATGTTCATATGTAGCACAGAGAACTGTTCATTTTTATTTCAGATATTTCCTTCTATCTATTGAAGGATTAGGCTATTAGAATACCTTAACATGCATAGGATGCCTAGAAATTGTTGCCATTGTTTTCTCACTAATTTGTTGAATTGTGGGATGTATCAATCGGTTTGTTTGCATGTTTGTAGATTTATTTATTAGGTTTTGATGTTCATTGGTTGCAAAAGAGGGAGAAAAATGGATATGTGTTTTCCCTACTCACCAAGTAAATTTGGATGCAGAATGAGAGGGAAAATAAAGTTTCTGCACCTGAAGCTTTTCCAACACATATGGCTGGTCGAAGTGATGGTATGTACATGTTGAATATTTTCTGGACACTATAAAAACCAAATTACAATGACAAAGCATGTTGTGTTCTTTGAAGATTGTTGTATGATACTACTACAAAGTGCAAATAATTTAAAATCCAATATTTAACCACTTAAGTCACATCTGTTGGGTGCAGGGTTGTCTTTTAAAAAACATGATCAAATTGTAGATGCTGCAAACTCTGCCTTTGTTTCTATTTAAATATTGTGTACATGCGACGTATGTTTTCCTAACATGGAGCTCAAGGCCAAGGCCCCGGTAGTGTATGCTCGGATTTTATTTAAAAGGAAAGTATTTGATATTTTATTACCCATGAGCTATTAAGCCATGAAATATTGTAATTGATGTAAATATTTAATGTTTCAATAAAATATCAAAACTGGCTATGGAAGCAACTAATGAGAAGGGGCCATGTGTATTCCACTAGGGAGTGGTGAGAGGGTTTTGGGATTGAACAATAGGATTCTAAATGTCATCTTGAGAACCCATTTGACTTTCTTTCCTAACATTTAATTCTGTGTAAGAAAGTTGTTGAAGAAATCAGTCCATCGCTTCAATGGAGCATGGGTAGCCCAGAAATTTGTATGGAAGGTATGGGCTCTATTTTTCTTGTACCACAAGTCACTCTACATCATGGGAATTCATTTTTCCTCATTCCCATTCCATTGTGGAAGAGGCCAACATCATTTTTCATCCATTACACATGCCCAACAGTGAGAAAAACCAGAAATCGCAACTGTGAATAAACCCACATTTTGAAGTGCTATAAACGCCCAGAATTTGGGATTGACAGTAAAATTCAATGGGGGATCCATAGATATGAACCTTGAGGCGAAATTGAAAGTATTAGATACTCCGAAATCCATTGGAAAACCCAGTTTTTATAGCCCAAAAATCCAAGTATGGGATTAAGTTAATTGGTCACCGAATTGTGAAAATCCAAGCGTGAATGATAGAACAGAGGTTGGGATTGCTTGATAAACCCAGTGAAGACTAGAATCTCAAGGAATTAGTAGCTTGGACCTTTCTATGCCTACCCTGAAGAGCATGAGAGGGAAGGGATTCCTGAGGGATTGTACAACAGAGAAGGGGACCTTCCTTGTGTTGGGTGTGGTAGGTATTGTGGGTGTCATGACTGTTTGAGTTTATTTGAGATGTTTGTAGCTATGTGGTAGAGCTCACTGGCTTAGCATCCTACTCATTTGTCTTTTGCATGATTGATAAACCCAACCATGTGTTGTCTTAGCATGAATGCGTGTGTAAGATAATGACGATGAGTGAGCCCGTCTAGTTCCTCCTTAGTGGATACACATCCCAGCTCGGGGGTGGTCTCTCAGCTGAAAGAATACAAGCTCGACAGAGATCTATGGTTTGTTGGAACATTGCTCTCACATAGCAAGTTGTTGGACAATTTCATTTTCAAGATAAGTATTCTCTATGGTTTAAATTATATTCATTTTGTGCTCTACAATGTTTAATTTGATGACTGTTATTGGTATGCTGAATGCATGATGTAGTTGTGTGTGGATAATGTTTCATTTCCGATGTGTTTATATTGAGTATGAATCTGCATGCATAAGTTTTTAATTGCCAGAAATTATGTTAGTAATGAACGGGGCTGAGTTACTTAAATAAGCCCTGGAATGTTAGTCATGTTTCCTCTCTTGCACTGGATCGACAGGAGGGGTCATGATAGAGTGGTATCAGAGCCCATGTTGCGGAACTAGGGCTGCTTGGGCCAAATTTTGAGTTTACAGACATATATCAGAATGTTTCAACGTAGTATTGATGAATTTGGGCGACATTTTGAGTTGGAAAATGGTAGAAGTAGAGTTTTTAGGTGTGGCAGGAGATCACACCATTGCATAGATCTCTCCAAGAGCTTTCCAACGATACTAGAATCCATTGATTCGGTTAAGGGACGAAGGAGATATGAACCTCGCAAGTTGCTAGAGTAGAGGTGTTTCCACACCCGCTATTGTGGAATTGCAGGATTGTGGAAACGTTAAGTTTTTGGACTTGCGTTCTGGCTTTCCACACTCACAATTGCAGAATTATGGGATTGCGCGATTGCAGAAATGTTAAATTTTTCGACTTGCATTCTAGCTTTTTGCACCCGCAATTGCAGATTGTGGGACTGCGTTTTGGCTTTCTGCACCCGCAATTGTGGATTGCGGGATTGCGGAAATGTTAAATTTTTGAACTTGCATTCTGGATTTCTGCACCCACAATTGCAGATTGTGGATTGCGGAAAGGGGTTGTCTCCGGGTTGGAAAATTCACATTTCCACACTCATAGTACAGATTGCGAAATTACGAGATAAAAAAAAAAGGCATTATGATGCCATTAACGAAGGCCATGGAAGGTCAAGTGAGGATCCCGAGCCCATTATGCTCCAATTTGGCATAAAATTGGAATTAATGGCTTTTACAAATCGGTGTCCCGACGTTTGATAGAAGGTCGGATTGAGATGAAATTGATATGGAGCAGCCATGGAACAGACATAGTGTTAAGTTTGGAATCTTGGAGCCAAAATCCAAAGGATGCAGAATCAGGGTGACTGAGAAGGCCAAAAAGCACTATTCCGGGCCACTTTTTGGATATTTTGAAAAGCATGCAATGGATGAAAGTGACATTGGATGAAGGATTCAAGAAATTTACTGAACTTGACATTTCATATTCTCATTAAAAAAAACAATTCACGTTAGACAGAGATATTCCAGAAATGCACAGTTTGGGAGATAGCCATTTTTGGCCCAAAATTTGAAAATTTGGAGAATGTTAAAAGTGAAAAGTAGTCAAACCCAGAAATTTATAGAAGATGAATGGTGCATCGGAACAGAGATCCACTAAGTGCTGAGTGTTCCTTGCTGTATGGAATAACTTGTGCTGGTAGAAAAGTTTTGCTGAATATTTCTAGATTTGCTTCTACAGGTGGCTAAAGTTGGCAGTTCAGGACATTTTACAACTGTGTAAAAGTGCAGAATTTTGGTAAAAAATGTCATTTTTGAAGTAATGTAGTTTCCACACTCGAAGTCAAAATGAAACACTTGGATAGGCATTGGAAATCTTATCCAACAGGGAACAAGGGTTCATCACCAGAATTTGAATGAGGTTATCATACCTCATAGATATGTAGAGCAGAAAAGTGCTAGTGACCGTTTTGACAAATTGTTGTCAATATTTGTAATTTCCATAATTGCATGATGGGACAAAGGAAATGAGGGCATAGTAGCTATGTGAATTATTCCATGAGCTTAATTATGTTAAATATTGATGTTGTATGTTTCTATATGCATTCCTAAGATGTCTAATAAATCTTTTTATAATGCATAGTGCTTACAGCTCATAAGATTTGAATAGTTGTAGTAGAGGGCAGCATACAGGGAAAGGGGTCTCCAAAGAAAAATGGTGACCATAAATGATGCTCAAGATCCTTATGAGCATGATGAAGATGTGCTAGGAGAAAATTTGCAAGAAGGCAATGTTGAGACTGAATCCAATGGGAGAAGGGAGCAAATAACCTCTTAGAATTTGGTTGAGACCATGGTAAGCTTCAATGAAAGGTTGATGAAGGCTCAGGAAGAACAAAACCAACTCAATGCTACTATTTTGCAGAGCCTCGCTGATATGCATCAGAGGATAAACCTTGGGTCCAACCCAAGCAATTTAGGTGAAGAAGGAAGAGATGCAGGGATTCGCTCTAGAGGTCGTTCTAGGAAGAGGACTCCAAGCCCAAGGAAGAGTTCTATGAACAAGAAGCATAGAACACCTTCCTCAAGATCTTCTTCCAGCAAGTCATGTGACTCAAGAGGTTCTCGAAGAAGTCCAAGGAATACTTCTAGCATATTTGGGGAAAGGAAGAAATTCAAAGGCATCCCACAGGGAGAATTTAGGAAGACAAGACCTCCCACATTTGATGGAGAGGGTAAGACGGGCCAAGAGGCAAAGGCATGGCTTCTTGGGATGAAGAAATATTTCAGGATTCATGATTACTCAGGAAATGAAAAGGCCATAACTTCCATTTACAATCTAAATGGCAGAGCTTCAATTTGGTGGGACAACCTCTTGGAAGTTAAAGGGATCAATGAAAGGAAGATCAGTCGGGAAAAATTTAAGACGTACTTCAAGGAAAAATACCTTTCTGCTAGGTATTATGACAGTAAGAGAAAATAATTCAATGAACTCAGGTCGGGACATAAATCTATGGAAGAGCACGTCCACAAATTTTTGGAATTGTTGAGGTATGTGGACTATATCAAAGATGAGAGGATAAAGATCCAATGGTTCCTTGGGAGCCTACCTCAAGGTTTCAAAGATAGAATTGAGTTTGTTAATCCACCAAGTCTGGATGAAGCCATTAGAATGGAAATGCATTGCTATGAGCATAATAAAATAAAATCATAGGTTCACCCAACATGGAAAGGGAAGCCATGAGGGAGGTTTGATAAAAAAAAAAGTGGATTCAAGCCATCATTCAAAGATCAGCCAAGAAACATTCCACACGGCTAGCAAGCAAGGAGTGGATTCAATCCCGCAGTGGCAGCAGATAAAGCATCAAAAGGGCCACTTCAGTGTTGGGGATGTGGAGAAAACCACATGCTAAAGGATTGCCCACATCAGAAAGAGAATTGTTGAAGGTTGCACAACTTAAAGGGAGCAACAACAGTGGAGGACATCGCAAGGGAAACACCTCAAATTTATGCAGCGTTTGTTAATCATCAGGAAGACCATCAATCATCAGTCGTGGAAGTTGAAGGTAAGATTGCTAAGCAATCTATTTTTGTTTTGATTGATCCAGGATCTACTCATAGTTATGTTTCTCCAAAAGTGGTTGAAGGTTATTCCCTTAGCAAAGTGAAGCATAATAAGTCTTGGCTAGTTCAATTAGCCACAGGGACCAAGAGAAAAGTAAGTGAAGTAGTGGTGGAGTGCCCCATAGAATTGAATGGACTCCACACACATGCAGATTAAATGTACTACCATTAGGATCTTATGATGCCTTAATTGGCATGGATTGGTTGGAAACACATAGAGCCAAGTTGGATTGTTATGAGAAAGCACTTGAATGCATTGATGAAGAGGAAAGGCCAAAATTGGTAAGAGGAATTCCCAAGCAAGTTTTAGTAAGACAAATTTCAGCCTTACATTTGAAAAAGTTTTATAAGAAAGGTTGTCAATTATATCCATTTCATATGTCAGATTCATCAGAGGACAAAGGAACAAGGATAGAAGACCTCCCATTGTTGCAAGAGTTCCAAGATGTGTTTTCGGATGAAGTGTTGGGACTACCACTAAAGAGAGATATTGATTTTACCATCTATCTTGTTCCAGGGGCAGCACCGAATTCCAAAGCTCCTTATAGAATGAGTACACCGGAATGGTAGAGTTAAAGATGCAGCTACAAGGGTTAATGGACAAGAGGTATATCAGAACTAGTGTGTCTCCTTGGGGAGCACCAGTGTTATTTGTCAAGAAGAAGGATGGGACTTTAAGGCTGTGTATTGATTACATGAAGCTAAATAAAGTGATAGTCAAGAATAAGTATCCATTGCCAAGAATTGATGACTTATTCGATCAAATGAAGGAAGCTAAAATGTTTTCAAAGATTGACTTGAGGTTTGATTATCATCAAGTCAGGATAAAAGAAGAAGACATTCACAAGACAGCTTTTAGAACTAGATATGGTCATTATGAGTTCATTGTGGTGCCATTTGGTCTTACCAATGCACCTTCTACATTCATGTGTCTCATGAATAGTGTCTTCAACAAATATTTGGATAAGTTTGTGATTGTGTTCTTGGATGACATTCTTGTCTATTCAATGAATGAAGAAGAGCATGAGGAACATCTAAGGATGGTGCTGCAAGTCCTTAGAGAACACCAGCTGTATGCCAAGTTAAGAAAGTGTGAATTCTATCAAAAGAGGGTGCAGTACTTGGGTCGTGTCATTTCAGAAGAGGATATTGCAGTTGATCCAGAGAAGATCAATGCCATCATGAATTGGCATACTCCAAGGAATGTTTCAGATGTTAGTTCTATCATGGGTATTGCTAGTTACTACAGAAGGTTCATTGAAGGATTCTCCAAGATAGCTCATCCAATCACTTCATTGCAGAGGAAGAATGTCAAGTTTGTATGGTCTGAAAAATGTGAGAAAAGTTTCCAGCAGTTAAAGGAGTTACTTAAGAACGCTCCTATTTTGAAGATAGCAGATCCAAAGAAGGATTTTGTAGTGTGCATAGATGCTTGCATTGAAGGGCTAGGTGGAGTGCTCATGTAAGAAGGATTTATGATTTGCTATGAGTCAGGGAAATTAAAAGAGCATGAAAAGAATTATGCCACACATTATTTAGAATTAGCAGCCATAGTACATGCTCTTAAGATGTGGAGACATTATTTGTTGGGAAGAAGATTCGAACTAAGGACATACATTATTTGTTTGACCAACCAAACTTGAATGCTAGGAAAGCTAGGTGAATGGAATTCCTTTGTGAATTTGATTTTGAAATTAAGCATGTAAAAGGGAAAGAGAATAAGGTTGCAGATGCTCTTAGCAGAAAATTTCATGTTGCAACATTAAGTGTGTGTAAATCAGATTTGAAGACAAGAGTTCTTGAATCACAAAACAGTGATGAAACTTGCCTTCAAATTAAAGAGAAGTTCCAGCAGGGTAATGTGGATGAAGCATGTACAAGATATCAGCTAGGTGAGGATGATGTTCTCATCTATCAGAATACCAGACTGTACATTCCAAATAGTGCAGATTTGATGAAGCTTGTGATGGATGAAATACATCAAATGCCATATTCTGGACACCCCAGGTATCAGAAAACTATAACAGCAGCAAGAAAGCAATACTTTTGGCATGGTATGAAGAAGGACATAGCTGAGTACATTGCTAGGTGTCAAAAATGCCAGCAGGTCAAGGACGAGCACCAACATCTAGTAGGATTGTTGCAGCTCTTACCCATTTCAGAGTGGAAGTGGGAAGTGATCTCTATGGATTTTATAGCAAGTGTTCCCATGATAGTGAAGAAGCATGATTCAATCATGGTTGTGGTGGAAAAGCTATCAAAGGTAGCTCACTTTATTCCAGTCAAGTCCACTCACAAGGCTAATGACATTGCAAATATATTCATGAGAGAGATATTCAGATTGCATGGATTTCCAAAGGAAATAATTTCTGATCGTGATACCAAGTTCACTTCCAATTTTTGGAAAGGATTGTTTCAGTAATTGGGAACTAAATTTAATTTCAGTACAGCATATCATCCTCAAACACATGGCCAAACTAAGAGGGTGAATTAGGTTCTTGAAGACATGCTGAGAATGTATGTGATGGATAAACCATCCAAGTGGCAGGATTACCTACACTTGGTAGAATTTGCATACAATAATGGACATCATGCATCATTGGGAATGAGTCCATTTGAAGCATTGTATGGAAAAGGATGCAGGACTCCAGTGAATTGGGATAGTCTGGTGAACAGGGTAGTACTTGGACCAGAGATGATCAAGGAAATGGAACAAGAAGTTGTTAAGATCAGGCATAATTTAAAGGCATCCCAGCACAGGAAAAAGAGTTATGTAGATTTGAAAAGAGTGCATAAGAAATTTTAGATCGGGGATCATGTTTATTTGAGAGTGAAACCAAGGAAAAGTTCTCTCAAGTTGGGGAGTTGTGCCAAGTTGGCATCAAGATATTGTGGGCCATTCGAAGTCCTAGATAGGATAGGGCCAGTTGCATATAGATTTGCATTTCCTGCTAACATTAGAGCTCATAATGTTTTCCATGTATCTTTGCTTAAGAAGTATGTACATGATCCTAATCATATGATTGATTGGAATGTGATACAGGTGGAACCTGAGGGAGAGTTCCAAGTAGATCCTATGAGCATCCTCGACAAGAAGATCACATTGATCCGGAATAGAGCCATTGGGTAGGTAAAGGTCCAATGGGAGCACCTTAGTCCTGATGAGGCTACATGGGAGTTGGATGATGCCATAAGAGAGGAATTCCCATTTTTGTTCAGTTTTGAGAACACCGAGGACAATGTTGTTCTAAGGGGGAGGGGAATGTAAAACCCCAATTTTGACCCTTATGGTATATTTGATTTTATGTAAATATTGTGTACATGCGATGTATGTTTTCCTAGCGTGGATCTCAAGGCCAAGGCCTCGTTAGTGTATGCTCGGATTTTATTTAAAATGAAAGTATTTGATATTTTATTACCCATGAGCTATTAAGCCATGAAATATTGTAATTGATGTAAATATTTAATGTTTCAATAAAATACCAAAACTGGCTATGGAAGCAACTAATGAGAAGGGGCCATGTGTATTCCACTAGGCAGTGGTTAGAGGGTTGTGGGATTGAACCATAGGATTCCAAATGTCATCTTGAGAACCCATTTGACTTTCTTTGTTGACATTTAATTCTATGTAAGAATGTTGTTGAAGAAATTAGTCCATGGCTTCAATGGAGCATGGGGAGCCCAAAAATTCATATGACAGGTATGGGCTCTATTTTTCTTGTACCACAAGTCACTCTACCTCATGGGAATTCATTTTTACTCATTCCCATTCCATTTGGAAGAGGCCAACATTAGTTTTCATCCATTACACATGCCCAGCAGTGAGAAAAACTAGAAATCGCAATTGTGAATTAACCCACGTTTTGAAGTGCCATAAACACCCAGAATTTGGGATTGACAATAAAATTCAATGGGGGATCCATAGATATGAACCTTGGGGTGAAATTGAGAGTATTAGATACCTCGAAATCCATTGGAAAACCCAGTTTTTGTAGCCCAGAAATCCAAGTATGGGATTGAGTTATTTGGTCACCGAATTGTGAAAATCCAAGCATGAATGATAGAATAGAGGTTGGGATTGCTTGATAAACCCAGTGAAGACTAGAATATCAAGGAATTAGTAGCTTGGACCTTTCTATGCCCAACCTGAAGAGCACTGGAGGGAAGGGATGCCCGAGGGACTGTGCAACAGAGAAGTGGACCTTCCTTGTGTTAGGTGTGGTAGGTATTGTGGGTGCCATGACTGTTTGAGTTTATTTGAGATGTTTGTAGCTCTATGGTAGAGCTCACTGGCTTAGCATCCTCCTCAATTGTCTTTTGCATGCTTGATAAAACCAACCGTGTGTTGGATTAAAATGACTCTGTGTGTAAGACAATGGCAGTTTCTAAGCCCGTCTAGTTCCTCCTTAGTGGATACACATCCCAACTCAGGGGTGGTCTCTCAGCTGAAAGAATACAAGTTGGACAAAGATCTATGGTTGGGTGGAATGTTGCTCTCACATAGCCAATTGTTGGACAATTTCATTTTCACGATAAGTATTCTCTGTGGTTTAAATTATATTCATTTTGTGCTTTGCAATGTTTAATTTTATGACTGTTATTGGTATGCTGAATGCATGATGTAGTTGTGTGTGGATAATGTTCATTTCCACTATGTTTATATTGAGTATGAATCTGCATGCATAAGTTTTTAATTGTTAGAAATTTTGTTAGTAATGAACGGGGATGAGTTACTTAAATAAGCCCTGGAATGTTAGTCATGTTTCCTCTCTTGCACTGGATTGATGGGAGGGGTTGTGACAAACAAGCAGGTAAGATGAAACCAATTGTGTGAATGACTTCTAGTCACTGTCTCAGGACTTGAAACCATCATCAAGCACCAAGAATTATAGCCTAGCTATGTTCAAGAGAAATAAAATGTCCAATCCTAAAATGAATAATCAGACTTCATCTGAACAATACGTATTAGATTCCAATAAATCATCAATTACAGAACATGTTCAGGAAAGTGAAAACTCAGCATCTAAAAATGCCATAGGAATACTAACACAACCAACATGTTTAGGTAAGGACTCACTACTTGTAAAGGTTCTAGAAAATTCAGGAGCTTCTTCTTTGGAGCTTGGGCCATAGATGAATGGATTGGAACTAATCTCATCAGAAACAATGGTTGTTGCATTCCATAATGAAAATTCCAAACCCTCTAGAAACCTCTCAAATGTTTTGAGTTGCATTCTTGCAAGTCCAACTTCTACAGTGGAGTACAATGCTAATTTGAACCCTTCCAAGGGCATCCTAGATTTGGATGTTGCAACTAATTCTGGATTAGTAGGCGTTTCAATTAACAATGGTCATATATCTGCTATGTCATATATCAGTACATGCTCCATTGAAGGTGTTGGATTCCCTGCATCAAATACGGTCTCATCTAGCTTGCGATTTAGAATGGAGATAGAACCCCAAAAAATTTGGTTTGTTGAAGAAGACAAGAGTGGGGTAGTTATGGATGAATCTTATGGTTTTTGTGCTAACCAACATATTAATCATATCGATCTTAGTTTTGAGTAGCTAGGAGAGTTCTTTAGTTTATTCTCTCCCCTTAGAAAGAGGTGGTCATGGACAAGCTCTCTTGTTGTTTTTCTAATAGCCTGTCTTTTTGGCACATCAATTTTTATCTTCTTTTTCTTGCTATCGTGGGACTATTCGAGATTTACTAGAACTTTCATACTGTTGTATTTTAGAAAATATTCCTCTCATTACAAGATATGCAGTGTATATATAGATGACCCATTGACAGTCATCCTAGATGCTGGCTAAAACTAGTTCTCATATTCTCTCGGGGTAAAAAAATTTAAGTTAGAGGCTATTATATATTTAGTTAATTTTATTACAATGAAAAATTGTAAGGTAGAGGCTATTATGTATTTAATTATCTTTCGATGATTCTTTGTTAAAATTTGGAACTATAAAAGTGGCTATAATTTTCAGTCAAAAAAATATCTATAGTTTATTTTGACTTTTAATATGGAAAGGCTTACTTTTTTGTTTGGAAATCCTTTCGTCTAGATTGTAAATAAAGTGGAATCTGGATACTCAATGTGAACCCCATACATTTGTATAAAAAGTGAATGTCGTATGCTCCTCTTTTGTTGATTATTGTTGCTTACGAATTGTAAGTTCTATGTGCTTATAATTGTTTTAGTGAGTTTGTTTGCACATGTTTTCCTGGGTGGAATAGATGAACTCAGCAGAGCTACTTACATTTACTTGGATGTTACACTGAAACACTATTTGTAAACTGCTATCACAAAAACTTACACCCTTCAAGATAAAGTCCAAAAGCTCTAGGTATGGGCTAAGTACTTGCATCAATTTTTATTCATTGTACAAATTTAAGTAATTGTCTGAAATTAGGTTTGTGTTGTTGCTTGTCATGTAATTTGTAACTTTCTACAGTTGATTCCATATTGTACATATTGAAGTAATTGTCTGAAACTCGATTTGTGTTGTTCCTTGTCATGTAATTTGTAACTTCTACATCTGATTTCTATAAAGTTATTTTTAGTAATTCTATTTTTGTGAATGTTACATAGAATCTTTGAGACTAAGAAGAGGATCATGCAATGCTTGAATTAAAAGGGTTAGAATTGATGACTCTTCAATATTCAAGCTTAACTGACTTTGCTGAATATAGTTCGATTCTTTCTCACTCAAGAAACTTGATAGCACTATTAGTCTATTTCCCTAAGCACATTGAATCTTTGAAGATTCCTACAACATGTGTCAGTTAAAATTTCATTAATGGCGAGACAGATAAGATATTCACTGCACTATTACAGAAGCCGTGTTTTACATGACCAACATGGAGAATATGTTACTTGTTGAAAAACATTATCTGAAAGAGGGTGACTAGTTTGAAGTCTTTTTCTTTAAGCTTGGAAAAGTATATGTTTGAAAAAATTAAGATCATGCATCTTTAATTCAAATTCAATATTCACGATTCTTGTTGCTAGTAACGTCTTACTCCATTATACTTTATCATGATCAAATACTTTATTTTTTTCCTTTTTAGGGGCGGTTAAATGACAAAGTTGGATAATTTTTTGAAGGTTTTAACACTAAGAAACTTTGTAACAAGTAGTATTTGAAGTGATAGATTGAAAATAATTCTCCCCTGGCATGCTATCGTTGCAATGCACTAACCTAATATTCTTGTGGAAAGTATCTTTAATCTCTATCTTCCACTTTCTACCCAATTGAGTGGAAGGGATCTGGATGTATTTATACTCTGGAAGGCATTCTTCCAGTGGTGGCGTTCAATGTGTCTAGCAACTATTGTGGGATATTAAGAGAATTAACGATATCACATGCATGCTATTTCTCTGCATTTGGATGGGGACATTGCATACTATTATGTTTTTAGCCACATAAAGAATTAGTCTGCACATTTGGATTGGAGTGTGTTCTTGCATTTCATGTGGAAATCATGTTAATGAATTATGTGGGTTGTGCATTGTGATATGGGTTCTAGGGAACATTGTTTCTACCATTCATGTCCAACTGTGAAGAAATTCAAATTTGTCCATTTGATGAGAATATGTTCCTTCTAGCACTGACATTTAAGAGTTAAACAAACCCAAAGTGCGAGTCATAATAGTGTTAACACCCAAAAGTGCTCACTACCTCATCTACTCCATTACATGACTCATTTGTCCATATTTCCTACCATATTTGCCTCCAAAACCTTAAAAACCCACTAAAAAGCCTCCAAAAGTCCAAAAAAGCCTCCGAAAGACCAAAAAACCTCTTTTCCCCCCAAAATTATCCAAAATTCCTCCAAAATAGCAAAAAATCTCTAAAAAGGGAATAAAAAATACAAAAAAAAGGAAAAAGAGGGAAAAAAAGAAGCAAAAACCCTAGACAGCTGACCTAAACCATATGGTGCCCAAAACCATGGGCTAGCACTCCACCACTAAAAACCTATAAATAGGTGATGGAGGCCCCTCATTTCATATCCACAATCATCTGTATCCTTATTCTACCAAAATCACTCCTGAAACCCTAGCTCACCCTTGAGCTATTTTCATATTTGAGTGCTCCTTTGGCCCATTTCCAAAACCCTTTGGAAAAGAGAAATGAACAACATTGGAGCTTGGAAGAAACCCTCTTGGACTGCTGCAAAGGCTTTATCAACCTTCACATTGGAGGTATAATCAATACAATAAACATTTTATTATCTTGTCTTTTCTGTTTATGCACATGCTTAGAGTAGTTTACTGTTTTACTGTACTGTCTTTTATTTACTGTATTTTCTGAACTGCTACTAAGGAGTCCCTTCTCCTTAGTAGGTGCTCATTTGCACAAGCTAGGGTGAAAACCATAGCTACAGTTTTGGCGACTCCCCTAGTGTTCCTTTGAATTTCTGATTATAGTTTTAAACGTTTTTAATTTTCTGCAATAGTTTTTTGTTTTTTCCTTTCGGCTGTCCCTTTTGGCTACCGTAAACTGCGTCTTTTTCCGCCACAGTTGCATTCCGACCACATCTTTCAGACTGTTACCTATGATCCGAACGAGGCTCTCAGACTGTTACCGGAAATCTACCGGCGGTTTTCAGTCTGTTACCTAAGATCTGACCGCGGCTCTCAACCTGTTTCGTGCGGTCCGACCGCGACTGTTAACCATTTTTCCTGCAGGCCGCCTACGGCTTGCAACCCTTTTTCTGCTACCCTTTTGCACATTTTGGCCTTTTTCCCGCATCCCGTCTGCGACTTGCAGCCCTTTTCCTGCTACCCGACTGCGCATTTCGGCCTTTTTTTTGCGTCCCTCCTGCGGCTTTCAGCCATTTTCTTGCAATCCGCCTGCATCTTTCGGCCTTTTTCCCGCATCCCACCTGTGGCTTGCAGCCCTTTTTCTGCTACCTATTTGCGCATTTCGACCTTTTTCCCGCGTCCCGCCTACAACTTGCAGCCCTTTTTCTGCTACCTGTTTGTGCATTTTGGCCTTTTTCTCGCTTCCCATTTGTGGTTTGTAGCCCTTTTCCTGCTACTCACCTATGCATTTCGACCTTTTTTCTGCATCCCGCCTGCGTCTTTCGGTCTTTTTCCCACATCCCGCCTATGACTTTTGGCCCTTTTCCTACGGTCCGCCCACGTCTTTCGGCCAAGTTCCCACAACCTGTCCGCGTCTTTCGGTCTTTTTCCCGCGGTCCGCCTGTGGCTTTCAGCCATTTACCTGCTATCCGCCTATGACTTTCGGCCCTTTTCCTACGTTCTACCTGCGTCTTTCGGCCAAGTTCCTGCAACCTGTCCATGATTGTCGACTTATTTCCCGCAGTTCGACCACTCAGATTTTCCACAGACCCGCGGTCTATTTTCTACACCTTTTCCCTGTTTTGAACCCAGCACTTTGCTGCAATATTTTCTGCACCTACACAACCATCTGTCCTGTCTGCAGCCATACTTCCCTACAGCCTTTTTTTGCAGTATTATTTCTGTTCCATTTACAGAACATTTTCTAAATTTCAGCATTTTAATTAAAAGGAGAAAATTTTGCATTTTAAAGTTTAATTTCTGCATTGATATTTTTTAGTTAGAAAGTTGTCCACCTCGTGGCACTTTTAATTGGGTTCATCATCTCACACGCACACACTCTGTCACCTAAGTCAAGTGAGCCCTAAAATACTGCTTAAACACAACCAACATTCTAACCCCACTTGGGGAACACATAAGAATCTTGTAGTTAGGTAGGATCAGGGGGATAGGCATACAAATAACACCCCTCGGTTGCTTACACTTGAGACATAGCTGTTGTCCATTAGGGAACCAAAATCCCCTAGTATTTTTTGACACAGTTTAAAACCAATTTATCGGGAAGGCCTCTCCCCTAGGAGGGTTGAAGTTGTCAGACTGGTTCCGGAAGCCTGAGTGGAATACCGCAATCCATTCAGTAACCGAAGGATACCTTTTGCAGTTCTCGGTGTATCACCTGTATGGGGATATAGTGGTGATAGAACCAAATGGCAGATTCACCCAACCAAACGTGTCATGAACGGGGTATCTTAGTTGCTTTTCTTCTAGGATTGACTACTTGGTGTCCCTCCCAGTAGGGGGATATCTTTAGCCACTTGGCTCTACTATCCATATTGTCTGACTTGGATTTCATCACCTTGTAGAGAATATGTCTAGTTGAGTCAGAATACTATTTAGCTATGTTTTTGCATGCTCCCTTACCTCCTTTTGGTCTAGTGAGTCCACTGTTTTTATTTTCTAGGAAACATGTTGCTTGTTGGTATTCTAACCATTTTTGTTGATACTCCACTTATTGTAGCACAGTTGTTACAGTAAGTGTTTTTAGTTGGTTGTTGGCCTGAGTGCCATATTTTTTGCGCTCTCCTTCTACACACTCGGTTGCGTTAGGGTTTTTGAGCTGTTTTTCATTCAACACAACCCCCAGATACTTGACACCATCTGTCACCATTGAGTCCCTGAGACATTCTCAGTGCCTATGGGGCGAGCCCCCACAGCACAGTTCACTTGACATCACCCATCATAGACGTAGATATTCATCACTTGATACCACTCATCATAGATCTCGAGCTTTGTCACTTGACTCCACTCGTCTATGGCATAGAACTCCGTCACCCGATCTAGGAACCCCTTATTTTACCTCTGATTCTAAGGTAGAGTCCGAGAACCCCACCTACACTGCACCAACTAGCCCCATGGCTAGCATGACTTCCACCCATTTCTTTGTAGGAACCATTGGTGGAGCATCCACCACCACACCAGCTACCACACCTGCTTTGGGTATGCCCTCGATGGGGCCCACATCTACCATTCTAATCACTGTACCCATTCCAGTAGCTAGCATACCTATCCCCACTCCATCAGTGACTCACACTACCCTTGGCGGTGCAGGACCATCCCATACCACTTTCGTTCCTCCACTTGGGGGGAACATCCCAAACCCAACTCCTCCACTTAAGGGCATTGGCCCCAACATGGTCACAACCACTAGTATGTCACATCCTTCTACTAGTTTACCATTCGTGGCTAGTCTCAACTATCCTGACCTAGCTAGACTGACTAACGATCCCATCAGACACGACCCTGCATGGCCTCACATGCCCACCAATATCCCCTCCGACATCCCTAAGTTTGAGGGCAAGGCAGGTGAAGACCCCCAGAACCATATTATGTCCTTCCATCTATGGTGTTCCTCTAACTCCATCGTGGACAACTCTGTCTGCCTCCGTCTGTTACAACGCACCTTCACTGGCTCTGCAGCGAAGTGGTACATCGAGCAACCCCATGGGACCCATGCCACCTTTACTACCCTTGCCTCGACTTTCCTGCAGTTCTTTCAGTTACCTGTCCGCTATGACACGAGAGTTGAGATCCTACTATCTTGCAGATAGAACATGGCTACCCACATCACTGACCACATTCATGTGTGGCGTCGACGCCGCAGCCTCTGCAAAATCAAGTTAGATGACCGTATCTTCTTAGATTGGTTTCTAAAATTCCTCCTTCTTGTCATTGCCAAGGATGTGGCATCTGAACGGCCCCGGTCCGAAGAAAAGGCCATCCTCAAATCCCAGCAATTTGACCTTATTTATGCCCAGTTGGGTTATCTGTATTCCATCATACCTGACGCCCCTCGCGGTGATTCCTCCCGACATGATGCGCCAGGGGCATCCCATGCCGCAGATGGCATCATTGGCCATATAGCCTCACATAACAAACCCTTTTCCATAGCACATCCTGGCCATGGCCCCGACCTTTCGCGGGCTACATCTCAGTCCGGAGCAACCAATTCGTATGCTCCCATGGCACATCACCATAATTCCCACGGACCCTTGTGTCCACCTCATTGCTTTGGCCATGCCGCCCCCGCTTACGCCCCACCAGTTGCACCTCATCCATACTACCACCCACAGGCTACACGAGCTCCTGTGTCCTCTCAAGCCCAACCTGCTTATTACCTGCCACAGGAAGCCCCTGCGGAAAACCCACAACCCGTTCTGCAGACATATCAGCAACCCCCACAAGGTTCAGCACCTACTGTTAGGATATTTAGACACTTAGGAGTTAGTTAAGATCAACTTGTGTAATATATCCATTAAGAATAGTGCGTTTCTTTAGTATGCATTAGTATGCATTTGTAAATACTTAGTCTGATGGTCACGATATGTTCCTGACATAGAGTGATCCAATGGCTCAACTTCTCTTAGATCAAACCTAACCTTGATCCGTGGCTTAACACCCGATTGGTCCATGATCTCTATTTAAAGAGCATGGAGGGTCATTGTTTAGTTGATCGATTATGACAAGCTAATTTGTAACTTTCTTTCTTTGCATAATAAATTGTCCCGTAGAAGCTGTTTGGCCAAGGCCATGGAGTGTTTCCCTCAAGAGGGTTTAAACCATGTAAAAACATCGGTGTGTTGATTTGTGATCTGTTTGTGTGAAGTGGTTGCTCTTGGGGTTCGGTCCTTTGGTAGTACCCTGTGTACCCGAACACCTGCGCCACCTCCACCTACTTATTATCCACCGCAGCCTGCTCCCACACCTGCACAACCCCAGAACCCACCTGCTGCCCAAGGGCAAGTGTACGCCCAACAGAATCCGCAGCAGAACCAAAATAACCAGCGCCAACAGGGCCAACAAAACCGTGGCAAAGGCAGTATCCATGGGAATAACCACCCTCTAGACCAAGGCAGTCAAACTCCCAATCCCCAAAACAACAATAATGCGGCACCTTCCAACCAGAACCCTGATCTGCCCCACAAACAAGCCAAAAATCCTAATTTGCGCACAAACCATCCTTGTTCTATTTGCGGGGTCTATGGCCACTACACACATGCTTGCCCACATTGTTGATGTATATGTAAATTCGGAATGTATTTCACATATATGTATATTGTATTCCTATAGAGATGTTATTATTCCTCTATATGGAAGTGGTTGTATTCCTATAGAGATGTTATTATTCCTCTATACGGAAGTGTTGTCATTTATATTGTAAGTGTCGTAACTTATACTTGATGGGTTATTAGACCACCTTGTTGGGGTCGGACCTGTATAAGTCATGTGGGTCAAAGGGTTATTAGACCACCCTATTTGGGGTCAGCCATGTGGGTCAAAGGGTTATTAGACCACCCTAGTGGGGGTCGTCCCAGTCAGCATTATGTTAAGTGGTTAAGTTGAGGCCGACCTAGTTGAGTAAAGGTCAAGTCAAGTTAGTGTATAAATAGAGAGTGTGTCTCTCTCATTTTACACATTCTATTCTCTCACTCACACTATGGAGAGTGGCGCACTTGTGGAGGAGGAGGATCTGCTACTAGGAGAAGACTATCTTTTGTATTCTGGTTGTATCATTACTCTATTTATCTCTGAGGAAGTTATTGGGGTTTTTCACCTTTATGGTTTTCCCCAAGTAAACTCTGTGTCTCTTCTGTGCTTGCATTATTGTGTCCATGAATGATATGTTGTAGATTTGATGTACATGTTGTTCTCTCAGTTAAGATCCTAGATCAGATTGAAGTAAATTTTGAAAATTTAATATGGTATCAAAGCTAGCCTGAAAGAAGGCATGATATGGCATGTATGGCACTTGTTGCACTTATGATGCT
Source organism: Larix kaempferi (assembly GCA_027924585.1). Taxonomy (NCBI): domain Eukaryota; kingdom Viridiplantae; phylum Streptophyta; class Pinopsida; order Pinales; family Pinaceae; genus Larix; species Larix kaempferi. The sequence goes on from BSBM01001399.1 coordinate 489,601, forward strand.
AGGGCTAGATATAACAAAAACCAGTCATCGTAGCACTTTCTCTATAAATCCATTTTGGTGAAGTTTTCGAATTGGAAGATTTTACAGGTCGAATATCAGATCTCCATGTACTTTGTGTCCAAAGGACAACCTCTAATTCATTGTTCTTTGTGATTTATGATCTGTACAATATAGGGTTTCTGCCTCTTCCAGATCTGAGTCAAAATCAGGTGACCTTGGGAACAAGGTCATAACTTGGGTTGGGAAGCTCCAAATAAAATTTCATAATAAGTGACAGGTAGTACACAGACTGTACTATCTCAAGAAAAAATTTTAGAGGCCGAAGTTGAACCAGTGACACGTGGCACTCTGTACAAGTTCGCTCTCCTGTATTATCCCATAAACAGGTCACGTTGCGACACTTGGCATAACTCTCTCTCAGAGAATCCAATTGAGTTCATACATATCGGGATGGAAATATAACAAGCTGGGCTATCTTTGGAAAAATTTTTAGAAGCCGAAGTGGAACCAGTGACACGTGGAACGTCGTACAAGTTCGCTCTCCTGTATTATCCCATAAACAGGTCACATTACGACACTTGGCATAACTCTCTTTCAGAGAATACAATTGAGGTTAGACCTGTCGGGATGGAAAGATAATAGGTCAGGCTATCTCAAGAAAAATTGTCAGGCCCTGTGGATCGAAAAGTTTGGAGTTACACTAGAAACAATCAGGTACATATTTCTATCAAAACAGAATTAGTTTTGAATACCTTCATTCATGGCTTCTGGAATTTAGGGCTTCAGAGAAAGTTGGAATTTTTGTAATCGGAGACCACGAATGGATGCTACTCATCAAAATAAAAATTTAGAGACCAAGATCAGATTTTTTGGTTGGGCAGAAGGCCGGGCTTGATCAAACCCCAGTTTGGGACTTTGATCAGAAAGATGGAAAATTAGGGCTTCTGCAAAAATTGGAATTTTTGAAATCTGTGACCATGGCTAGAAGCTCCTCAGAAAAAATGAAGCTTATAGTTTTGAATCAAATCTTTTGGTTGGGTGAAGCTCTGGGAAACTCAAACCCTAATTCAGGGTCCTCCCTAGTGAATTCAGAAATCTAAAAGGCAATTTCGAGGGGTGAAACTTTGCAGTTTTCAAATTTTGAATATACCAACTTGATCAGCTCATCAAGGCGTATATTTCTATCCTTTCGGAAGTTTGAAATTCAAAGTTTGAATTTTTGGGGTTTCTTTGACAAACCCTAATCCAGCTCCAGGTCCAGTTCTTGCAAATCAAGTGGATTGGGTTAATCCTAGAAGAAGATGAATTGGTCACCTGCATAAGTGAAGAAGTTCCTGTCTTAGAGGGAGATGAGGCTAAGGCCTTCCATAAGAAGATTACAAGCAATCTTGATAGGTATGGCTTACAAGTATGTTTCATGGTTAAGTTTATCATATGTTTGTCTTCATATCATTACAATACAATCTTGATTAATTACTAGACTTGTCGTATCACCTTAATAGAAGATATTCATTGATTAAGGTTTTGACACTTATGAATGTACTAATGCATTGTGATGTTGTATGAGGTTTATGTTGTTCACTAACATAAAAGGTACACCAAGAAAGACAAATCATGTTCTACTTCAAGAACATATGATCATTGTGACATGAAGACAAATATTCATCCATTGTCATGGATCTCATAGAAGATCTACTTTCGAGGTATGTATAACTTGGCCCTACAATGGTTAACCTATGAGACATGCAGGTTACTAGCACAAGTCACTGAAGAGAACTAGAAGACATTATGTGGGTATGTTAGACATAACTAGCTAGCATGCTAATCCAAGTATGTTTTTCCTATATCAAGCTAGAATCCTACCTTGTGTTAGGATCTTATACTGTTGTGTTGTTGATAATGATTATTCATGAAGTCATAGGTTTGAATAGTCATGGTTGTATGCATATTATGTTTCTTACCATAATTAATGATATGACTAACCAGAAGAATCATGAAGGTATAGGTTTGAGTAATCACGGGTTTTATGCATATTATATCTCTTATGTTGATTGATGATTTAACTAACCAAAAGAATCCTATGATCAAATAAGAATATGTATGAGTAAAAGAAAGACTTCCCTGAAACCTTGAATACTAATGTTTATTATCTGTGTTTGAAATGATCCTGACTATACATGCTTGAGATTATTGTGTTTTGATAATATTAAGATTATACTAATGAATGTTTGATTATGTATGAGACCTCGAGGATAACACAATGATGATACTAACAAGCATGCATAGGGATCGAGAATGAATATAAGTTCAAGAACAGGTAATCCAGGAAGCAAAGATCAAGAGGGAGCACACTCTAGTAGTTTATGCAAGGATGCAGATATTCAGAGGGAGTTGACCACTTCTCACAATCCACATCAGAATGGAGTTGTAGAAAAAGAAGCAAAGACTGAGAGGGAGTCAACCCAACAATCAAACAAAGATAAGTATTTGAATTGTCATTTCTTACATACTTGTTTGTTTAAATAATTTTATTCAATAATGTATATACTGATGTTCCTACAATTACGTTGTGTATTATGCATATTAGAATAGCTGCATTGATGAACAATATACTACTAATATACATGGGTAAGTGGCCTATGGCACTATACAACATTCCATTGCTACTTATCTAGAATGAAACCTCTTTGCTGACATGTTGGGAGTTGTGCACACTCTTAACAATGTTCTAGTAGAGATTGGAAGGCATCTAGAAAGTTACAGGATATGGATAAATGTTGTATTGAAGCATTGGCTAAAGATAATTGCATGACTGTATGACATATTTCTTTATGTGTAAGAATTTGTTCTGAAAACTATGAGATGTTTTCTAATCATGCAATTTAACTTGTTGCGTAGGAAAGATCGTATACCATCACCTACAAAAGAAGGACTACAACATTTGTTCAAGAAACAAAGTTATCTATTGAAAATATTGAAGATATTGAAGTTCCCAGGATCTGGGAAGAATGCCATGATCGAGGAGTACCAGTCAATCATGAAGATGTTTGGGATGCAGTCCCAAGACCTGGAGGGGAGTCTGTAGTGACTTCCAATAGGATCTACAAGATCAAGCATGCTGCAGGTGGTGGCATAGAGACTTTTTCTCCTGTAGCCAGATACACTTCCATCAGATCAGTACTTGCTCTAGCTGCAGTGATGAAGTGGAAGGTACACCAGATGGATTTCAAGACAGCCTTCTTGAATGGTGTAGTTGAAGAAGAAGTGTATGTGGAGAAGCCACTTGGTTCTGAGACACATGACATGGAGTCATATATGTGCAGAACTTGGTATGGTAGGATAGACAACTTTCTATCCAGTTTGGGCTTTACCAAGAGTAAAGCGGATTCCAACCTTTACTACAAGGTTGAGGAAGGAAATATAGTGATACTACTATGTGGATGACCTGTTTGTAACAGGTGAGGATAGATTGATTGCCGACATGCAACGGAAGCTTGCTGCCGAGTTCGAGTTGAAGAACTTGGGGATGATGCACTATTTGTTTTTGGCATGGAGGTGTGACAGAGTGCAAGGGAAGTATGCAGTAGAGATCCTGAAGAGGTTTGGGATGATGGATTGCAAGGCCATGGCCACACCTATGGCATCGAACCTGAAGCTTCTGTATGATGCTTCATCTGATCCGATTGATATCACTGTGTATTGTCAGATGATTGGGTCCTTGATGTACCTGATGAACACAAGACCATATATTTGCTTTGCGGTGAACACATTGAGCCAGTTCCTGACGGATCCGAGGAGTGTTCACCTGGTTGCTGTAAAGCATGTTCTAAGGTACCTGAAGGGTACAGTGGATTATGGGCTCAAGTATGAAGCGAATCAAAAGTTTAACTTGTAGGGTTATGTTGATTCCGATTGGGCAAGTAGTGCTGCAGATAGGAAGAGCACATCTGGGTGCTGCTTTAGTATGGGATTAGGTGTGATCTCTTGGTTTAGTAGGAAGCATTCCTGTGTAGCACTAAGTATAGCTGAGGCAGAGTATGTTGTAGCCTGTTCAGCTAGTTGTGAGGAAGTATGGCTACGGAAGCTACTGTATGAGTTATTTGATCTCCTGTTGGATGCTACTGGTATCTTTTGTGATAACCAGAGTTGTGTGAAGCTGTCTGAGAACCTTGTGTTTCATGACAGGTCGAAGCACATAGAGATCAAATATCACTATATCAGGGATATGGTGCAGAGAGGAGCTATGAAGCTCCTGTATGTTGCAACGAACGAGCAGATTGCAGATGTGCTGACAAAGCCACTAGCCAGGGTGAAGTTCGAGTACTTCAGGGAGAGGCTTGGTGTTCCTCAGATCGAGGACACTTCTAGGAAGAAGTGATGGACACATTTGTTGAAGCCATTCCAAGCATGTTGGAAGGAGGATCCTTCACATGGCTGTGGATGTAAGCGCTGGATGATGAGCATCAGGATGATGTTCTAGTTTCTACTTTGTACGATTAGTTGGATCATTTATATGTATGTATGTATGCATCATGTTGGATGTTGGATATGATCAGTTGGATCATTTATGTGTATGTACGCATCATGTTGGATGGTGGATATGATCGGTTGGATCATTTGTATGTATTTTGTATATGCATCATGTTGGATGCTTGGACCATGTATCTGTATATGTATCAAGTGGATACATTGTATGATTAGGTAGATCATGTATGTTTGATATGTATCAAGTATGATCAGGTAGATCATGTATGTTGATGGATACATTGTGTGGATCATGTATCTATGTATCAGGTGGATACACTATGAATGATGATATGTATCAGGTAGATACTTGGTGTGCATCAGGTGGATGCATTGTATGATCAGGTTGATCATGATGATGAGCTTCAGGATGTTGCTCCAGATGATATGTACCAAGATGGTACAAGTGATGATGATCAGTATGATCATGGGAATCAGGATGATGCCTCGTGCGATGATGATCCATTGGATCATTAGTATCAGGTTGATAATTGGAGGTCAGAGATGATATGCGGTAGGTTGTGCAAATAGCATGTAATCAGTCCTAGGAGATCTTTCCGGTCGTGCTGTGACACATAAATGTTCCTAGGGTACTCTTTCCAGTATTGATATGTAGTATGTAATGAGTCCTAAGATATATGATAGGTTGAGCTGTGTGCTCGTAATCAGTCCTGGGATGAGGTATTACTACGGAGACATGTAATTAGTCCTGGAGATCCGAGAGGTTGAGCTGTGTGCTCGTAATTAGTCCTGGGATGCTCTTTAGAGATCTTGCCGGTCGTGCTGCGGCACATAAATGTTCCTGGGATGCTCTTTAAAGGTATTGTGGATGAGATGCATGTAATCAGTCCTGGGATATCTTGCTGGTCATGCTTAGACACATAAATTTTCCTGGGATACTCTTTCCGGTATTGCATCCGCACATAAAATTAGTCCTGAGAGGCCACCTCTATTAGACTGTTCGCACAGATGATGAAGACCTTCAATTGGTGGGCCTACATCCAATATGAAAAAGGACTGGCTCTGTAGAACTTCCTATGACGAGTAGATTCAGATATTTATTGAGATAGCAGCAGCAATGACGATGATGATGACTTGATGACGATTATCCAATGACGATGATCCTGAGAAGATGACTTGTGCTAGAAGACCTGTGTCGTGAAATACCTTCCTAGTTAAGAGGGAGTGTTGATGTATATGTAACTTCGGAATGTATTTCACATATATGTATATTGTATTCCCATAGAGATGTTATTATTCCTCTATACGGAAGTGGTTGTATTCCTATAGAGATGTTATTATTCCTCTATACGGAAGTGTCGTCATTTATATTGTAAGTGTCGTAACTTATACTTGATGGGTTATTAGACCACCTTGTTGGGGTCGGCCCTGTATAAGTCATGTGGGTCAAAGCGTTATTAGACCACCCTATTGGGGGTCAGCCATGTGGGTCAAAGGGTTATTAGATCACCCTAGTGGGGGTTGTGCTAGTCAGCATTATGTTAAGTGGTTAAGTTGAGGCCGACCTAGTTGAGTAAAGGTCAAGTCAAGTTAGTGTATAAATAGAGAGTGTATCTCTCTCGTTTTACACATTCTATTCTCTCACTCACACTGTGGAGAGTGGCAGACTTGTGGAGGTGGAGGCTCTGCTTCTAGGAGAAGACTATCTCTTGTATTCTGGTTGTATCATTACTCTATCTATCTCTGAGGAAGTTATTGGGGTTTTTCACCTTTATGGTTTTCCCCAAGTAAACTCTATGTCTCTTCTGTGCTTGCATTATTGTGTCCATGAATGATATGCTGTAGATTTGTTGTACATGTTATTCTCTCATATTGAAGTAAATTCTGAAAATTTAACACACATTTGGAGCGAGCTCGGCAACTCTGGACTGATGATTCCCACCGCCAAGGGCACACGGCTCCTCAAGCGCCACCCAACCCCCCACCACCTCAGCATCAACCCTTGTTGCTACAAAACCCTTTACCGACCCAAGGCATAGTGAACACTCAGCCGTTGGCTCCCCCTCAAGGAAACACACCACCACAACAGCAAATCACTTATGCCGCTCCTGATCAACCCATGTTAGACTCAAGTACCCATCACTTGTTAATGATGTCATCCACTGATGTCATCCTCCAAACCCGTTGAAACCAATATGGATCCAACCTTGAAGCCCCTCCCGTCGACAAAAACACTAACGCTCATCCCACTGATCAGACGTTACATATACCTCCGGCTCCACTAGATTACGCCTCCAAATCACCTCGCTTCCCACTTTTTCACATCAACAATAATCCCAATGCTCACGCTACGTCTAATTACAACTTTGTAGATGACTTAGCCTAGTCTCCCGCAGCCATGTCTGTGTTAAAAGTCTTAAAAAACTGTCCTTCACAGTGTAAGACTTTTCTCTCCTCCATTGGTGCTATTGACCCCAATGATTCATGACTGATGGCATTCGACTTGGACTAATCCAAACCATGCCTGACTTCCACTTTAGCATTCCAAGTTCTGTTTCCGTTCGAAATCTTGTCATCCATTAGTGCATTCTCGATGAAGGTGCCTCTACATGCGTTATGTCCACATTCGTTTGGCAGAAGTTGGGATCCCCTACTCTCCAGCAGTCCACCACTGCATTGCGAGCCTACGACGACCTGTTCGCTCAACCCCAAGGTCTCTTAGCTAATGTCTCCGTCTAGTTGGCTGGTAAAATAGTGCTCATTGACATAGAGGTCATCAATGCCCAACTTGATTATAACCTATTACTTGGCCGTAGCTACATGTATGCCATGCGGGTGGTTGGCTCATCCATTTTTCGTACCATGATGTTCCCCCATGACGGACGCGTGGTCAAGGTCGATCAACTCACCTATTACGATCCCAATGCCCCCTCTGCACCTGAAAATGTTCTCCCCATGGTCGAACAACCTGTTTGTGGTGCATCTACCTCGTTGGTTTAGTCCGTGGGACCCAGAGTTTACTTAGATACATCGATAACCTCAACATTCCAATCCATTCCACCCCCGTCACCAGCGACCAAAATATCTGACCTATGTACCCTTTCCCACAATGCACAAACACCCAACAATCAACCGCCCTTATTACCCAAACCACCATTGGTACCTAGTCATATTGGTGTTACACCCATCCACACAATCCCCTTCCTATTCCCTCCCTTGGGAGTAGTAAGCGCCCCGGTTATGGCTACTCTCAACCTCCCCGGGTTAACCTTAAGACTAGCCATGTGGTATATTTCACCTCCCGTTCCCCCACCGACACCAAATGTCGTCCTTCAACCAGTGCAACCCATCGCCACTACTAGTCAACCACCCCCCGGTGTCTCTACTCCTTCCTCATCCACCAATCCACCCCCCATTGTCAAGAACACTGGGGGCAGAGGCCCACAACCATACACTACTGTACCCCTACCCAAAACAGTTAAAAACTCCCCCGTGTTTCATGCTCCTCCTAAATGCTCGTTGTGTGATGAGTTAGGCCATACTACCCATCAATGTCCACAATTACCTGCATTACAGGAACACATGCAAATGCTTGACGATGACCCGAACATCCCGGTTGTCCAACTCGACCCGACCCCTAAGCCTCGTGATAAATCACTGCGTACCAACCACCCTTGTGCAATATGCGGTATTTACGGCCATTACTCACATCACTGTCCTGATCTCCTAGATTACAGAGCAACTCTCTACGAGATGAATATTTTGGACCTTTAGACGACACCCCCCACAATTGAGGAGATCCACCCCCCAGTATCACCCTCATCTAGAGAGATTAACACCATCTATATGATCTCCTCGACTACCACTTCCTCGTCGACCGATTTGAGAACTCTAAGTTTCCACAATGATGAGGAGATTCTAGAGGCTCTCACTGCCTCGGATTATACCTAGGAAGACATGCACCATCGTTTCTATTTCCTCCCAGAAGAGTCCTTCTCTACCACAGCCACCCAATTTGTAGTTGAGTCCAAAGATTTCCTTCCCACCAAAGTCGACTAGTTTAAGGATCCCATTCCCGCTCTTGATTCCTTTGAGGAAGGTAACATGGCCAACATCTCACCCATCATCCACATTGATATCTCTGACCCACCTGCTGCTCTTGAAATCATTACGTTAGGAGCCTCCTGCACTGAATATGAGATCGGAGAGTACAAGGAACTTTTCCAAGAGTTCCGCGATGTCTTTTCCTGGTCCTATACCAAAATGCCTGGTCTTGACCCTGCTATCATCGAGCACCACATTGATAGCTCTGAGTTAGGGGGCATAATAGATTACCTCGACCTTGGGATAGGGGGCATGATCAATCATTTTGAAACTTCCCATCACATCTATCTCAGTGTTTCAATGATCCCAATGTTCAAACCAACACATATGTGATCCATAATCACAAACCCTATGCACATAGCATGGGGGCAGGTCATTAACCCTGCTCACTTTTCCACATGTGTGATCTAAACCATTTTTGCGGTCACATGTCACTTGTATATATGATTTGATTTGATACACCTAGTATTCTTCCCCCGCGGGTCATCATTTCTCCCCACTACTGCATCCTTAGCTTGGTGGGCTCACCTTTATTTGCAACCATTTTTTAACCTCGTTATTTTCTTTGACCATTCTGGAGTCCTTATGACCTCCATTTTTTGCACCATTTGCACCGCCGAATTCATATTTTTGTGCCCGTGATGATGTTTGAGATCATTTCTCGCTCTCACCCCCAAATTGTTTGAGCATTTTTTCTAGACACCCCCCATCACCTCATTTTGCGTGCCACATCAGCCATTATCCATTTTTGACACTTGTTATATTGTCGGATCCATTTTTTCAAGCTCGTGATGATGCTTGAGATCATTTCTCGCTCTCAGCAGGTACAATTTCAACATTGTGTCCCGACACCTTGCTGCCTCAGTTTGCGTGCCACATCGGTCGCCATCGGATTGTTCCACATTTTTTACATGAGCCATTCACTCCTTTCATACTGTAATTATTTCGTTATTTTTCCACCATTCATTATCCCCCAAGGAGGCCCCCCTAGTGTTCCCCCCAACCCTCGTTCTTGGTCATCATCAATGTTCCTTGATTGAGCACTTCCTCCTTGCCTGACCAATCCTTTTGTTCGGTATGATTTTATCCCTTTTTCGGGCCGGACAAGTCCTTTACGAAAAAGGCACTTAAGGAGTTTCTGTTAAGCTCTTTTCTAACTCCTAAAACAATGAAAAGATCGCCGAGCAATCTTGCTTCCTTTCATGCTTGTTAAAGTACCTGAAAGGGCGTCTATCTGGTATAAGTTTAACCCTTTTCCAGACCTGGTAGACTAATTATGAAAAATGAATACTCTAGTCACACTCGCTAGAAGAGTTCTTCATTGCATCCTTTTATGCTTCTTCGGGCCTTGGAGACTAACACATGAAAAAGCAACCACTAGCATGAACTGTCCTGGGCTCATACAAATCCACTCTATAGTACCATTCCATTATTTCAAAGTCTTCTTATCACTTTCAGACTCCTTAAAATTGAAAGCAACCACGAGCATGAACTGTCCTGGGCTCGTATAAATCCACACGAAAGTACCATTTTAAACAAACCTCTTCTAGTTCCTTAACCCATGAAGAATTCCCCCCATGCCTCTTGGCACTATGATCGATCATCTCGGCAGCACCCCCAATCAGGTCGCCTTTGTTCAGAGTATTCTGCAATTTCCTTCCATTTTACACCAACTTGAGTATCACTCACCCCAGTCACTATACTTGATCCATTATAGCTATGATATTTTTCCCACCAGTCAGTTTCATATGCTGCCTGATCATCCCCGCCATCATACTCTGAACAAAGGAAGTTTGAGTCCACCCACTCTACTTGCCCAGTTATTCCCTACCCCCACAGTATGACAGTCCTAACATCAATACTCTCACACTTCGGTTCTCCACCTCGTGCTCCTATTAAGGAAACATCACTGCCTTGCTAGTTACAGGTCTCCCTCTGTCGACGACAACCCCTCTATTCCAGAGAATAGACCTAGAGGTCCCTGTGCCTTGGACTCATCACCATTTGTGGTGAGTGCCTATAGACCATTTTGAGAGGAGTCATCAGTGCCTCTCCGAGTGGTTGTTTCTCACATGCTCGATTTCAACACCTTGATCGCATCGTTGAGAATCGCACAAGGTATATATCCCTTTAGTTATTGGTCGAAGACCCCAGATCTCCCCCGACTCTAGCACATTGGTGAGTCCCCTCGGAACGCCCAATTATATGTTCCCGTGGATGTCCGGGTTGCGTAGGTGATTGTATTCCGAAGCCATCCAGTTATTGTTAACACCCAAAAAGTGCTCACTACCTCATCTACCACATTATATGGCTCATTTGTCCATTTCCTACCATATTTCCCTTAAAATCCCCAAAAATCCCATTAAAAAGCCTCCAAAGGGCCTAAAATGCCTCCAAAAGGCCACAAAACCCTCAAAATGGCCTAAAAAAGGCTAAAAAACCCCCTTTTCCTCCAAAAATAGCAAAAATCCCCTAAAAAGGGAATAAAAAATATAAAATAATGAGGAAAAGGAGAAAAAAACCCTATACAGCTGCATAAAACCATGTGTTTCCCAAAACCATGGGTCAGCACTCCACCACCAAAAAACTATAAATAGGTGATGGAGATCCCTTATTCCATATCCACAATCACAAGCACCCTTACTCTGCCAAAATCTCTCTCGAAACCCTAGTTCATCATTGAACTACTTTCACCTTGAGAGCCACTTTTGGCCCATTCCCACCATTGGAGAAGGAGAAGGAGCATATTGAAGCTTGGAGCATCCTCTCGGATATTGCAAAGGGCTTCATCAAACCTTCACATTGAAGGTAATATCAATACAAAAAGCCATTCTTTAAATTTGATGTTTATGTTTCATGCATGTTTTAGAATTAATTTCATTGTTGTTTTAATTTAATTATTTACATTTACTGAACTGCTACTAAGGAGTCCATTCTCCTTAGTAGGTGCTCATTTGCACAAGCTAGGGGTAAAACCCTAGCTACAGTTTTGGCAACTCCCCTAGATTTTGAATTTCTGGTTTCGTTTTTAATTTTTTATTTTTGGCTGTCCCTTTCGGCCGCCGCATACCGCGTCTTTTCTCTCTGCAGTCGCGTCCCGACCGCACATTTCAGGCCTTTACCTGCAATCCGACCGCGGCTCTTAGACTGCTTCCGACGCCCTGCCGGCGGATTCAAGTCTGTTACATGCGATCCGACCGTGGCTAATCATCCTGTTTGCCGCGATCTGACTGCGTCTGTCGGCCATTTTCCCGCGTCCCGACTGCGGCTATCTGCCTCTTTCGGGCGTCCCGACTGCGTCTGTTAGCTCTTTTGCCGCGACCCGACTGCGTCTTTTTCCCTATTTTCTGCGTCCCGACTGCGTCTGTTGGCCCGAAAGCCGCGACCTGACCGCCACTATTTCCCTCAAACCCGCGGTCTGCCTGTTCTGTTTCGCCACAGACCCGCGGTCTGATTTCTGCATTTTTCCTGTTTTGAGCCCAGCCCCTTTTGCTGCAATATTTTCTGCATCTGAACAGCCCCCTGTCTTACTTGCAGCTCACTTCCTTACAGCCTTTCTGCAACATAATTTCTGTTCTCTTTACAGAATCTTTTTAAAATTTCAGTATTTTTAATTCAGAAAATTTTGCAAGTTAAAGTTTCAATTCCAGCATTATTGATAGTTAGAAGTTGCCCCCCTTGTGGCACTTCTATTTTGGGTTCATAACCTCACGAGCACACACTCTGTCACATAAATCAAGTGAGCCTTAAAAAGTACCTAACTGAACCAACATTCTAACCCCACTTGGGGAACACAAAAGAATCATTGTAGTTAGGTAGGATCGGGGGGATAGGCTTCCAATAACACCCCTCGGTTATTTCACTTGAGACATAGTTGTTGTCCAAATAGGGAACCAAAATCCCCTAGTACTTTTTGGCACGGTCACGACCAGTTTATCAGAGGGCCTCTCCCTTAGGAGGGTTGAAGTCGGGAGACTGGTTTCGGAGGCCTGAGTGGAATACCGCACTCCATTCAGTAACCGAAGGGCTACCTTTCGCGGTTCGCGGGATATCCCTGTATCGGGGTATTGCGGTCAACGAACTAAACGGCAGATTCACCTTTCTGGACGTGTCATGAACGGGGTATCTTAGTTGCCATTCTTCTAGGATTGACTACCCGGTGTCCCTCCTGGTAGGGGGATATCATAGCCACTTGGCTTTCCTACTCATATTGTCTGACTTGGATTTCATCACCTTGCAGAGGATATGTTTAGTTGAGTCAGAATACTTTTAGTTAGGTGTTTGCATGCTCCTTTACCTCCCTTTGGTCTAGTGAGTCCACCATTTTCTGTTTGTAGAAAACCTGCTGCTTGTTGGTATTCTGACCATCTTTGTTGATACTCCACCTATTGTAGCACAGCTGTTGCAGTGGGTGTTTTGAGTTGGTTGTTGGCCTGAGTGCCTTGTTTTTTAGCTCTCCTTCTGCACACTCGGTTGCATTAGGCCTTTTTGAGCTGTTTTTATACTCACCTCAACCCACAGAGATTTGACACCATCCGTCACCATTGAGTCCCCGAGACATTCTCGGCGCCTCAGGGGCGAGCCCCCACATCACGGTTCTCTTGACACCACACGTCATAGATTCCGATCATTATCCGTTGATACCACTCATCACAGATCTAGAGCCTTGTCACTTGACTCCACTCGTCAGCGACGTAGGACTCCGTCACCAGATAGTGATGCCCCTTACTTTACCTCCGATTCTGACGAAGAGTCTGAGAACCCTATTTACACTGCCCCTACTAGCCCCATGGCTGGCACGACTTCCACTCCGTTTGTGATAGGGACCATTGGTGGCACATCCACCACTACACCAGTTACTACACCTGTTTTGGGTATGCCCTCCATGGGACCCTCATCTATTGTTCCCCTCACAGTACCTATTCCCGCAGCGGGAATACCTATCCCCACTACATCAGTGGCTCACACTACCCATGGTGGTGCTGGACCATCCTCCACCACCTTAGTTCCCTCACTTGGGGGCACCATCCCAAATCCTGTCCCTACACTTGGGGGCATTGGCCCCAACTTGGTCCAACCCACTACTGTGTCACATCCTTCTTCCAGTTTTCCGTTCATGGCTAGCCTCAACCTACCTGACCTGGCCAAATTGACCAACGACCCTATTCGACACGACCCTACGTGGCCTCATATGCATACCAAGCTCCCCTCTGACATCCCTAAGTTCGAGGGAAAGGCCGGTGAGGACCCACAAAACCATATCATGTCTTTCCACCTATGGTGTTCCTCTAACTCCATAGTGGATGACTCTGTTCGCCTCCGTCTCTTACAGCGCACCTTCACTGAATCTGCAGCCAAATGGTATATCGAGCAACCTCATGGGACCCATGCCACCTTTGCTTCCCTTGCCTCGACATTCCTGCAGTTCTTCCAGTTGCCTGTCCGCTATGACGCGGGCGTTGAGATCCTTCTATCTTGTATACAAAACACGGCTACCAATATCACGGACCACATCCATGAGTGGCGTCGACGTCGTAGCTTATGCAAGATCAAACTAGACGACCGTATCTTCCTCGATTGGTTCCTCAAGTCCCTTCTTCCTGTTATCGCTAAGGATGTAGCTTCAGAAAGACCCCAGTCTGAAGAAGAGGCCATCCTTAAGGCACAGCAGTTCGACCTCATTTATGCCCAGTCGGGTTACCTTTATACCATTATACCTGACGCCCCGCGCGGTGAGTCCTCCCATCATGATGCGCCGGGGGCATCCCACGCCGCAGACGGCATCATCGGTCGTGTTTCTTCGCATCCTCAACCATTTTCTATAGCACGACCTACCCCTGGCCCCGACCTGTCGCGGGCAACCTCACAGTCTGGAGCAACCACCTCGTATGCTCCCATGACACACCACCACGAACCCTCATGTCCACCTCAGTGCTTCGGTTATGCGACTCTTGCTTATGCTCCCCCAGTCGCACCTCAGCCTTACTACCATCAGCAGGATGCCCCAGCTCCTGCGCCTTCACAAGCGCAACCCGCTTATTATCCGCCACAGGCAGCCCCTGCGGCACACCCACAACCCGCTCCGCAGCCATATCAGCAACCCTCTCAGGTTACTGCACCTGCTCAGCCTCAACCTGCATACCATCCACCGCAGCCTGCTCCTGCACCTGCGCAACCTCAAAATCCACCTGCTGCCCAAGGGCAAGTCTACGCCCAACAAAACCCGCAACAAAACCAGAACAACCAACGCAACCAGGGCCAACAAAACCGCGGCAAGGGCCGTAATCGTGGGAACAACCAACCTGCAGATCAAGCCAGTCAATCGGCTAATCCCCCCGACAACAACAACACGTCCCCCGCTAACAAAAACCATGATCGCCCGCCCAAGCAGGCTAAAAACCCTAATTTAAGAACAAACCATCCTTGTTCTATCTGCGGGGTCTATGGCCACTACACACATACTTGCCCACATTTGGAGCGAGCTCGACAACTTTGGGTTGATGATGCCCATCGCCAAGGGCATGCGACTCCTCAAGCACCGCCCAACCCCCCACAACCTCAGCAGCAACCTTTGGTGCTGCAAAACCCCTTACCAACCCAAGGCGTGGTGAACACTCAGTCATTGGCCCCTCAAGCTAACGCGCAACCTCAACAACAACAGATCACATACGCCGCTCCTGATCAACCCATGTTTGACTCAGGTACCCATCACTTGTTGATGATGTCTTCCAATGATGTCAACCTACAGACCCATCGGAACCAATATGGCTCCACCTCTGAAGCCCTTCCCACTGATAAAACCGTTAACGCTCATCCCACTGATCAAGCGTTACGTATCCCTCCCCTGCCGGTCGATGGCGCTTCCAAAGCAGCTCGTTTCCCACTTCGCCGTATCAACAACAACCCCAATACGCGTGCTGCGTCAAACTACAACATTGTAGACGACCTAGCCCAATCTCCCGCAGCCATGTCTGCGTTAGAAGTCTTGAAGAACTACCCTTCCCAGCGCAAGACTTTACTCTCCGCCATTGGGGGGATTAACCCAAATGATTCGAATTTGATGGCATTTGATTTGGACCAGTCCGAACCACGCCTGCCTTCCACCTTAGCTTTCCAAGTTTCTGTTTCCGTTCGGAATCTTGTCATCCATCGATGCATCATCGATGAGGGTGCCTCCACATGCGTTATGTCTACATTCGTATGGCAGAATTTGGGATCCCCTACACTCCAACAGTCAACCACTGCGTTACGCGCCTACGACGGACGTTCGGCTCAGCCCCAAGGTCTCCTAGCCAATGTCCCTGTCCAGTTAGGTGGTAAAACCGTCCTCATCGATATCGAGGTCATCAATGCCCAGCTTGATTACAACCTCTTACTCGGTCGCAGCTACATGTATGCTTTGCGGGCGGTCGCTTCCTCGGTCTTTCGTACCATGATGTTCCCCCATGATGGACGCGTGGTCCAGATTGACCAACTTACTTACTATGATCCCAGCGCTCCCGCGGCACCTGAAAATGTTCTCCCCATGGTTGAACAACCTGTTTCTCGTGCCACCACCTCGTTTATTTCCTCTACGGGGCCTGGAGTCTACTTAGACGCGCCGATGACTTCCACCTTCCAATCTATTCCGCCTCCCTCGGCCCCCACGGACGTGTCTGACTTATGTACCTTGTCCCACGACAACCAACCACCTAACAATCAACCACCCTTGTTGCCTACACCACCATTGGTACCTAGCCACATTGGTGTTACACCGATCCATACGATCCCCTTCCTAGTCCCTCCATCGGGAGTAGTAAGCGCTCCGGTCATGGCTACCCTTAGTCTCCCTGGGCTAACTTTGGGATTACCTGTATGGTATCTTTCGCCTCCCGTTCGCCCGCCGACACCAGATGTCGTCCTCCAACCGGTGCAACCCATGGCTACTACCTCTCAGCCACCTCCTGGTGTCTCTACCCCTTCGTCCTCCATGACTCCTCCTCCTACTCCCAAACCCACTGGGGGCAGAGGTCCACAACCTTACACTGCTGTACCACCTCCCAAGACAGTAAAAAACCCTCCAGTATTTCGTGCTCCCCCCAAATGCTCGCTGTGCGACGAGTTGGGCCATGCAACCCACCAATGCCCACAGTTACCAGCATTGCAGAAGCACATGCAGATGCTCGATGATGACCCCAACATCCCAACTGTCGAACTTAACCCCACTCCTAAGCCTAAAGATAAGTCCCTACGCACTAACCACCCCTGTGCCATATGCGGTATTTACGGGCATTATTCACATCATTGTCCCGATCTCCCGGATTACAGAGCAACTCTCTATGAGATGAACAATCTGGATCTTGAGACGGCACCACCCACCATTGAGGAAATCTACCCCCCGGTTTCTCCCCCTTCTGGAGAGGTTAATATCATCTATATGATCTCTTCAACCACTACCCCCTCGTCAACCGATTTGACGACACAAACTTTCCGTACTGATGAGGAGATTCTTGAGGACCTTACCGCTCCAGATCATCCCTGGGATGATATGCACCACCGTTCCTATTTCATCCCAGACGAATCCTCCTCTAGAACAGCTACCCAATTCACAGTTGAATCTAAAGACTTCCTCCCCACCAAGGTCGACTGGTTCAAGGACCCTATTCCTGCTCCTGATGCCTTCGAGGAGGGTAACATGGCCAACATCTCACCAGTCATCCAAGTTGATATCGCTGCCCCAGGACGTGCCCCTGAACTCATCACTTTAGGAGCATTCTGCAGTAAACAAGAGATTGAGGACTACACAAACCTTTTCAAAGAATTTCGTGATGTCTTTGCCTGGTCCTATACTGAAATGCCTGGTCTTGACCCCGCAATTATAGAGCACCACATCGACACATGGCCTGATGTACCCCCCGTCCGTTAGAAGCAGCGCCCCATTCATCCTTCCAAACTCCCAGCTGTTAAAGCCGAGATTGAGAAGCTGTGCAAGGCAGGGTTCATTTATCCTATTGCCTATACCACTTGGGTTTCAAACCCCGTTCCCGTTAACAAAAAACAAGGCACCCTTCGAGTATGTACTGACTTCTGCGATTTAAACCGCGCCTGTCCCAAGGACAATTTCCCCACGCCATTTATTGACCAGCTCATCGATGCGTGCGCGGGGCATGAAGTCCTCTCCTTCATGGATGGTTTTTCCGGATACAACCAGATTCAGATCCGTAAGGAGGATCAGTACAAAACTGCCTTTACTACCCCATGGGGCACCTTTGCCTATCGCGTTATGCCTTTCGGCCTAAAAAATGCTGGTGCCACTTTCCAACGGGCCATGACCTACTGCTTTCACGACTTGGTCCATATCCTGTTAGTCTACCTTGATGACCTTACAGCTCGTTCCCGGAAACGATCCGACCACCTTAACGACCTTCGACAAGTTTTTCTGCGTTGTCGCAAATACCAAATCCGCTTGAACCCACACAAGTGTGTCTTTTGCGTTCCGGCAGGCCGATTGTTAGGTTTCATTGTTTCCCAGAAAGGAATTATTGTTGACCCTCTAAAAGTCCAAGCCATCTTAGACCTTCCCTCTCCTCGCACGCTCCGGCAACTCCAAAGTATGCAGGGGCGATCCAACTTCCTTCGACGCTTCGTTCCTGATTACGCCACCACCGTTCACAGTTTCTTGCGCCTGCTCCGTACCCACATACCCTTCGTCTGGGATGAGCAAGCAGAAGCTGCATTCGCAGCCCTCAAGAAGGCTCTCACACAAGCCCCTCTGATCTCCCCTCCGGATTTCTCCCAGGACTTCATCCTATACGTCTCGGCTTCCGAGCATGCCGTGTCCGGAGTCTTGGTTCAAGAAGACGCTTCTCACCAGGAGCATGTCATTTACTACGTCAGCCAGACCTTGTCTGGTCCACCCCTCCGTTATCCATATGAGGAGAGACTTTCCCTCGCCGTAGTCTTTTCCGTACAAAAATTGCGACACTATATCCTAATGAGTCACACCACCATTGTCGCCGACTCTAACCCCATGGTCTATCTTCTAAACCGACGACTACTGCAAGGTCGTGTTGCTAAATGGGTCATTATCCTCCAGGAATATGACCTTACCTTTAAAACACCTAAGAGCACTAAAGCCCTCGTGCTTGCCCAGCTCATTACTGATCTCCCTTCCCTTCTCCCCGCCAAACCAATCTCCGATGAGTTACCCGACAATCACCGGCTCACTATCTCGTCCGATGACCCATGGTACGGTGATATCTTGTTATACCTGCGCACGCAGAAATTCAGACCCAAAGTTACCCGTAATGGACGTCGTCGCATCCGTCACCAGGCCTCTCGATATCTCCTCCTAGGCGATGTCCTTTACCGGCGCGGAGTTGACACAATTCTTCGTCGTTGCCTTACACACGAGGAAGCTGAACACGTCCTTAATGACTGTCATAGTGGTGCCTGCGGAGGCCATTTCTCAGGGATGGCCACCGCCCAGAAGGTCGTCCGTGCCGGATACTTTTGGCCCACACTTTTCACCGACTGCATCACTGCGGTCAAACACTGCCATAACTGCCAACTTTTTGCCCCTAAGGCCCGGACACCTCCTGCTCCGTTACACCCAGTCGTCACCGTTGGTCCCTTTTGTAAATGGGCCATAGACTTCATGGAATGTAGACCCCAGTCTGCCAACGGCCACAAATATATTATTGTCGCTGTTGATTACTTCACCAAATAGGCAGAAGCCATGCCTACCTTCAATTGTACCGCCGACACCGCGGCCCGCTTCTTCTTCAACCATGTCATCGCTCGATTCGGGGTTCCTAAGCAGTTAGTCTCTGACCATGGTTCACACTTCGAAGATGCCGTCTGGCGTGAGTTATCCACCCTCCTTAAGTATGAACACCAATTTTCCTCTGCTTACTACCCCCAAGGGAACGACCAAGTAGAGGCCATCAATAAAATCCTAAAAACTATCCTCCAACGAACGGTTGACAAGCATAAGTCCAATTGGCATCACATGTTGTTCCCTGCCTTGTGGGCTTACCGCACATCCACTAAAACCGCCACTGGTTTTACACCATTCCATTTAGTTCACGGTGTAGAGTCTGTTCTCCCCATCGAGTGTCAGATTCCTTCCTTACAGATCGCTGTTGAGCTCCTCCCTGACACCTCCCCCCTCGAGCAGCGTTTGCTGCAACTCGAACAAGCTGATGAAGACCGTCGTACCACTCTCCAGAACATCGAAGCTGCCAAAAACCGCGCCAAAGCTGGTTATGACAAACATGTTCACCCTCGAACTTTCCATGAAGGGGACCTCGTCCTCGCCTACGAACAAGCCCATGACAAAACCAGTAAATGGAAGTTTGAATCTATGTGGCAAGGCCCTTACGTTGTGCAGACCTGCCTCGACAAGGGGGCATACATCTTAGCTGACTCCGAAGGCCGTCCTTTGTGCAACCCTCGTAATGGGTTGTATCTCAAGCGCTTTTACCCATAAAAGAAACCTGCGGCTTCATTGGTCCGCGTTGTACAGTGTACTTTCTTGTTGTTTCCATTTTACGAACCGTTTCCACCACTGGAATCAGCACGACGAGACCGTCATGATGGTCACCTCGTTGCATTATTTTTACGCCGTCACTTTTTACCCATTTTTCAGACGCCACTAGTCGCCTCGGTTTGCGTGCCACATCGACCGTTCTCTGTTTTTCACATGTTTTATATCATCGGATTCATTTTTCCGAGCTGGTGATGATGCTTGAGATCATTTCTCGCTCTCACCCCCATATTTTTTGGGTATTTTTTCCAAAACGCCCTCGTCACCTCGGTGTGCGTGCCACATCGGCCGTTACCCGTTTTTGACACCCTTTATATCGCCGGATTCATTTTTCCGAGCCCGTGATGATGCTTGAGATCATTTCTCACTCTCACTTGGTACAATTTTAACATTGTGTCCCAAACACCTTGCTGCCTCGGTTTACGTGCCACATCGACCGCTATCGGATTGTTCCACATTTATACATGAGCCATTCACTCCTGTCATACTGCAAATGTTTCATTATTTTGCCACCATTTCATCTACCCCACAAGGAGGCCCACCAGTGTTCCCACCTACCCTCGTTCTTGATCATCATTACTGATCCTTGATTGAACACTTCCTCCTTTCCCGGCCATTCCTTTTGTTCGGTATAGTTTTATCCCTTTTTCGGGCCGGACAACTCCTTTACGAAAAAGGCACTTAGGGAGTTTCTGTTAAGCTCTTTTCTGACTCCTAAAAGAATGAAAAGATCGCCGAGCAATCTTGCTTCCTTTCATGCTCGTTAAAGTACCTGAAAGTGCGTCTACCTGGTATAAGTTTAACCCTTTTCCGGACCTGGTAGACTAGTTACGAAAAAGGAATACTCTAGTCACACCGGCTAGAAGAGTTCTTCATTGTATCCTTTTATGCTTCTTTGGCCCTTGGAGACTAAATCTACGAAAAAGAAACCCCCTGGAGTCTTCTTACTTGCTTTCAGACTCTCTAAAATTGAAAGCAACCACGAGCACAAACTGTCCTGGGCTCGTAAAATCCACACGGCAGTACCATTCCATCATTTCCGAGTCTTCTTATCGCTTTCAGACTCCTTAAAATTGAAAGCAACCACGAGCATGAACTGTCCTGGGCTCGTAAAATCCACACGACAGTACCATTTTACACACACTTCTTCTAGTTCATTAACCCATGAAGAAGTCTCCTCCCGTGCCTCCTGGCACTATGATCGATCATCTCGGCAGCACCCCCAATCAAGTCGCCTTTGTTCAGAGTATTCTGCAGTCTCCTGCCATTTTACACCAGCTTGAGTCTCCCTCAGCCCAGTTACCCTCCCAGATCCATTACAGCTATGATCCCTTTCCCCTCAGTCAGTTTCATATGCTGCCAGATCATTCCCATTATCATACTCTGAACAAAGGAAGTTTGAGTCCACCCACTCTATTTGCCCAGTTGTCACCACTAGTTTGTCAGTCCTGCCCTCAGTTCTATCACATTTCGGTTCTTCACCTCGCGCTCCTGTCAAGGAAACATCATTGCCTTGATAGTTTCAGGTCTCCCTCTGTCGACGACAGCCCCTCTATTCCAGAGGATAGGCCCAGAGGTCCCTACGCCTTGGACTTATCACCATCTGTGGTAAGTGCCTACGGACCATTCTGAGAGGAGTCATCATTGCCTCTCCGCGTGGTTGTTCCTCACATGCTCGACTTCAGCACCTTGATCGCATCGTTGAGGATCGTGTAGGATTATATCCCATCAGTTTTTAGTCGAAGACCCCGGATTTCCCCTGACTCTAGCACATTGGTGAGTCACTTCGGAACGACCAGTTATATGTTCCTGTGGATGTCCGGGCTGCGTTGGCGTTTGTATTCGGAAGCCATCCAGTTCTATGATTCCTTGAGTACCCAGATCAGTTCCAGTTCAGTGTACCATTGCGAGTGTACCCCTTGTCACTCTGATCCAACAGCTCATTAGTTCCTTTGGTACCCCATTCAGTAGCACTGTTGATTGTTCCAGTGTATCAGCTTTTCAGCTCAGACATGGTCCGCCCAGCAGTATGTCCCAGATTTTGTGTCCCCTCTGGACTCTTATGATGTACACAGTGGTTCTCTATGTATCTTACAGGTCCCCCTTTTCGGGCCTCAAAGTTCTGTTTATGTATCTTGATACGAGCATGGGTATGCCCGCCTCGTCCATATATTGAGATTATTCCTCAGTCAGTATTTGAGGTCATGTATATTTCAGGTCCCCATTTTTTGGACCCCATTGTTATTGTTATGTTATATCCTGATACGAGCATGGGAATGCCCGCCTCGTCCATATGATCAGATGATTCCTCATCCATTATTGAGGTTATGTACTTTTAGTTCTTGCAGTTGTTCGGGATCATTGTTCCGGGCTCCAGTTTGTTTCTTCTCTTCTCTCCACTCCCCAGGAAAACCATTCATGACTTATGATGTCCATCGGCCATACGATGAGCTCCTGCCCTCGCACATCAGGGGGCAATCTATTAACACCCAAAAAGTGCTCACTACCTCATCTACCACATTATATGGCTCATTTGTCCATTTTCCTACCATATTTCCCTTAAAATCCCAAAAAATCCCATTAAAAAGCCTCCAAAGGGCCTAAAATGCCTCCAAAAGGCCACAAAACCCTCAAAATAGCCTAAAAAAGGCTAAAAAACCCCCTTTTCCTCCAAAAATAGCAAAAATCCCCTAAAAAGGGAATAAAAAATATAAAATAATGAGGAAAAGGAGAAAAAACCCTATACAGCTGCATAAAACCATGTGTTTCCCAAAACCATGGGTCAGCACTCCACCACCAAAAAACTATAAATAGGTGATGGAGATCCCTTATTCCATATCCACAATCACAAGCACCCTTACTCTACCAAAATCTCTCTCGAAACCCTAGTTCATCATTGAACTACTTTCACCTTGAGAGCCACTTTTGGCCCATTCCCACCATTGGAGAAGGAGAAGGAGCATATTGAAGCTTGGAGCATCCTCTCGGATATTGCAAAGGGCTTCATCAAACCTTCACATTGAAGGTAATATCAATACAAAAAGCCATTCTTTAAATTTGATGTTTATGTTTCATGCATGTTTTAGAATTAATTTCATTGTTGTTTTAATTTAATTATTTACATTTACTGAACTGCTACTAAGGAGTCCATTCTCCTTAGTAGGTGCTCATTTGCACAAGCTAGGGGTAAAACCCTAGCTACAGTTATATGCTTCCTTGAGTACCCAGTTCAGTTCCAGTTCAATGTACCATTGAGGGTATGACTCCCCGTCACTATGATCCAGCAGCTCATCAGTTCCTCTAGTACCACATTCAACAGCACTATTGTTATTCTAGTGTATCAATTCTTCAGCTCAGACATGGTCAGCCCAGCAGTATGTCCCAGATTTGTGTCCCCTCTGGACCCTTATAATGTACATAGTGGTTCTCTATGTATCCCTCAGGCCCCCATTTTTTGGGCCTCATAGTTATTTTTTATGTATCTTGATACGAGCATGGGTATGCCCGCCTCATCCATATATTGAGATTCTTCCTCAGTTGAGGCCATGTATATTTCAGGTCCCCATATTTTGGACCCCATTGTTGTTATTGTTCTATATCTTGATACGAGCATGGGAATTCCTGCCTCGTCCATATGTTCAGATTATTCCTCATTCATTATTGAGGTCATGTACTTTCAGTTTTTGCAGTTTGTTCGTGACCGTTGTTCCGGGCTCTAGTTCGTTTCTTCTCCTCTCCACACCCCAGGAAAACCATAAAAGACTTATGTCTTAAATTTTGAGGGTTAATTCACAATACTCTTGGATCTTTACTGACAGAATAACATATACAGTATATCAATGCATAACAATCACAATAATCATGACAAGCATCACAAGAATCAAAAGCATGAGAGACAAGAGACACAGAGTTTCTGTGGGGAAAACCCTAAGGTGAAAAACCCCACAACTTCCTTAGAGATAGAGAGAGCAATGGCTCAACCAAAGTACAACCAAAATACACTTGAGATAGTCTCCTAGAGCAGATGATCCTCTTCACTAGTGCACCACTTTCTAAGTGAGAGAAGTGTGACTTTTCGAATGATCCAAATAGAGATCTCCCGATCTTTATTTATACTTAACCTGTTTTCCCAATTACACTATGGGGCCGACTTGTCTATTTAGATACATCCATAATATAATATATATTTCAGGGCCGACCCCACACATGGTGGTATAATAACCCATCGGCAAGTACACACACTTGCGACACTTGTCAATCCACATGACAACACTTCCTTATAAAGGAATAACACATCTCTAATAAGGGTACAATAAATATATATGAAATACATAGATGAAATACATTCCTAAGTTACATATACATCAACATTATGATGTCTATCGGCCCTATGATGAGATTCTGCCCTCACACATCAGGGGGCAATCTGTTAACACCCAAAAAGTGCTCACTACCTCATCTACCCCATTAGATGACTCATTTGTCCATATTTCCTACCATATTTGCCTCCAAAAGGCCAAAAAACCATTAAAAAAGCCTCCAAAAGGCCAAAAAACCCCTTTTCCCCCAAAAATAATCCAAAATCCCTCCAAAATAGCAAAAACCCTCTAAAAAGGGAATAAAAAATACAAAAAAGAGAAAAAATGGGGAAAAAAGGAAGCAAAAACCCTATACAGCTGACCTAAACCATATGGTGCCCAAAACCATGGGCCAATACTCCACCACTAAAAACCTATAAATAGGTGATGGAGGCCCCTCATTTCATATCCACAATTATCTGTATCCTTACTCTGCCAAAATCACTCCTGAAACCCTAGCTCACCCTTGAGCTATTTTCACATTTGAGTGCCCCTTTGGCCCATTTCCAAAACCCTTTGGAGAAAGAGAAAGGAACAACATTGGAGCTTGGAAGAACCCCTCTTGGACTACTGCAAAGGCTTAATCAACCTTCACATTGGAGGTATAATCAATATAAGAAAATTTTTATTATCTTGTCTTTTCTGTTTATGCACATGCTTAGAGTAGTTTATTGTTTTACTGTACTGTCTTTTATTTACTGTATTTTCTGAACTGCTACTAAGGAGTCCCTTCTCCTTAGTAGGTGCTCATTTGGACAAGCTAGGGTGAAAACCCTAGCTACAAATAGAAATATCAAAGAAGTTTATATCTAACAATGCCAACAATTACATGCATTCTGAAGATTGATGGAAATTTTGCAGATATCTCAAGGGCATAGTACTGACAAGCTATGTATTGATGTGTTTTGCAGCTATATATTTCAATTTTTTTATTAAGGTGGATGGATGGAGACCATGTTGAATGAAACTAAGGCAGTGCCTGGCTCTCAAGTCATTATACAACAGCGTTTTAACCAGGTCAAGTTTAACATTAGTG
This sequence comes from Larix kaempferi, assembly GCA_027924585.1. Lineage (NCBI taxonomy): Eukaryota > Viridiplantae > Streptophyta > Pinopsida > Pinales > Pinaceae > Larix > Larix kaempferi. The sequence goes on from BSBM01001399.1 coordinate 515,111, forward strand.
TTCTTGTTCTTATGTTTTGTTGGCATGTCTTTTCTTTCATGTTTGCATGGTTTTATTTTTTGGTTACAGTGTTGCTTATTCACTCGGCAGAATGCCATAAATCATTGGTTTTTCAGTCATGGTTGATTCCCTCAGCTGATCATGGTAAAATAGACATCAGTTGCAGTTTCACAGATGAGTCTTTTGGAAAACAATAACTGATAGTCTATTGACTATAACCAATTGTGTGTATCTTGATTTTACCAATCCAAGGATAGTGAATGAATTCAATTTTTTGGTCTTGTAGGCTATAGAGCTAGAAAAAAAATTGTGTGCTCTGATTGAATCCAAAGGTCCCTTGGGTGTCAATTTTCGGGACCTTCGCTACAAGATACGTGATAGTTATGAAGCTATCATTTTAGAGGACCATGATTTTGCATAAAGTCATGATGTTGAACAAGCTCTTTGGAGGCTCCATTACAAGCAAATTGAAGAGTTTCAAACCAGAATTTGCAAGAGTATGCAACCACAGCTACCTCTTCAGGGCCAACTATTCCCATGCCTGGAGCTAAAAATATCACAAGAAGTGAGCCTGTTCACAAGGTTTTAGCAACTTTTAATAGTTTCTTGTCTGGAGCAAAGGTATTTTACCATGAGTTGATTTTGAAGCTGAGGGAAAAGCATGGGATTCCCTAGGACTTCTTCTCCACTAAAGAGATTAAATGTACTAACAATAAAAAGAGTGCTTCAGATTTGAAAATATGTTAGTTATCATGCCATCGCTGCTTGATTTATTTAAGTGATCTTGCTCGTTACAAAGAATTACATGGAGATGCAGATGGGAGAAACCATGATTGGTCAGTTGCTGCTAATCATTACCTGAAAGCAATCTCTTTTTGGCCAGCAAGAGGGAACCCTCATAACCAAGCGGGTCTAAATCTTGTTGCATTTGTAGAATTAAAAATTAATTATAGCTCTCATTGAAAATTTTAAAGTGCCATTTTAGATGGATAGTTTTTTAGTTCTTATAATGATTGCAGTTTAGTTCTCAAATGTGACTACATTTTTAATTTCTAAAGCCATTAGCTTTCTTGCTACCACTTTTATCTTATAATTGTGACTTCATAGTTGCTTGCAAGTTTGTCTCATGATATTCTTTCCTGATATATATTTTAAAAACTCTCTGATTGTTTTCTAGTTGTAATTTGCAGCTGGATGTTTTGGAAACTTATGTGGGGGATGAGCTACTAGCTGTATACCACTACTTTCGAAGTTTGTCCGTTGAGATTCCTTTTCTGACAGCACGGGACAATCTGATTTATTGTTTGAGAAGGTAAGGAGGGTACCTTATTTCATCTTTTGTTCGCAACAACTCAGTGGGAATAGTATGTTACATTGTGTTGGAAAGAAATTACCTAGAACTTTAAACATGTTAGCATGGTTTGTTTATGAATCTCTATTATTAACTCCTATTATAATGGATTTCCTATGTTACACCCGGGATGGTGGACCCAAAACATGAAAGGTAGGTTAAAGGCATTTTCATAGGTCATCATTCCTTGTCAACACACATTTTTTGTGCATGAGACTCCACTTATGAGGATGCTCCCACCCTACCCCTTGGGGTTTCCACCTTATGACATAGCCAATGAGAAAAAAACGCTTTGACAACCTGTAAGGTGAACCAACAAATTGTTAAAAATATTGGAAAAACATAAAAAAATATTTCGAGATTACTTTAAAAAGATTGTGTTCAGAAAAAAGGTTTTGGAATCCCCATAAGAAATGCAAGTTTATAGCATTATTGGAATGTTTTAACTTTCTGGAGCCAAAACAAAATTACATTTGGTAGAGGCATTCCAGCATTCAGTAAACAGTATTCAAAGGAGAGAATGTATAAATTACTCTTCGTCATACCTCTATGCAACCATACTATCCAAGAGTATATCCAAAATAATTTTACATATCTCTGCAACCATACTGTCCAGCCTCTTCCCGCTGTGACGTATTGCAAACCTCTCACTATGCAAAACACTCCTTCATGCCTTCTTTGCTACCTGGAAATCACTAACTTATTCTTTCCTTCTTTAATTCTCCTCTTGGATACTCGTGTGTAGCTACAACTACACATGTCCTTCACTCCAGAATCATCAAGCATCAATAAGACAACTCACAACTCCATATCAATAAGACTACACATGACCTTCACAACTCCATATCTGAATTTTTCAAATTTAAAAATTCTCACACAAAGAGAAATTCTTGAAGTCAAATATCTTTCATCTTCCCTTATCCAACCGCCCAGCCTCTTCCTTCTGTGACATATTGCATACCACTCACCACTCACAATACCCCTTCAAGTCTTCTTTGCTGCATGGAAATCACCAACTTATGTTTTCACTCTTTACTGCTCCTCTTGGATACCTGCCTGTAGCTGCAACTACACATGAACCTTACTATAGAATCCTCAAGCATTGATAAAATGTTACAACCACATCTCCAACACAATTCCATGTCTGAATTTTTCATTTTTAAAAGGCTCACCCAAAGAGAAATTATTGAAGTTAAAGATCGTACATCTTCCCTTCTCCAACCATCCAGTCTCTTTATGTTGTGACACATTGCACAACTCTCACCGCACTGAACACCCCTTCTATCCTCGTTGCTTCATGGGAATCACTAACTTATGTTTTTCTTCTTTAATGATTCTCTTAGATACATGCATGTAGCTGCAACTAGTTACACACGACCCTTACTCCAAAATCATCAAGCATTGATAAAATTTTAATAAAACTTGCCAATATCAAAATTTTTAAATAAAAAAAATAACCAGGTACCTCCACATTCTGTGTGCACCTACTGTCTACTATTTTTTTTTTCTAGAGAAATAAGCTCCCCTCCCCTCACTTTCCTGCACTTAAGTCATCATTGGAAATTGTATCGACCTTAGTTTTGAACAACCAGGAGAGTTCTTCAGTTTATTCTTTCCCCTTAGAAGGAGGTGGTCATGGACATGCTCTCTTGTTGTTTTTCTAGTAGCCTGTCTTTTTGGCACAACATTTTTTATCTTCTTTTTCTTGTTGTGATGGGGCTTTTCGACATTTACTAGAACTTTACTGTTGTTGTATTTTAGCAAAGCTTCCTCTCATTTCAAGATATGCAGTGTATCTATAGATGACCCATTGACAATGATCCTAGTTGTTGGATAAAACCAAATCTCATATTCTCTCGGGGTAAAAAAATTAAGTTAGAGTCTATTATATATTTAGTTATTTTTCTTACAATGAAAAATGGTAAGGTAGAGGCTATTATGTATTTAATTATCTTTTGATGATTCTTTGTTAAAACTTGGAATTGTAGAAATGGCTATAATTTTCAGTAAAAAAAATTCTATAGTTTATTTTGACTTTTAATATGGCAAGGCTTACTTTTTTGTTTGGAAATCCTTTTGTTTATATTGTAAATAAAGTGGAATATGGATACTCAATGTGAAGCCCATACATTTGTAGAAAAAGTGAATGTTGTATGCTCCTATTTTGTTGATTCATGTTGCTTATGAATTGTAAGTTCTATGTGCTTATAATTGTTTTACTGAGTTTGTTTGCACATGTTTTTATGGGTGGAATATATGAACTCATCAGAGCTACTTACATTTACTTGGATGTTATACTGAAACACTATTTGTAAACTGTTATCACAAAAAATTACACCCTTCAAGATAAAGTCCAAAAGCTCTAGGTATGGGTTAAGTAATTGTATAAGCTTTTATTCATTGTACATATTTAAAGAATTGTCTGAAATTAGGTTTGTGTTGCTGCTTGTAGAGAGAGAGTAAAAAAACTACTTTTCTGGATCGTATTTTCAACTTATCTCCTTGTAGGTTTACTCAAATGTCAAGCAAGGGGACTCGTTGGATGCATAATTATATTATGCATCCAACAAGTATCCATGTTGCATACTTTTAATAACATCCACACCATGAAAAATTGGAAATACATTAAAAAACGTGTTTCTAGTGACAGAAAAGATGTTTTTTAATGTATTTTCGATTTTTCATGGTGTGGGTGTTGTTAAAAGTATGCAACATGGATACTCATTGGATGGATAATTTAATTATGCATCCAACGAGTTCCCCCCGCTTGAAATTTGAGTAAACCTACAAGGAGATAAGTTGAAAATATGATCCAAAAAAGTAGTTTTTATTTTTTCCCTCCAATTTTTTTACATGCACCTTGTTTGAATTTAAAATCATTTTGATTGGCTAATATGCGATGACAAGAAATTGTACTTCAGGGTTGAAAGGCCCATTTTTCATCCAAATTTCCTCTAATTAGTATAGGTTTTGGTTAAAAATCAATATATTTGGAGAATATAATAATTCATTTTTGTTTTGTTTTTTCTTTTCCTTTCCTCAAAACATATATATTTTTATATTAGATCAGTTGAATTTACACTCAAAAATTGTTTGACACACATGATATACATTTTTGTCAAGAGGGCCAAGCTAATCTACATTTCAATATGACATAGGTTGTTGTTGTAGTCTAACAAATGCAAATGCCCAAGATCAGGAAAAGACAATGGGAGAAAATGCAGATGCCTAAGATCAGGAAAAGACAATGGGAGAAAATGCAGATGCCCAAGATCAGGAAAATACAATTGTGATTCTTGATTTGGTACCACTCGTAGAAAAATTTGACAATACAACTGCATTCTTGATTTTTGAGAGATTTTGGCAAAAGAACGTTCTCATTAACATGACCATTTTTGGTGACTATTGGGTAATATTTGTTGCTTACCTAGGTATGTGACCCTTTTCCAGAATTTGGAAAGATGGTGTTAACTGTTGTAAATTTTATTCTCATATCAGTCCATAAGGAATTCTATTTAAGGGTGCTAGCTCAATGGTAGAGCACCTGCCTTATAGGAAGGAGGTTGGTGGTTCGATTCCTCCGTGCCCTATTTATATTCTGAAACCACTAAAAAGAGATAAATGACTAAAATAATGACCAAAATTTGCATATAAATGACTACCGGTACAACATGAGAGATAAGTGACAAAAAAAATGACCAAAATATGCATATAAATGACCACCTTTGAGTTGGCGATTGCTGGTACCAAATTAGCTGTCATTTATCACATGACAAAAAATGTGGTCATGAATTGTGACAATTAATGACCAAATATATGACCAAATTAATGACCAAATATACGACCAAATATATGACCACAAGATAAGCTATAAATGGCCAAGCTAAATATGACCACATTTTTGGTTGCGTGATATATGACCGCTAATTTGCTACCATTGGTCACCAACTCAAAAGTGGTCATTTATATGCAGATTTTGGTTGTTTTTTGGGTCACTTATCTCTCATTTTGTACTAGTGAACTTTTGATCCATGACATTCCAGAAAATGACCCTTAGAGGAGATGTCGTAGATATATTGAAGAATATGTGGTAAGAGTTTCATATATTTATTCATTAAATGTTAAGAGTTATACTTGTTGAATTTTAGGGTTTGTGACAATGACAAAGACAATGAAAATTCAAGAGAAGAAGGTTGACAAAATCTTGCATAACTTTCTCACACGGTATCAAAATCACAAACTTGTTGGCACGTTGGATCAACATACTTAATGATGATCTTGGTAATTATCTTGGCACATTCTATGATAATATTGGCATATATATTATTGGTGATTGTATTGAAATATTCCATGCTAATGTTATTGGCATGAGATCTCTCTAAGCTTTTGGAATGTACTATGAGGTCTATGATGTAAGGGTTTGAAGGTGCAAATAGATGAAGTCTATTGGTGATTATTTATGGGATTTGATTACAGTCTTTGGAGGCATATTTTTTGTCTTGCTATACATCTGAAGTATATCTTGGAAGAAGTTGTTGGCATTCTTGGAGGACATATTTGAGGAATGTACAGGTTGACATTGTGATAGAGATAGTTTTTGTCGCATTTTGACAGAGACAATGGTTGTGTCATTATGATGAACAGGGATTGTTATAGTGACATCAATACAATGATTGTTACAATGATAGATATAGGTACATGGACAGTGATACAGGTACAAGGACATAGATACATGAATAGGTTGATGGAGACAGTGATACAATGGAAGTGGAATATTGTTCTTCTTATTCATATCAGGGTGGCAGGACGGGGCAAGGATAGTTGATTGAAGTCTCCTATAGGTTGGTTCTTTTGATATCAGGGAGTTTGGGATTCCTTCCAGTTGGTTTCCAGTAAAAATATTTAGTTGGAGTTTACTGAGGACTGGTGTCCTATATATAGGATGGAAATTATGAAAAACAAGGGGTTGTAGCCTCCTTCTAGTTGGAGTTAGTAAACCAAGGAGTTGGAGCCTCCTTCCAGTTGGTGCAGGTAAATTTGGGAGTTGGAGCTTCCTTCAAGCTGGATATTGTAAAATAGGGGGTTGGTGCTGGGGTGCTTCCTATGAATGAAATCTTGTTATTCTTATATAAGAAAAGAATTATGTGGTTTTCTCTTGTCTATGTTTCAGATCCACGTTAAATCTCTTGTGCATTGTGTATGATGTTATGTGTTGGTTTTATGTGATGATGAATGACATTGTTAATGGTTAATTTTACATGTTGTTCTTAAGGTTAAAAGTGTTAAAAAGTGCTAAATATTGGTTCAACCCCCCTTGTACTATAATTTTCCAAAATTCAATTGGTATTAGAGTCAATTCCTTCAAGAGAGTCTGATAGCTGGAATGGAGATCTCTAGAGCACATGGATGAACATGAAAGTCTCTACTCTGCAGATAAGGTTCGATTGTTCTATGGATCAACTTTTGATCATTGGATTATAATAATGAGACTCCATTTACATGCAAAAGGTTTTGATATCTAGAAATCTGTTGTAAATGGTTACATCGCTCCAAAAAGACCACAAAAAACTGTACCCATGAAGGAGATAAGAAATAATAATGCAATGGAAATGGATATCATCTTGCATGGAATAGATGATCATGTGAAAGATAAGTTGGAAAGTGTTCATCAGCTAAAGAGATCTGGGACAAGGTACAAAATTTCTGCACAAAAGGACCCCTTTGTTAGCATTATTTTTGTCCCAAGTACCTAAGAAGATTGGGTAAATAGTTCATGAGGTTTGGAGTCCAAAGAAGGCTTAAAAAGTGTAACGGAAGTAATCTTACCTTATGGAGACTACAAATTTATGCCAATAGGCCCAAGTGATTAAAATATTAAGCAGAGGCGTGTTGTTGGAGCAACATCCCCCCCCCCAAATTTTGTACATATTGGGGCCCCCTCCTTTCACTTTTTCTAGAAAGACTGCCTAAAGAAGTTAATTCTCCTTTTAACTTAGTTTTGTTTTTAGCTGAGGAATCTGCTTTTAAAAATTGAAGTTTTTCTTCTAAGTTAGAATTCACGATTCTCTCCCGAAACTGCGGAAGAAGATCAAGTTTCTCTCTTGAAACTGCAGAAGCAATTTGCATATCTCTCCCGAAACTGCGGAAGCAATTCACAAAAATCTCTCGAAGCTATGGAAGCATTCATGAAACTCTCTCGAAACTGCGAAAGAAATTCACGAAACTCTCCCGAAACTGTAGAAGCATTCATGATTCTCTTCTGAAACTGTGGAAGCAATTCACGAAATTCTCCCGAAACTGTGGAAGCAATCATGATTTTCTTCCGAAACTGCGGAAGCAATTCACGAAACTCTCCCGAAACTACGGAAGCATTCATGATTCCCTTCCGAAACTACGGAAGCAATTCACGAAACTCTTTCAAAACTGCGGAAGCAATTCACGAAACTCTCTCGAAGCTGCGGAAGCATTCATGAAACTCTCTCGAAACTACGGCAGCAATTCACGAAACTCTCCCGAAACTGCGGAAGCATTCATGAAACTCTCCCGAAACTGCGGAAGCATTCACGATTCTCTTCCGAAACTGTGGAAGCAATTCACGAAATTATTCCGCAATTGCGGATGAAACTCGTAAGTTTGCCCCGCAACCAGCGGTCATGCTTAAATGTCGAGACGGCTTGAAATGACCGTACCGTACAAGGCATTAAAACCCCGTTTTAATGACACAACTAACCCGTTTAAATATCGCACGTGTCTAACCTTTTCTAAGGACAGTGGGGGTTTCATTGATTTCTTTGTTTGTTTATCGTTCAAAGAACGTCGTTAGGAAGACCACGTCAGCTCGCTCCAGCTCAGTGCATCCACAACCGCGTCCACCTCACTCAACCACTGTCTCGTGTCTAGTAGGCTTTTTAACTGCCTTCTTTGTTTTATCTCCACGTCGAATTACTTTTTGGGTCTTCCCGTTCATAATGTGGCCGATAGACATTGGTATCATAGGTCATTTTTTTTGTTTATTACGGCCATCGTGGCCCCTTAGGTTTCTCATTCCTACTAGCTGAAAGCCGTAGGCATGACCATCCAAGTTTTTCACTGACCACATTCCCATCGTTTTCCTACCCTGATTCAAGCCTCATACCGGCCACGCACCATTTCAAAAGTATTATTAATGACAGTAGTGGTCAGTTGAGATACTCGACCACTCACCTTTTTAGGCTCAGTTAATGAATGTGGAAAACAGTCCCCTGTTTCATCGTTTATTCATAGGATTTTTTCACTCCAGGTCGACCCGCCATTGACCATTAGAAGTGCTATGATGAAGGATACCCTCTCTCCAAGGGATAGGAGGGAAGCAAGTTTTTTACACGTCATATGCTTACCTTTTCGGAAGCATTCCAAAAGCTCCTGACTATGCATTATCTCCCTAGAATAATCAAGTCTCAGAACCATATTTCATTTTCTGAAGTGATCTATTTTGCTTCCCCAGCATGCAGCTTCATAATTTGTCTTTATTTCTCATTAGCATGATGAATTTGTCCTTCTCTTTGTTACACTCTCATAAAATGTTGCATTTTTTTTATAATGATTCACATTTGGTTGCTAGCAGGGATAAGCCAGGATGCCAAAAGGTGGTAGAAAGAAAACTAAAGTGATGGAACCAGAGCCAGTGCAACTAAGGACTGAAACTATGTTCCAAGACACTAAGTGTACCATCGACGTTCCTCCCGAGGTTCGTTGGGGAGATGTTTACCGGATGATCAGGGACCAGGATATCCCAGATGTATTATTGGAAGAAGAACAAATCTACCTTAACATCAGAACTTTCGGCATAGCTAGGGCTTCTACCCGCCCTGAATTGTTCCCATGCTCTGAAGTGATCGGGTGGATACTGGAACATGCCAACCTAGAGACAAGAGTGTTGCATGACAGCAAGGGAGAACCTTTCACTTCATTCCATCCAGCGTATATTGCTGCAGCCTATAAATTCTCACATCCCCAACAAGCTCTAAATGATGAATGGTTGGGAAAGATGAACAATATTGAGATGGAAAAAAAATTATTGGTCACAGGAAAGCACTTGAGAAAGAGAGGTAATGATGAATATGATGTTCAGAACCTAAGACCTCCTTTTAGGTTAATCACCCTAATGATATGCAGAATTTTCGGCATTCCCGATGGCACTGTATATAGGATACAATGGGCCCCCATCATCCACTTCAGAGCGTTCAAAGGTACTGTGTTTGACTAGGCTACTATCCTTTCGGACAGTTTGGCATCCACAGTGGCTGCTGCAAGAGAAGGTATGGCCTTAAAAAAGTCATAATTTTACATGTCTTCCTATCTCATTGACTATATTTTGGCCAAACTATCTTTCCCCAGCCTAGGTTGCACATGGGATAAATCCAACACCCTGGTCTACATTGCTTATAAAATAATGTGGGCTCAAAATTACAGATCAAGCTATAAGCTCATCTGCGAAGAGTTCATCATGCCTCTATATGAGCAGATATTCAAGGAAGAGCCCAACTGTCTATCAGAAAATGCCATGGAGGTCGTGGAAAACTATGGCGATTTTTATTTCTCAGAGCAGGGCACCTACATCAGGATGTTTGGAGGTACCAAAGAACCATACATTTTTCCAAAATAAGCTACTGATTATGTAGTCCTCAAGGAAGCAGTCAGGCAAATTTTCCTTGATGGAATACGAGGGGTGCTTAACAAGCAACATAAGGTTTCTTTCCCTCCTTGGCCCTTCTACATAGGAGCCTACAAATTCTCAGGGGTTGCATCAGCTGAGGAATTCGTTCAAGAGCTGAAAGCTTTCCACTTTGGTGAAATGATCTTCCATAGAAATGATAGGCGAAGCAATGTTGTCAAGCATTGCAAAGAAATTTATGCTCATTTTGAATATGCTCATTACTATGATGCCGAGGAAGAAGTGTTCAGAGGAATCAACAACATGACTGAGTTGCAGATTTGTCATCAAGGCAGTGGAGCAAGCTCTATCTCTACCCCAGCCCGAAAAGCCAGCCTACAGAAAGAGAGAGAAGCAGTTGATGCCCGAGATTAAGAAGAACAAAGATTGAAAGAGGAAGCAATGCTATAGCAAGAAGAAGAAGTTGCAGGGTTGCAGCAAGAAGCTGAAGATGCAAGATTGCAGACAGAATCTAAGGAAGCAAGGCTGCAACAAGAAGCAGAAGATGCAAGGCTACAGAAAGAAGCTGAAGATGCAGAGCAGATGGAAGAAAGTGAAAACCAGCAGCAAGCTGAAGAAGAAGAGAGACGGTGTAAAGCTGAAGAGGAACAAAAGGCAGAAGAAGAACTTAAGACCGATGAAGATGCCCAGGTAGGTGGCTCCGACACCCAAGATATGGAAACAGATGTATCTCATGTAGGTGTTCCCGGAACCCGAAATGTGGAAGCAGACACATCGAGAGCAGGTGTTCCCGGCACCCAAAATGTGGAGGCAGACACAGCTCAAGCAGGTGTCTCCGACACCCAAAATGTGGGAACAGACGCGTCTCAAGTAGTCCAGACCCCACCCATAGAAGCAGAAATACATGTAATAAACCTCCCAATCGTCCCTTACACTCCATCAGAAGATCATACTGTGTCCCAATGGGATGAATTTGTGTATGATAAGAAGAGGAAGGTAGTAGTCTTGAAATCGGAAGAGAGGATAAAGATACTCTTCCAAGAAGATATTGTTACCCGGCGGGAGACCACGGTGATGCAAAATACAAATAAGGATCCCATAGCCATGGCATCCGCCGCTGTGTCAGCAACAAAAGCAACACAGGACAATGTGGTCGATATGGTTATAGAAGTTGAGTCAGCAAAGAGGAGAGCTTGCATGTTACAACATACTGTGGCTAATGAGCAAGCTTACAGGGATCTTGTAGGAATAATTATAATCACCTGTCTGTTGAGCACAAAGAATTATCAGATAAGTATCACCATTTAGAAGAAGAAAATGAGCACCTTGCAGTCCAGATGATGGTTTTAGAAGCAGAAAAGAACGATTCGGAAGCTATAGTTTCTCATCTGCAAGAAGATAAGAAAACAATGGTTGAGCAATTAGAACAGGCAGAGAGCAGAGCAATAGATATGTCTCCCTTTCATGAGCTGTCCTGCGACATTCTGAGACAAATGCACACCAGGAAAGAACTGATTACTGAGGAATTGTGCAGGCTCAAAGCCATGATGGCTAGATTGAAAGAAGTCAATGCAGAGGCCAATAGGCTTAAGGGAAAATATACTCGGGTTAAAGCAAACATCCTAAGCCATATGGAATGGAGAGAAGGGAAGGGTGATTTCCCCAAGCATCTCCCATTCAAGTCTGTAGATGATTTTAACGAAGATCTAGCCCTTATGGAATTCTGCAGGAACTGTAGCCTTAAGGTAATGGCTAAGATCCAAGGAACAATGGATAAAAGTAACAGCCTTTATCAAAAAATCCATGAAGTGCATGATAAGTGCAAGATAAGTTTTCCTCAGTCCCTCGATGAGTTCCCAAGCAAAGGGAAACGTTTATCAGACTTGAGGGAAGAGCTAGGCATTCAACTAGAATATGTAAGAAAGATTGATGTCTTAGCCACTCATGATCTGCATCACTATATTGGACTATCATCAATTTACAGTCATTTGCTTGAAGAAATCCACCAAGCAGCAGTTGTAGAAATTCAGGGTGTTGAAGCAGAGCTTGGCAAGCATGTGACTTCCCAGAAGATCTTGCTCCCTTCCCTAGCAAATGTGGTTATCAGAGAAACTGGTATTTGGTTCAGTTACATAGAAGAGGAGGAAAAGAAAGAAGCACTAGCAGTAGTATCTGGTCCAAGCACCTCTCTGCCAGCAGAAGCACCTTCCCAAGGATGAACACGCTGATCCTAAAGCGTTGTTCCTATTTTTTTGTATTTTGGCCTCCCTATGTTTAAAGCGTAGAATCACTGGATAGCTGTCATTTTCTTTTTGAGAAATTTTCTGTCTTAAGAAAAGGGCCACGATTTGTTTATTGAGAGGAATAGTCTGTAGAGGACATGTGTAAAGAGCGAGGTGGCAGCCCAAGAGGCATTTTGTAAAGATATAAATAGAATTTTAAGGAATAGTGAAAGGACTTTTTGCAGGGAAATAATTTTTCTTAACTTTTACGAGCTATCTTGCACTTGTTTCAAGAAAATGAAATGTACCTAATAAGAGCCTAGAGAAGAAGTATTTTGCATGGAAATGGATGTTGGATGCATGATGGATTATTCTTGTGACCTTCATATTCTACTGTGAGATCTTTCTTTGCTATCTTGAATTATTTCTCTATATTGAATGATCTTACTGTTTCTTGTGCAAATGAATTTTTCTCCTACATGAGTAATGGAATGTGTTATATGTAAATTGGAAGCTATCTTCTAATATCTCTTGCTTTCTCACTGTAGATCTATCTCTATGATTTAATGGCTATCTGTTGATCTTTAGATAACTGTTCCAGCACATTACTCATACTTATAATTTTTCTCCTTGTAGGGATAGTTTAGTTTTATTTCAGTTTTAAATACAGATTTGTTTCAAGTTCGGCATTTAGATTAAGTTAGTTTAGGCACTTGCATATCATTCTAAACCATAAAATAAAAAATAACGGTGGATCGGGCCATAACCGATATAATTGAAGCAAATCTCCAAAATCAACGGTTGCCGGAACCGCTAACCGGACAGATTCCCCATACCAAACAGTGGACAATCTAATTGGGATAGTCTACCAGGGAGAATCCCTTTCTGCTTGATGCTGCGATCTTCGGGGCATCAACAGTTTTTGGCGCTAGAAGGAGGGCCTAAAAGTGCATGGCTGATAAAGGAAAATCTCCCACTGTAAAAAATGTTACTGAAAACCCACTTAAAAAAGGAATTTCAGATAGCCCAAATCTTGAAGTAGCAAACCAAGAAAACCTCGTCTCTGATTCTGAACCTCAAGAAGCATTGTATGCTATGCCTTTTGCAAAAATAGAAGATTTGAGGAGGCATACACAATCTTATGTTAGATAGCTAGGTGGTTTAAACGCAGTAAATTTTCTCCCTAGGAAAAGTTCTCCTAGAAAAGAGCGACAGTACACCCGTGATTCGATTCTTGTGCAAAATTTTGAAGAGCTTGTGAATTTAACTTTAGAAGAAATTGCAGAACCCTAGAATAAGGTTGATCTTGAAAACCCAGAAAATATTTCAGATCAGCAAAGTCTTGGAGAACTTATTACTCCAAAGAACACAACATTGAATTCACCATACAATTCTCCACCAGATTCTCCACATAGATACATGGTTGTACCTGCTTGGAGAGCAAGGGGGGCGTTGAATCTGGCTGGGCCATTCCACAACCTTCCAAACAATCCAGAGAAAGTCTTGCCTAAATTCGACCCAGGGAAAGCCATTTCGACCGAAGATCATCTCAAGAGTTTTTATTTAGCTCTAAATCTTTTGAATGTGCAACATGAAGATGTAGTCTGTAGGATGTTTCCATACACATTTGAGCCAAAAGTATCGTCCTGGTATTTTAGCTTACAACCTAGCTCGATCTCGAGCTGGGATGATTTTGAAAAATGTTTCTTAAAGAAATATGGAAACCAAAAAACTGTAGCTACACTTATGAAAGAACTATTGTCCATGAGAATGGAAAAGAAAGAAAAGGTTCAAGACTTCAACCAAAGGTTCACAACACTCTTAAATAATTTCACTGAAGCAAATAAACCAGCAGAGGAATCTCACAGCTCTTGAAGGACCCATAGCAATGTTCGTTAAAAGATCTAAGAAAACCACCCTGATAGAGAATTTCGAAGAAGCTAGAAAGGTGGAAGAAGAAGCAGATAGCATTGCTAAACATGCCTTAGATGTAGAAACAAAACCAGCAGTCAATAAAAAAACCTTGCTGCTCACTAGAGGTAAAGAAGTGTCATCAACAGACATGGAGAATGTAGTTAAGATTATGCAGAAGTTGTCCAATAAAATTGTAGATCTCGAGAAAGATAAGGCTGCTAGTACATCTAGGAAACCTTTCAAGACATTTTACAAAAAGAGGGAAGACAGCGATCAACCTCATCCACCCATGAATACTTCCCCTGTTTTAAACCTCAATGAAATAGGGATGGAAAACTTCTGCACCTTTCATCAAGAACCGCATTCAGAGAAGAGCTGCCCACAATGGATAAACTCTATGAGTTTAGTCATGAACCAAATGTTGGATTCACAGATTCCAGATCAAGACGATCCTCTAGAGGAATCGAGCCCTGAATTAGAAGAACCACCTCCAGACACCACTATGGTGCTATGGGATTGGGTACCTTTAACTGAATTAGTAGAAGAAGATCCCATAGAAAGCTCTCCCTCTGCTGTAAACATTAATACTCCCAGTAAAGGTCCTATTACGGATCCTGTGCCAGAATTGACTCCTCCCAATCTTAAAGTTTCAAAATAACTACCTAGAAGACATATAGGAATCATTCCACCGCAACCTAAAGCTATCCAAACAGCAGCCAAATAGCCAAACATTGACACCATAGTTCAACAACCAAAGCTCACAATGAATAAAATAGACAATCCGGCCAGAATTGGGAACGATTCTGATATAGGATATGACATTATTGAGGATATAAAGAAAGTCAAAGCAAATGTGTCAATATTCGATATGTGCAGTTTGCCTCAACAACGAGATAAGCTGCTGCATGCTCTGCAACCCCAACCCAGCACTCCATTAACGGATACTCAAGAAGATCCCGACATTAATGAGGCTACTATCGGTAGGAAATCTAAATCCCAGACGTTGCCATTCCTGTTGACCTTTGAAATTTTCAATCATAATGTTCACAAATGCTTGGTATATTCTGGAGCATCTTCAAATGTCATGCCGTTGTCAATTTGTAAAAAAATTAACGGGAAACCTATCCCATCTCCGACCCAAATCATTCAGTTAGATAGAATTGCTGTCAAAGTTATCGGGGAAATGAAAGATGTCCTCATTAGACTATCAGCCGACTCTAGAGTCTGTCAGTTTATTGACATAATGGTAGTTGATATTCCTGAGGCCTATGGTTTGATCCTAAGTAGGGACTGGTCCACAAAGCTGAATGGTTACTTTGCAACTGATTGGTCTCATCTGTGGTTTCCTTATCAAAATAGACAGAATCAGATCAAAGTCCTGAGAGAACCACACATGAAACAAAATGTAACTCAACTAGAGGGAAAGAATGAGGCTGTAACCTTCTCATCCTCGGCTCTGGGGAATTATTTCTTAGAAATTGATCCTGGTAATTATCATTCTTAAACTATCAGCCATGAATCAGATGAACAGTCCAATCTCCTTCATTTTTCTCGGACTGGTGATGTTGACTATAATATAGTTAGTTTAGTCACTGACTTAGACCATAAAGATACTAATTTAGCTAAATCAAAAGATCTGTTTTGGACATTATACTTTGACGGTTCTAAAACTTTGGAAGGATCCGAAGCTGGTTGTGTCCTGATGGATGCAGAAAGAAATAAGTATTTTTTTTCTTGTAGGTTAGAATTTGAATGTACTAACACTGCGGAATATGAAGCTTTGGTCCACGGATTAAAGAAGGCCATCAATTTAAATGTTAAATACTTGAAGGTTTTCGGTGACTCAGAAATAGTTGTGAGACAGGTAAGAGACACCATTCACTGTCTCTCACCTCATTTGAAGGGTTATCAGGCTGAGGTATGAGATTTAATTATGCATTTTGATGCTTTCAATATAAAGTCTATTCCTAGATTGCAAAATTCTGCAGCTGATTTGTAAGCAACATCCGCTTCTAGATTGGTACCATCTAATAACAAATGATCAATTGAATTAATTTTCAGGCCCTCCGTTCTTGACAACGTCACAAACTTCAGGGTTTTCGATGATGACAAACAGATTATCAGTTTTCTAACGAATGAAGACAGTTTCCAAGGAGCTGTGATAGATGAAGAAGAACACGATTCTAATTTGCTAAAGAAGGATGCAAATAAAGGAAATTTCATCCCCAAAGGGGTAAGGTCACTCGAAATGTTGTTTGACCTTCAAAGTAAGTTCAAAAGGCCAGCGAACACCAAAAATAACAGTTCATCAATGCAGCATGAGTTAGTTAATTTAGGTACCGAGGCAGAACCAAAATTTGTCAACCTTGGCAAATGTTGTTCACTGGGAGAAAGAGATAGGTTCATCAAACTGTTTAGACAGTATAAGCATGTTTTTGCATGGACATATGAGGATCTGAAAACATATGACGTCCACATTATTCATCATGTTATACCAATGAAAGCGGGTGTCAAACCTTTTCAGCAGCAATTAAGAAGGATGAATCCTACTTTGGAACCTAGGATTCAAAAGGAATTGAAGAAACTCCTGGACGCTAAAATAATATTTAAGGTCCGGCACTCTGAGTGGGTTTCTAACTTAGTTCCCGTAAGAAAGAAGTCAGGAGAGATAAGACTATGTGTGGAATTCAAAAATTTGAACAGAGCTTCAGAAAAAGACAACTATCCCGTCCCTGCAATGGAACAAATTCTTCAAATGGTGTCGGGATCTGAGCTATTTTCTCTTCTCAATGGTTTCTCTGGCTACAATCAAGTATTAGTAGCCAAAGAAGATCGTCTTAAGAATACTTTCTGCACTAAGTGGGGAACTTTCGCATATAGAAGGATGCCATTCAGCCTGATAAACGCAGGAGCTACATTCCATCGAGCAATGGATATCGCCTTCTGAGGATTGGGTGGGAGGTGTGTTGTTGTCTACCTAGATTATGTGACAGTTTTTTCAAAGAAAAGGGAAGATCATGTTGTCCATTTGAAGCATATTTTTTATCACTGTCGGAAATATGGTATTTCATTGAATCCCAAGAAGAGTGTGTTCATTGTTCCCGAAGGTAAACTCTTGGGCCATATCATTTCCAAAGGAGGAGTGTCAATAGATCAGGAAAGAGTACAAGCTATCAATAGAATTCCAATGCCTTATAACAAAAAATCTATGCAGTCCTTTATGGGCACTATCAATTTCGTCCGAAGATTTGTTCCAGATTTCGCACAAATTGTTAAACCTTTGCAACAAATGGTTAAACAAAGCATACAGTTCAAGTGGACAGATTTAGAAAAGGATGCATTTAGAGACATTAAGGTAGCCATAGCTAAAGCTCCTTCCTTAAGAAGCCCATATTTTGATAAGGATTTTATCATGTATACCTTTGCTTCGGATGACTCCCTCGCAGCTATACTCACGCAAAAGGTGGAGCTAGGGGACGAATACCCAATCTCGTTTATGCGCACTGTTTTGGAAGGGGCTGAGCTAAACTATCCCATGGTTGACAAGCATGCATATGCTGTCTTCAAAGCAATTAAATAGTTCAGACCATATATTCTTAAGAACAGAACTAAAGTTATAGTTCCCCACCCAGCTGTTAGATCCCTCTTCGTCCAAAAGGAACTAGGAGAAAGGAGGGGAAACTGGGTCACAACTCTTCAAGAATATGACTTAGAATTTAAACCATCCATTATCATCAAAGGACAAGGCTTGTGCAAATTGCTTACAGGAAATGTGACTGATGAAGAGCAACATTGGAAGAATGAAGCTGAACTAAACTCAGTTGAAGTATGTCCTATCTTCACAACTCCTCAGTCATGGTATAGAGATCTGGTTCATTATTTGCAGCAAGGACACCTACCTGAACACTGGAGCTCTAAGCAAAGAAGGGCACTCCGTTTGAAATTAGTAGCTTATCAAATCATTGATGGGATAATTTTCAGAAAGAATTATGATGGAATTTTTCTTAGATGTCTAGAAAAGGAAGATGTAAGTAAAGTTGTTAAAGAATTACATGATGGCCCCACAGGTGGACATTATTCAGGGGAGAGAACAACCCACAAGATACTTAGAGTTGGATATTATTGGCCCACTCTGTTCCGAGATGCCCATGCGTATGCACGAAACTGTGATGTATGTCAAAGAAGTGTCGGGAAATTACCTAAGGCAGCAGGACCCTTGCAGCTGGTTATCATCTCTGAACCTTTTGAACAGTGGGGTATAGATGTTATTGGAGAGATAAATCCAAATTCTTCTTTCCAATATCGATACATCCTGACGGCTACCGACTACTTCACTAGATGGACGGAGGCTATCCCGTTGCGCAAGATCAATGAAGATATGGTCATCAGTTTCTTGAAGGAAAACATCATAACCAGGTTTGGGGTTCCAATTTCCCTTGTTTTTGATAATGCTCCCTATTTTTCGTCTTTTAAGATAAATGAATTTGTTTATGAATGGGGGATTAAGCTGCATTATTCAGCCAACTATTACCCTCAAGGAAATGGATTAGCTAAATCTTCAAACAAAAACCTCATTCGAATTCTCAAGAAGACTGTGATAGAAAATCAACGAAGTTGGCATATAGCTCTCCCAAACGCCTTATGGGCAGATAGGGTGACTCCAAAGAATGCATTAGGGGTTTCCCCTTTCACTCTTGTCTATGGCAAGGAAGCCACCCTTCCTCCCAACATCTTGCTTCCATCCTTACAGTTGTCCCAAGCCTCTCGGGGGTCTGGTAGCCAAGTCTTACAATCCAGGATCAATACCCTGCTTCAACTTGAAGAAGCCTGACAGAAAGCTAAAGACCGATTCCATCAACACCAAGACATAGTCAAGAGATGGTTTGATAAGAGGAAGTCTAGTAAAAGAAGTTTTGAAGTTGGGGATTTAGTCCTGAAATGGGATCATAATCATGAAGGCAAAGGGATGCACACGAAATTCCAACATTTATGGATAGGCCCTTACCAAATTTCGGCAAAGATAGGCCCATCCACTTATAAGTTGGCAGACCTCGATGGAGAAGAAGTAGCCCTTCCTCTCAATGGCTTCGCCCTGAAACAATACTTTGCATAGTCTCACTGGGACTTTCTGTACATAAATAAATTTCTCTTTTATGTTCCTTTAGCCCTTTGTTTTTATTGTTTTCACCTATGATGTTTCTTTTCTCGTCATTTGAGCCTTTTGTACAAAGTTTGTTTTCTGAAAGCTCATGCGGTTGAGTTTCTCATCAAGATAGATCTCTCAAAGAAATCTCACAATTTATGAATCCGAAACTATGCTCGAATGAAAGCTTATCTATGTATTGTGCTCTTGCTGAACATCGTTCAGAAGGAAGGAAGCCTATTCTGCTAGTCACACTAATCCTGTTTAAATAGCAGAGATCTGTGACTATCTTTATTACTATCTTCGGGCTCCACCCACTATCACACTTAAAGGCATCTTAAGAAGGTCATTGAAGTTGGACCCATTAAGAGTAGCGCATCCCGAGGGCATAGGGTATTGAAATGACTCCATGCTGCAAATTTAATAGCCAAAATGGCTTTGATCAAGGGTCTGTTTTCCAGAAATTCTCGCCTCAATTGAAGCATGGATAAGACATAATCAAATCATGTAAGTCAAGAAGGTTGTCCAAAAGGCTCAGCTCAAATTAGGCTCCTCTCCGTTCGTGAGGCTTGATCAAATCAATAAAATCTCTCTATCACACAAAATGTCATTATGGATTGAGGAGCCAAAATCAAAGATCATGTCTAAAGAAAACATTTCTGGAAGGCTCAAATAGTAAAGCTATCAAAAGTATAAACATCCAAAAGGATGCAAGCGACATGGGAATGAGGAACAAGAGCAATACTGTCCATGAGAAAGTGTTGCAAATCCTGTGGAGTCCGATAGTAGTAGCCATCTGAAAGATGAATCTTCTAAAATGAACCCCACATGTTGGCCCTTTGAGAGTTTTAAAGAAGTCTCTATCAAAGCTCCCCTTTCCCCAATGGCTAGCAAATAAAGTGACTTTTTCCTTCACTAAGATTCAAGTGCTCAACTGAGTATTGCATATAAAATGGATATCTTTTAAGAAGGTTTCAGATCATCGAGAGAAATGTTTCAGAGATCTGTGTTCGCCAGTGACTCGCCAATTGTTGTTGGAGCAACATCGCCCCCCAAAAAAATTTGTACATATTGGGGCCCCCTCCTTTCACTTTTTCTAGAAAGACTGCCTAAAGAAGTTAATTATCCTTTTAACTTAGTTTTGTTTTCAACTGAGGAATATGCTTTTAAAAATTGAAGTTTTTCTTCTAAGTTAAACTTCACAATTCTCTCCTGAAACTGCGGAAGAAGCTCAAGTTTCTCTCTTGAAACTGCAGAAGCAATTTGCATATCTCTCTCGAAACTGCAGAAGCAATTCACGAAACTCTCTCAAAGCTGCGGAAGCATTCATGAAACTCTCTCGAAACTGCAGAAGAAATTCACGAAACTCTCCCAAAACTGCGGAAGCATTCATGATTCTCTTCCGAAACTGTGGAAGCAATTCATGAAATTCTCCCAAAACTGCGGAAGCATTCATGATTCTCTTCCGAAACTGTGGAAGCAATTCATGAAACTCTCCCAAAACTGCGGAAGCATTCATGATTCTCTTCCGAAACTGCGGAAGCAATTCATGAAACTCTCCTGAAAATGCGGAAGCAATTTACGAAACTCTCTCGAAGCTACGGAAGCATTCATGAAACTCTCTCGAAACTGCAGAAGCAATTCACGAAACTCTCCCGAAACTGTGGAAGCATTCACGAAACTCTTCCGAAACTGCGGAAGCATTCATGATTCTCTTCCGAAACTGCGGAAGCAATTCACGAAATTATTCCGCAATTGCAGACGAAGCTCGTAAGTCTGCCCCACAACCGACGGTCGCGCGTAAATGCCGAGACGGATTGAAATGACCATACCGTACAGGGCATTAAAACCTTGTTTTAATGACACAGCCAACCCATTTAAATACTGCACGTGTCTAACCTTTTATAAGGACAGTGGGGGTTTCGTTGATTTCATTGTTTGTTTATCGTTCAAAGAACGCCATTAGGAAGACCGCATCACATCGCTCTAGCTGAGTGCATCCACGACCGCGTCCACCTCGCTCAACCACTGTCTCATCTCCAGGTATGCTTTTTAACCGCCATCTTTGTTTTATCTCATGTTGAATTACTTTTTGGGTATTCCCGTTCATAATGTGGCCGACAGACATTGGTAGCATAGGTTGTTTTTCTGTTTGTTATAGCCGCTGTGGCTCCTTAGGTTTCTCATTCCTACCAGCTGAAAGCCGTAGCCATGACTATCCAATTTTTTCACTGACTGCATTCCCATCATTTTCCTACCCTGATTCAAGCCTCATACCAGCCATGCACCATTTCGCAAGTATTATTAATGACAGTAGTGGTCAGTTGAGATACTTGAACACTCACCATTTTAGGCTCAGTTAATGAATGTGGAAAACAGTCCCCTGTTTCATCGTTTATTCATAGGATTTTTTCACTCCAGGTCGACCCGCCATTGACCATTAGAAGTGCTACGATGAAGGATACCCTCTCTCCAAGGGCTAGGAGGGAAGCAGGTTTTTTACATGTCATATGCTTACCTTTTTGGAAGCATTCCAAAATCTCCTGACTAGACATTGTCTCCTTAGAATAATCAAGTCTCAGAACCATATTTCATTTTTTGAAGTGATCTATTTTGCTTCCCCAACATGCAGCTTCATAATTTGTCTATATTTCTCATTAGCATAATGAATTTGTCCTTCTCTTTTTTACACTCTCACAACATGTTGCAATTTTTTAGAATGATTCACATTTGGTTGCTAGCAGGGATAATCCAAGATGCCAAAAGGTGGTAGAAAGAAAACTAAAGTGATGGAACCAGAGCCAGTGCAACTAAGGATTGAAACTATGTTCCAAGACACTAAGTGTATCATCGGCGTTCCTCCGGAGGTCCGTTGGGGAGATGTTTACCGGATGATCAGGGACCAGGATATCCCAGATGTATTATTGGAAGAAAAACAAATCTACCTCAACATCAGAACTTCCGGCATAGCTAGGGCTTCTACCCACCTTGAATTGTTCACATGCTCTGAAGTGATCGGGTGGATACTGGAACATGCCAACCCAGAGACAAGAGTGTTACATGACAGCAAGGGAGAGCCTTTTGCTTCATTCCATCCAGCGTATATTGCTGCAGCCTACAAATTCCCACGTCCCCAATAAGCTCTAAGTGATGAATGGTTGGGCAAGAGGAACAATATTGAGATGGCCAAAAAATTATTGGTCATAGGCAAGCACTTGAGAAAGAGAGGTAATGATGAATATGATGTTCAGAACCTAAGATCTCCTTTTAGGTTAATCGCCCTGATGCTATGCAGAATTTTCGGCATGCCCAATGGCACTGTATATAGGATACAGTGGGCCCCCATTGTCACGTCCCCTCCCATCCAACCAGCTAGATGGAGAGGATCGTGACGGTTAAACCGGGCATCTAGCCCCCATATCCATTCATTAAACAAGCATTCAAATTCAAATGAATAAGAATATATACATATACAAATGCATAACATATGTGATATTAAACTGGGCATCTAGCCCTATGAAACGTTTAACCATAAGCAGGAACATAATATAACAGAGATAGATGGAACTTTATGGTTTTAAGAAAATCACAGCGGAATATTAAGAATTTCACATCCATCATACATTTAAGATGTTCATCAAATAAGTAATTGCAAGTTAATACAGGGGAATACTTATCTTATACAAAAGTAGTCCCACGCAACTGGCTATGCAACTGCAACGTTCCACCCAACCGTAGGCCAGTGTGCTCCTCAATCTCTCAGCACCACTGCCACCCCCAAGCTGGGCATGAGCTCTACAAAGAACCAGGGAACAGCAGACTCACACATAACCAAGCATACACCAAGATGAGCCAAGCCAACCTGCAATTGGGATTATCAGGCTGCTAGGACATGGAAGGGAAGAATTGCTAAGCTAGTGAGCTCCAGCACAAAGCCAGGGATAACCTTGCAAGATCTATCTAGCTTGGCACCCACAATACCTACACACCCAGCACAAGGAAGTATTCTTTTCTCTGCTATACAGTCCCTCAAGCCATACCTTCCCTATCTAGTGCTCTCAGGGTATGCATAGAAGAGTAACCAAATCCCTCTTGATCTTCTTGAGAGGTTGTCTCCCCCACTAGGTTTATCAAGCTACTTCTGTCCACTACCACTCCCAAAACTTTAATTCACAGGTTCAAACCAAAATGAGGATGCACACAACAGCAGAACCCAATTATGGGGCAAGTTAAAACGTTTTTACAGAGAGAGGCATGAGATGGGGTTTCAGCTAACTCAGGAAAACGTGGGAACCCACAAAAATGAAATGGGAAGTTAGGAAACAACCCAGGGAAGCCAAATCCGTTTTTAGAAAAGCGTCCTTGGGCATTCAGGGGAAAAAACGACTTCCATATAGTCCCCAAAACGTGGCCCTTCTCTCCCAGGCTGCTATATATACAAAAACGAACTTCCAGGCATGGAAAAATGCAGGATTTTTGCTGAAAAACGTGAAGGGAAAGACCCAGATAGCTCCAACTGCGTGAATGAGTGAAGACTGCCCATTCAGAATGCTTTGGGCACCATTTCGTGGGTGATTTCTTGCACAAGGAGGCAAAACACGAATTTCCTGGTTGATGGCTTGCCCATGCATGAAAATGGCTTGCCCATACTTCTTCATTTCCAAGGCATTAACTGCCTTAACCAATTTCTTGGGAGAATTAAATGATTGGGTGCATGAGACAAAATGGGTAGTTGGTGGTTTATGGGTTTCCCCATTGACACATGGATTAATACCATTGGCTCAAGGGTTTGAATAATTTCCCTCCCTATTCCTTGTAGAACCATGCCCCATCCCTTTTGTTGCATTGCATAGCCGGTTGTGGGTTTTTCATTAAAAATTCGTAATTACATGATGTCTTATATACATTGTGCCCATCTCGCATAAGAACCATAGGCATCTATTTTAATTGCCGATATATAAACGCTAAATCAATGGTGGAGCCTTGGCCTTGAGCTCCTCACCATGATTAAATATCAGTATTTACATCATTTACAAAAAGGGGGTAAAAATGGGGACGTGACACCCATCATCCACTTCGTAGCGTTGAAAGGGACTTTGTTTGACTGGGATACTATCCTTTCGGACAGTTTGGCATCCACAGTGGCTGCTGCAAGAGAAGGTTTGGCCTTAAAAAAGTCAGAATTTTACATGTCTTCCTATCTCATTGACTATATTTTGGCCAAACTATCTTTCCCCAGCCTAGGTTGCACATGGGATAAAGCCAACACCCCGGTCTACACTGCTTATAAAATAACGTGGGCTCAAAATTACAGAGCAAGCTATAAGCTCATCTGCGAAGAGTTCATCATGCCTCTATATGAGCAGATATTCAAAGAAGAGCCCAACTGTCTATCAGAAAATGCCATGGAGGGGTTGGAAAACTATGGCGATTTTTATTTCTGAGAGCAGGGCACCTGCATCAGGATGTTTGGAGGTACCAAAGCACCATACATTTTTCCAAAATACGCTACTGATTATGTAGTCCTCAAGGAAGCAGTCAGGCAAATTTTCCTTGATGGAATAGGAGGGGTACTTAACAAGCAACATAAGGCTTCTTTCCCTCCTTTTCCCTTCTGCATAAAAGCCTACAAATTCTCAGGGGTTGCATCAGCTGAGGAATTCGTTCAAGAGCTGAAAGCTTTCCACTTCGATGAAATGATCTTCCATAGAAATGATAGGCGAAGCAAGGTTGCCGAGCATTGCAAAGAAATTTCTGCTCATTTTGAATATGCTCATTACTATGATACCGAGGAAGAAGTGTTCAGAGGCATCAACAACATGAATGAGTTGCAGATTTGTCATCAAGGCAATGGAGCAAGCTCTAGCTCTACCCCAGCCCTGAAAGCCAGCCTGCAGAAAGAGAGAGAAGTAGCTGATGCCCGAGCCCAAGAAAAACAAAGATTGAAAGAGGAAGCAAGGCTACAACAAGAAGCAGAAGTTGCAAGGTTGCAGCAAGAAGCTGAAGATGCAATATTGCAGAGAGAAGCTAAGGAAGCAAGGCTGCAACAAGAAGCAGAAGATGCAAGGCTGCAGAAAGAAGATGAAGATGCAGAGTAGATGGAAGAAAGGGAAAACCAGCAGCAAGCTGAAGAAGAAGAGAGAAGGTGTAAAGCTGAAGAGGAACAAAATGCAGAAGAAGAACTTAAGACCGATGAAGATGCCCAGGCAGGTGGCTCCGGCACCCAAGATATGGAAACAGATGTATCTCAAGTAGGTGTTCCCAGCACCCAAAATGTGGAGGCAGACACATCTCAAGCAGGTGTTCCCGGCACCCAAAATGTGGAGGCAGACACAACTCAAGCAGGTGTCTCCGGCACCCAAAATGTGGGAACAGACGCATCTCAAGTAGTCTAGACCCCACCCATAGAAGCAGAAATACATGTAATAGACCTCCCAATCATCCCTTACACTCCATCAAAAGATCATACTGTGTCCCGATGGGATGAATTTGTGTATGATAAGAAGAGGAAGGCAGTAGTCTTGAAATCGGAAGAGAGGATAAAGAGACTCTTCCAAGAAGATATTGTTACCCGGCGGGAGACCACGGTGATGTAAAATACAAATAAGGCTCCCATAGCCATGGCATCCACCGCTGTGTTAGCAGCAAAATCAACACAGGACAATGTGGTCGATACGGTTAGAGAATTTGAGTCAACAAAGAGGAGAGATCGCATGTTACAACATATTGTGGCTAATGAGCAAGCTTATAGGGATCTTGTAGTGAATAAGTATAATCGCCTGTCTGTTGAGCACAAGGAATTATCAGATAAGTATCGCCATTTAGAAGAAGAAAAGGAGCACCTGGCAGTCCAGATGATGGTTTTAGAATCAGAAAAGAACGATTCGGAAGCTAGAGTTTCTCATCTGCAAGTAGATAAGCAAGAAATGGTTGAGCAATTAGAACAGGTAGAGAGCAGAGCAATAGATATGTCTCCCTTTCATGAGCTGTCCTGCGACATTCTGAGACAAATGCACGCCAGGCAGGAACTAATTACTGAGGAATTGTGCAGGCTCAAAGACATGATGGTCAGATTGAAAGAAGTCAATGCAAGGGCCAATAGGCTTAAGGGAAATATACTCGGGTTAAAGCAAACATCCTAAGCCATATGGAATGGAGAGAAGGGAAGGGTGATTTCCCCAAGCATCTCCCATTCAAGTCTGTAGATGATTTTAAAGAAGACCTAGCCCTTATGGAATTCTACATGAACTGTAGCCTTAAGCTAATGGCTAAGATCCAAGGAACAATGGATAAAAGTAACAACCTTTATCAAAAGATCCATGAAGTACATGATAAGTGCAAGATAAGTTTTCCTCAGTCCCTCGATGAGTTACCAAGCAAAGGGCAACGTTTATTAGACTTGAGGGAAGAGCTAGGCATTCAAATAGAATATGTAAGAAAGATTGATGTCTTAGCCACTGATGATCTGCATCACTATATTGGATTGTCATCAATTTACATTCATTTTCTTAAAGAAATCCACCAAGCAGCAGTTGCAGAAATTCAGGGTGTTGAAGCAGAGCTTGGCAAGCATGTGACTTCCCAGAAGATCTTGCTCCCTTCCCCAGCAAATGTGGTTATTAGAGACATTGGTATCTGGTTTAGTTACATAGCAGAGGAGGAAAAGGAAGCAGTAGCAGCAGTAGCAGCTGGTCCAAGCACCTCTCTCCCAGCAGAAGCACCTTCCCAAGGATGAACACGCTGATCCTAAAGCGTTGTTCCTATTTTTTTGTATTTTGGCCTCCCTATGTTTAAAGCGTAGAATCACTAGACAATTTTTCTTTTCTTTTTGAGGAATTTTCTGTTTTAAGAAAAGGGCCACGATTTGTTTATTGAGAGGAAAAGTCTATAGAGGACATGTGTGAAGAGCCAGGTGGTAGCCCAAGAGGCATTTTGTAAAGATATAAATAGAATTTTAGGGAATAGTGAAAGGACTTTTTGCAGGGAAATAATTTTTCTTAACTTGTACGAGCTATCTTGCACTTGTTTCAAGAAAATGAAATGTACCTAATAAGAGCCTGGAGAGGATGCCTTTTGCATGGAAATGGATGTTGGATGCATGCTGGATTATTCTTTTGACCTTTATATTCTACTGTGAGATCTTTCTTTGTTGTTTTGAATTATTTCTCTGTATTGAATGATCTTACTGTTTCTTGTGCAAATGAATTTTTCTCCTACATGAGTAATGGAATGTGTTATATGTAAATTGGAAGCTATCTTCTAATATCTCTTTCTTTCTCACTGTAGATCTATCTCTATGATTTAATGGTTGTCTGTTGATCTTTAGATAACTCTTCCAGCACATTACTCATACTTATAATTTTTCTCCTTGCAAGGATAGTTTAGGTTTATTTCAGTTTTAAATACAGATTTGTTTCGAGTTCTGCATTTAGATTAAGTTAGTTTAGGCACTTGCATATCATTCTAAACCATAAAATCAAAAAGAACGGTGGATCGGGCCATAACCGATATAATTGAAGCAAATCTCCAAAACCAACGGTTGCTGGAACCGCTAACTGGATGGATTCCCCATACCAAACGGTGGACAATCTAATTGGGATAGTCTACCGGGGAGAATCCCTTTCTTCTTGATACTGCGATCTTCGGGGTATCAACAAGGCACTAGAGCATCAACTACACAGGAGCCTAGCCAATGACCAAGGCGCTATGCAGCGGGTGTTGGTTTATCCAAGAATACTGAGAGGTGGCGGGGTGAATCAACATTTCATTTTTCAAACTTTTTATAAACAATTAGTATTAAGCACAAGTTAAATAATCATAAGTAACATGAATAATACAATTAATAATTTGAACACACATATTTATCATGGAAACCTCAAAGTTAAAAC
Organism: Larix kaempferi; assembly: GCA_027924585.1. Taxonomy (NCBI): domain Eukaryota; kingdom Viridiplantae; phylum Streptophyta; class Pinopsida; order Pinales; family Pinaceae; genus Larix; species Larix kaempferi. The sequence continues at coordinate 543,282 of BSBM01001399.1, forward strand.
TAGGAAATATTTCTTATTAATAAGCTAATCTTATACAAAATTGTTTTACAAGCACCAACTTGATGGGGAACTTAATCTCCTAGATTCTTCTGCCACTACAGAAAGGATGCACCTACACCCCTGGTTTTCTACCTGCTCAACAAAAAGGGATTCCCCAACACCCTAATTCTCCAGCCATGACTAGAAGGAGGAAACAACCCCCTTAGCAGGCCTAAACCTGCCCCAAGTACCACCCAAACACCCTCTAATTTATAATAGATTTAACTTCAGTTTTTCAGATCTTCAATGACAGCTTGAACTTTTGTAATGCTTCATCTATCCCATTTGCTTCTTTCTTGCTTCTGATATGCAATTACCAAAACTTCAGAGACACCTCTGGTCCTCTTCATACATTTGACTTGTATGGTTATATATATTTTCAAAGAACTTTGTTATTTGAAACATTGTGTCTCTTTAGGAAAATCATGCCTCTTCATAAAAAATATTGTATCCTTATCATGGCACCGATTAATCATTGATCTTTTCATAGTCTATCAATCTTGTTTTAATTAATAAGGACTTACTATTTTGTAGAGTTAACCAATTTTGGCATTCTCCAAAGTTTGCAATTTAGCCAAATTGTTCTCCAAATATACTATTTCCAAACCTCCATTCAACATAGTGGATGTCAAATCGGCGGTCAACTAAGATTTACAAATATTGTGCGTCCAATCCTTTTAATTAACCCTCGAGCATCTTTCAAAAACGAAATGATTCAAAAATGTTGGATCTTCATCAATCCACATCAACATGCGCTTAGCTAGATTTCATAAAGATTTCACATCACATCCTGAGCTTTAAAATATGAACAACGTAATCCAACGAAATTGTCCTGTACCATTGGATCGCCCCATTCAAGATCGACGGTGGCCCTGAAAATTTTAAGATCACAATTAAAAGTGGATTTCAGGTCACATTATTTGGTAGTCAACTTCATGGGCTTCATGATTGCATGCAGGGGATTCAAATGTACAGAGGGGCTTCAAATGACCAAGGGCAGTGATGGAAAAGCCGCTAAACAATTGAAAAAATCACAGCAAAAGTTGAAAACATATAAACCCCTGGCAGAATAATCATGCAGACCCACCCAGTAGAAAGTTGGCAGTGGAAAGGGGTTTTGGTGCTAGAAAGTGCATCATGGTTAAACTTGGAAAGGTGGAGTAGAAATTAAACTGCTTACCACGTGGAAAGCATTGGTGGAGTCCTCTATGAAAAAAGGTTAAAGTTAAACCGCTCATCGCAAGTTACAAAACCACCTAAGCATATGTTATATAAAAGGTTTGTTCGAAGTTTGAAAAAATGCATTTGTTGATTATTTCCTGGAGGAAAAGAAGGCACGGGAAACATGTCACGTGTCTTCATCAACAAGAACAGAATTCAAGAAGCTCACTTCACAGGTAGCTCGAAACCCTCGGTTTTCAATGTTTGTTTCCCAAATGGAGAAAAATGAAGACCTTGTTCCATTCAATGAAAGTTTAGATGAAAATGAGGCGCTTGTAGTTGATAGGGAAAGGGATATTTCAGACCCTGTTTTGTCTGTGTAGTATTTCATAGTATAAAGAGAAAATAATGGAGTTTAAGTCACAGGGAAATGATGTATTTAATTTTTTGGTTCTTTTCTGTATTATTTTTGTGTTGAACAGACCCTACAGTTCCCCAAATTCGTTGGTTGGTGTGAGGCGAATTATTAGCAGGCTGAAAGGGTAATCATTAAAGTAAATACAACCAAAATTCTATGTCGAGTCAATGCACAGACTTTCCGTGAGGTTCTAGGTTTACCTGAAACATTTCCCCAAAAACCAGAGTCATTTAACAAAGAAAATTTGGTAAAGTTGTATAGAAATTGTAGTTCGGCAGAAAAATACAAGTTTTTATTACAAGTCTTGAAAGATGGTCAGTCGCATGAAAACCTATTGTTCCCTTTGAGTATTGATATCTTTCAGCGATATACCCAATTAGTTTCGTCCTTGTTGAGTCAAATTTTAGGTCTAGATAGTGATAAGTCAATCACGTAAGTTATGTTAGGTTTCCTTCTGCAAGTAATTTCACCCATATCACAGTCGAGTCTAGTGTGTTGTTTTAATTTTGATGAATTCCTAGTTGAAGCGATTCATGTCCAGTTGGTTAATTTCCATGAGTTGAAGCATTTCATATATCAGTCATATCTCCCGAACATGTTCTTGTGTTCAAATATTTAGGAATTGATGTTTCTTGGTACCATATTTTCTCATGAACTTCCTAAACAGATCAATATGTTTGAGTTCACTAATACAATCATGGAAGAATTTTACAGAATTACTTTTAATGCTGAATTTCCCTGAGTGTTAGAAGAAATTAAAGAAACGTTGCAGCCTACACCAAAAGGCCAAACAGATGATTGGTTCTTGTATAAAGAACATACTATAATTAGAGTGTATGGTTTTATTGGAGCACCATATATGTTGCCATCATTTTTAACACCAAGGTTTTTTTCCTTAGAATTTATTAGACAAAGGTTGCATTCAGAAGAACAACATTTTGGTGTTTTCAAAAAATAATCAAATGTGAAATTCCCTCTTAAAGTTGGTCCATTCATCATTAAGACTAAGGCATCCCTATCTATAGTATAAAAATTATTGAATATCATGGATTTCCAAGAAGATGAAAGGATTACTTATGATCCTCATCAAATTATATCGCAAAGGAGATAGAAAAATAGAAACAAGGATTTTGATCATCAAACAATTGAAGGATTAAAAGAAGTGGAAAATTTATTCAAATTTGAACAAGATAAGAAAGAAGTGAATATGGAACAAACAAGCAATTTGGCAATCCTGGTTCAGACACCAGCTAAATCTGATATCATCAATAAGAGAACTATTTCAAAAGTTGATAGTATGGGAGTCAATGAAGAAGTTTCAAGCAAGAAATAAAAAGTGGAACAACAGTAGGAAATTATTAGTATGGAGGAACGAGATTTAATTGTTCCAGAAAAACTACTTTGATTTCGCAACCACCTGTAAATATGTAGCAATATTCTTTTTCATAAATAAAGGAATCTGGAAGAAACTCTCAGTATAATCCCGTATTTGATTTCCTTTCACAATATGCAAAAAAGAAGCAACATTCTTTGGAAGAAACTCTAAAATTGATCCCTCAAGTAAGGAATTTGGTAGAACAAAATTTTTCCCTTCTTACAGTTAAGGATACAGAAAGAAACACTATAATGTTTACAGTGGTGAACGAAAAGAAAGTTTCTGAAATGGAAGTTAAGCTTGATGAGATTAATATACCCAATAAGATTCAATTGCATAGACAAACATGGGATGCCATGTATTTTGATTTATTACAATCCACTTAAAAATTTTCTAAATTGCAGTATGTGATAGCAAAGCTGGAGAGTCAATTGAGGCAAGAGAAGGAAAAAAACAAAGAAAATTTGATCCAAATTAAAAGACTAGAAATGGACCTTGTGACTATGGGAGCCGAGTCAGGGAACACTCAGTGTACCAAAAGGCTCCTTGATGAAAAAGAAAATACCATTCAAATGCTTAAGAAAAAATTGAAGGTGCCAAATAATCAACATGTGCAATCTCCAGATTTGACAGCATTACAACAAGAAAAGTGTGATAATCTGCAGGGATTTAGCAACTGTAACACACTCACAATCTAACTCTTAGGATTATTTGCAAAGAAGAAGAAGCATGCATTTAATAATCACTCATAAACACAGAAATAATGGACAATGTCAATATCATACAATGAATAATGAATGTAGAGAATGTGTTACAGTAGGCTACAAAGCAGCATGATATAGGATTCGAATTAGGCAAGTAGGGTATTCGAATCACTGATCTAAGAGTCTAGTATGAATAACTATGGAGACATCAACTAGTCAGCAGTATCATTCATGAGTGGTAAGAGTCAGTCATGTGTGTTTAACTGAGTCTAACAGAACTGACTACCCATAAATCAAGGAATGGAAGCTCTAACTGGAGTGCATGAGGTTGTCTAACTCAAGTCTAGCTTGGATAACAAAGGAGACATCATCCAGTCAATAATATCAGTCATAATGGTAATAGTCAGTCAAGTGTGTCTAACTGAGTCTAACAGAACCATCTAGGAATAAATCAGGGAATGAAGACTCCAAGGGGGGCGTATGAGGCGGTCAAATAGTCAAGTGGAACTCCAAAACTAGCTAACTAAGAGATACAAGTAGTCAGCATGAGTAATCAGTGGAAGAACTACTCAATCAATGCACTAACTAAATGATAAATCTCAGTAGGTGAGATAAGGCACCCTAACTAAGTGATAACTGATGGTAGGTGAGTGAGAGTGCTCTAACTGACAGTGGTAGGTGAGAAAGGCGCACTTTCCAAGCAGATGAGTCAAGGCATGGGGGGTTCACTTAGTGAACTTGTTACATAGCACGTTCGTTCGCAAGATATTAAAGAATATCCCTAATTTCACTAAATATTGGAAACTGCCTCAAATTGTATTGTTCAACCGTCCTCCCAATATACCTTTCCAATTAATAAAACCCCGATTTTCACCAGATATTGTAGGTATCCATTTTTATCAACCCATTTTTAATATCCCCTTTATATCATATTAACAAGGTGTAACAAACAGGATCCTTAATGCGTCTTAGTATAATGCTAAAGAAAATAGTAGTATAATGCTAACAATGATCCCACTGTGATTGCAGGGGCGACTGATGAATTTGTAGCATTGGATAGTGGAAGACCCAATGAAATAGTAATGGGGAAGTTAAAATGAGTAAAAGGAAAGCCGCCAAGAGATCAATGCAACAAATAATGTAAAAGACAGATAGTCCAATAGTCAGTGCAATGCTTAGAAAATATGAGAATTACAAATGTTTCAAACTACAACCTACCAATCTACCAACACGGTTGACTCTTGGGAACGCCTTCTACAACAACTTGACATCGATAGTGCTAGGTGGGGAAGACCAGGACAGGTAGATGACTAAAGTGAGAAGAAAAGGGATTCTAGGGATCTGAAGACTTGAATGGAATGAAAAAACGCAAAGAAAAAATGAAAAGAGATGTCATTTTCTTACATCCCATCCATCACAAAGGCAAGCCACCTTCCAACCTCAAAGAACTAGTGGTCTCTCTAAGAACTAGGAACTGAATTGTAGCTCATAACTTCTAAGAATTACAATCCTTCTTCTAAATAAATCCTTCTAGAAACAAATTTCATAAACTCAAAGCCAAATGGAAATTAGATGTCTTTACAAAATTCCTTTGTTCAGTTCTTTTAAGGAGAACCAACTATTAATTATTAATTTCCCATAGTTTTTTTTTATTCAAAGAAGCTTATTGTATTAAAATAATAAATACAAAGTATAATAATGTCAGACAAAGGGACTATTAGACATTGTTTATTTACTAAGGGTAATAATATAAAGTCATATTATAATGTTATGAAGTTAATATAATATTAGAATATAAAGTGCAGTTATATGTTCTAAATAATATAGTATTAAGACATGACATGTAATAAAGAGATTAGTTGAGTGGTTCCTAAGTGGAATAATGAAACTTGCTACATATATGTAAAGCACTTTCGTATGTAATTTTTAAAACATTAAAGTAATTCAATCTTTCAAGTTCTCATTTCAGTCTCTTCGTATATTTTGTATCTTATACCGATATTTCATTAACATGGTATTACATCCATGTCAATGAGTGTGGCATTGGTTCGTATCATAAATTTTGTTTAGTGCACACTGCATAGAGAGCAACATCAATAGTACATCAAAATTAGAAAGAGAGAAAATGAGGGAAAACATGTTCCTAAGGAAAATGTTTAGGAACGAATTGTCTAATTTATTGGCAAAGTATTTCACAGTTAATATTTGAATGTCACGGTGATTATTTAAATGGAAGAGGCATATATAAGCAAACCAAATCACAATCTGCGGCAAGCCCTAACATCACCACATACAAATGTACTCATTTAGACACGACAATAAATATGTTGACACATCCAAAGGACCCATCGATGGATACAAAGGACCTAATCCACAGACCGCAAAATCAATGGTAGAGATGATGGAGACTCAGTGAGAGAAGGCCTATCGTGGTGATAAATAGCAATGCTGTAAAAAATTCACATAATTTAGGCACTTTGAGCCCACACATCAGTGTTAGAGAGAAGAGAAGAGACCAGTCCACAAAGACAATTAATAATTTCACCATTGAATTTGATGTTGAGTTTATAAGATTGAGGAACCGAGGTCACAAATACTAGCATGCAATCAAAGCACTAGGGTTTCCTTGCAGCTAGATGAATAATTATCTCTGTGGAAGTAAATAAAATGCCCTAGAAGATAGTCGGTTAGGAAGAAACACGAGTGGAGATAAATATTTAAAATCTTGCTACATAGCCTGTAAGGCTACACCGAAGAAGAAGTTTGAACCAACTATTTTTGTTGTATTACATTTTAACATAAATAAAATTCTAGCCCTTTTTTTATGCATCAAGTGTCATGGAAAACGTGTAAATTCTTATTACTTAACAATGGTATTGCTATCCTGATTTAAATATATAAATGAATAATGATTGCAACTCATAATATACAACTCCATAACAAAGGGGATACCAGAGAAGATCATCATCACCAGATGGATAGTACACTTCTTTGAATTATGATAACAAAAAAAATTAAATTTGGAAAAATATGGAAAAAATATAACCAAATGGAAGAGAAGACAATCATTTGGAAAGGGACAGTAGCGGGTTTTTGGATATCAGGATAGGACCCTTTCCGAGAACAAAAAATGGTCGTTTCACCTATAGAAGACATCAAGAATTACCAAATAGGCATCATAACAGTTTTTCTCCTTATAAGACAGTAGGAATGAAGATTAGAATTACCTGATAAATTTGAAGTACTCTCGTGGGTCTCCAAACACCACTTTCCTTTGAACTTATGAATAGGATCAACATCTTTCCTCTCTAGGTACTAGAAATGTCTCTACTTTTCCCCTCTACCGAGTTGAAATATTTACCCTCTGAACAAGAAATGAATTTGCAATGAGTTCATTGCTATTAAAAATATTCAACCATTGCTATTGTGCACAGAGTAAATGAGGAAAATATTTTTAAATATATTAATTTTTTTTTACATATTACCTTAACTTTTTCTTCGTCCTACAGATAATGAAACAGTTTTCTAGTGTAGAACAATAAACTCCATTTTAGAAGACTAAGGAAGTAGTAGTGAGAACAACAATGGATGCAACACATAGCAATATAGAATGCTCAGAACAACAACAATGGACGCAACACAGAACAATATAGAATGCTCAGAACAACATTGGATGCGATACAAAACAACAAAGTTTGTAACATTGAGAAAGCTTGGAATGAAACTGGAGAACATAAACAAAATCAAATAAAAATGATAACCGTACTCGAAGGTGGATTGATCGAATCCAAGTGAATTGATGGTATAACAGTTGATATAAATTCTACTAAATGCAAAAACACTACCTCCAATGTTTATTTATTACACCTGATAGCGTTTGCTGATTTTTCATTTTTTAACATAAAATATGATTTCCTATTATAAATACTCAGCATAAGTGGCATATCCAACCAAAAAAATCTATCAAAGTTCTACAATAACAAATCGCCGATTTTCATGGATGTTGAATAATTTCTATAAAAGTTCTACATCGATAACGGATTTCAACTTTTATTTTTTTAAGCACAAAGCATTACATCACTACATTACTATGTACTTCATGCTTTAAATGTTGAAAAATGACCGGTAACATAATAGAGATATGGGATTTTTAATTTTAATTCTTTTCAATCATCAATAAATGAATTTAGACACATGGCACATTTATGTTTATTTAATTGTTATTAATTTCTTAAGTTTTTTAAATTTCTTACAAATACCTTTATAACTAGGTAAAAATGATCACATCAAGTTAACCATCCAATAATAATTTGAAATTTAAATTTCAAAATAATAAAAAATGATTTTTTAGTTTTTAAAATATTGAATTTACTTTATATATTTTACAAAAGCTTTACAAAGAATAGATAAATGAGATTCATGTATTTTAGATTAATTAAAAGTCAACCTAGTTTGAAAATAGATTGTTATATACCTGCAGTTCAATTGTTGAGTAGAAAAATTAAACCTCCATAAAAAATGTGCAAGTCGATTTACACATCTACGTGGTAGATGCATGGAGTAGCACCACAAACATTTCCTTCGGAGTTGGAATGCAAGTGGTATAAAATAAATAGAAAACTATGTAGGCCCTAGAAGCAATTCAATGGGTGACAGAAGATGGATGGGAAAATTGATTGCACCATAAAATGTGAACCTCAACAACCGAATGGAGGCACATATCACATTAAATTATTAAAAAATACTAGGAATTTAAAAGGACATATCACATTTATGAATGGAGACACAATTGACTAGGAATTTAAGAGCGCATCTCATAAAGGGGAAGATCACATTTATGAATTTTAATATTTTCTTTTGATTTTTTAGTACCCATTTTCATAGGCTTGGGGCCAATGAAATCTTAGATAAACCCCATCCATGAAGAAATGTATTCTTAAAAAAAATTCTTAACAAGTTCAATGTTTTTTTTAAAATATAAATTATTTGAGAAAGGTGAAAACAATAGTTTCTGCCTATGGCAGGGACATATAATTTTGGAAACTCGTTCATGGATTATCCATAAGTTTCAAAGATTAAAATCGATCAATTATCGAAATATGTTGATAGAGTATCAATGAGTTTTGAAACATTATGGTTTGATAGATTCACAAAACATATTGGAAAGTGAGATGTGTCTCTCTCATGGGAAAATGATATAAACCCCATAGCAAAGTAACAAATGTTTTATGGGTTGAGATATATACCCTTAGATATGTGTTTGGATATATGAAGTTTAGATCCGATTGTATATATCCCAGTTCATATAACTTTCATTACTTTGTTGTGGGTGCATATTATTTGTCCTCCTTGATGTGACCATGAAAAATAATCAAAATTTCACTACTAGAATATCGATGATATCCATAGATACATGGACCATGGTTTAGAATCCATTAATATTTCTATCATTGAAATTGTAAAGACATGGCAAGAGAAATTGTCAAACTTCACTCATGAATTCATCGAAATATTCTTAAAACTTGCAAACAACATTTTGAAAACATGTCTATAGGTATTGGTGAGATTTTAAAAATATGATAAGACATTTGAAATATTATTTAGATAATTATGAAAAAAAAGAGGGTTTGAATGTTGAGACCCAACTTGAAAGCACCATCAACATAATTAAAAAAATATAACAAGATATCTCTTAAACGTCAACGATGGGCCATTGATAGCGTTCAGAAGATGAGAGAATATTTTTGAAAACACAATGATAGATTTTCGACTCGATTCTAAAGAACAATTTCAAAAGGATGCTAACAAGGTTGCAGGTGAGATCCTAGAGATCCAATTAAATTTATTTAAAAAAAGTTGATGTTACGGAAATTAGTAAGATCTAACAAACCAAGACGAAAATTCCTAATAAGAACCTCAAACTTAAATATGAAAAAAATATAACATCAATTCAAACCAAGCCTAAATTAGCTATTAAATGAGGATTTCTCAAGGCCAGTAATCTAAAGAGACTTCCATCGAGATTAGCATTGGTACACTCTTATCAGATTTATGAAAAACTTAGGATCATAAGAAATATCAAATAAAATGGAGGGTCCTTATGTTTTAGGTGTCTATGAATTGAGCCCATGATTTGCAGGTATGAGTCTATCCCACAATTTGGAGATTATTCCTCGGCTCAACCAAATAAAATAACCCCAATATCTATATTACTATGTCAAATTAAAACACCCCCTTGACCCCTTAATACGAGGCAATATATTTTAAGTTTTTCATGAGTATTCAAACCCCCAATACGAATGGACGTGATATGATATTGCCTTGTTAGTGAAGCACCCGTGAGTCAAGGAGGGCACATTAGGTAGGTAGGAGGTCAAATTAGGGCTAAAGACAGGCTCTGGAGAGCTAGAAGCAAGCTCTAGGTGTTGGGCAGACAACCATGATGATGACTGGATGCATGCAGCATGCAGATTTGCATGCAAGCATGCAAAATACAAAAATGATGGAGTGAATATTCCAACACCCCCCTACAAGCTATACTATGAGGAAATAACTGAAATAAAAAATAGGGCCCTGGTGAATGAGACCAAAGGTCACCCTGTACAATCAATCTAAATAAACTAAGTGAGGAAAGAGGGAAAACCCAGTGGGAAGAAATCCCTCCCTCGAAATAGACTGAAGGATACTAAAGTAGCATGTCATCACTCACCCCTAAAGGAAATAAGTGTCCTTCTTTTCAAAAGAAGGGTTTATCAATCCAAAAAGGATCAGAAATCTGAGAAGGATGAAACCTTCCATCCTGAAAACCTGATGTGGTTCTCCGTCGATCAACTGGATCACCAATGAGAGTAGTGGCTTCCCGTCTTGGAAGAGGAGGAAAATAAGTTGAGAGATCATAAGGGACAGAATCTCCCATGTCCTCATTAGCATTTGTCAGATCTTCAGGTTCTTTTGGATCTATATATAGCATTTTCTCTTCATCATATTCACTGTCATACTCTGAATCTGATTTGCCATGTGATGATGGTTTTCTCTTTTGGATCTTATCAACACTTCCAAGCTCCGAATCTGAAATATCATGTGGAGATGTATCCAGAACCGGCTCATCATGTTTAGGATTTGAATCTAAACTCTCGTGAGGAGAAGCAAGTAGAACTAGCTCATCATCACATACAAACTCTAAATCTGAAATCTCATGAGGAGCAACATATGAAGCTGATGTCTCATACTCCAAATCTGAACTATCATGTGATGGGCATTCGCTCTCTTTAAACTCATCATCACTCTCAAACTCAGAATCTGGAAGCTCATGTGAAGAAGCAAGTGAGTCTACCTCATTATCACTTTTAAACTCCGAATCTGATGAAGTGGAAGCATCATGAACTTGGTTCTGAAGCTGCATGTAGATCTATGATATCTCCCTTGACTCATCATAGGTGAGATCAAAAGAACTAGAATCTTCAACAAGGTCCCCAGTGGATGTAACAATGGATGTTGAACTAATAGGTGCTAGATCTTTAGGTTCTCATGGATCTGGATCTAGCATTCAAACTTCTTCAAGATTCCTCTGTTTCTCAATCTTCTTAGAACAATCTTTGCAGGTGCCATGAGAAATCTTGCTATTGGGAAGACCTTAAACCACATCTTGAGCTACCTTGTGGTTGAGATGAGATAGTCTACTCTCTTCATGAATATGAGAGCGAAGAGAAGACTCCTTTGAGAGAGGTGAGAGGTGGGAAAACTCATAGAGTTTTGAATCATGATTTGCAACACCTTTTGAGATGATTTCCCCTGAAACCATGTCTTGTACTTCTACTTCATTTGAAGAAAAGATCACTCTTTTGGGCCTTCCAACATGGGTCATTGGGTACAATGAAAGTAAATTTGCTGTAAGAGAAGGAACATAAAGCACATTATAAAAGTAACATGAGTCAAGATCGATTCTTCCACTCCCGTGAGAGGAGACCTCTAAATCATTTCCTGATCTAATGGAAGGGCCAACTGAGCTTGTGAAACTGGAGAAGAGATCTTTGGAGGAAGACACGTGTCTTGATGCTCCTAAATCTATGATGAAAGTAGAATATGTTGATGTACTTTCCATGATTAACTCGGCTAGTTCCATCGCAACCCGTCTGTCACCTACCCAAATTTTGAGAATAATTATTGCTATGTTATTTTCCTTTTTGCAAAATAATTGTGCTAAATTACAATTTCCAAGTTTTTAAAATTATGACCAATTTGGGTCAAAAAGGAATGTAATGAATCATTTTTATTATTTGATAAATAAAATTGGAGACAAACCCTCAAGAAGCTATTACAAGAATGTTCACCAGCCCACTAGGAGGAATGGAAGCTACTGGAAGGCTTGGGACAGATGGCAACATTTGCACTCTACCTCTAGCTATTGGTATGGGACAACTCCCCCCTACTTTTTTGGCATTTCCCCCTCTAGGTGGAGGGAGGTGAGTAGGTAGCTCACTAATGACCAGTTAATCACACAGACCTAGGAAGCCTATAAAGGCAAATCTAATGGAGTAGGGAGCTCTTACATTCTTTTCTGCAGAAAATTTTTCCTCATGTGCATCAGGTGATGACTGAGAGAATTGAATAGGGGAGGCTGAGGAGAGTGCAATTGTAAGGCTGCAGATCTATTTTGTGAAGAACGACCAAAGGTGCTGGTGCAGGTCTCCTTGACTGTTGAAGTTTGTAAGACTGGATAACTACTTGTTGCTACAAGAGTGAAGACCAAGCTTCTGATTTTTCCTCCTCTTAGTGGTTCAATGAACAAACTTGGGGGTCCTAAGGCAGACATTTAGACTATCTTTAGGAGTTGGTTGGGAGGAACAGGCTTCTGGGGTGTTTGTCCACTCACCTACTAGTTCGGGTTCTACCTATTCTTTGATTATTCTGTCTGCATGATGACAATTTATGGTGATTTCAAGATCTGATGCTTGATTGAATGCAAATGGATAGAATACAGATTTTCTCTATATTTTTTCCCCATGCAAATACATGCATCATACTCTAGTGCAGAGAAATGTTTAAGTAGATAGATTGATAGGATGAAAGTCTGATTTCAATGAAGTGTTGTGCATCATGATTCTACATTAACATAGCTCTATTGATCTAAGAAGAAAAATACACAAGCTCAAACATGACAAGTATCTCATGCACAGGTATAAAAACGATTGTTTATTTCTATGCCCAGGAAAATACATTTTACTTCTGTGTAGTTTCAATATCCATTTCATTCTTATCTTTTCAAAATAAAACAGTACTAGATAGAAATTCCCAATTCTTTTTACAAGCATCACAAAATCTAGGGATCTCTACTAAAATTCCCTGATATGTCTGCATGGATCTAAAACTAAAGTTTTGCATAGAATAACATCAATAGGCATGGATGCCTACATACATTCCCCATTTATAGCAGTACATAACCTGTATAATTCATTATCCTTTTACATTATTTTAAAGACAAAAAGAAATATCTGGAAACGATCGCTAACATTTTGCATTTAAATTCCAAACTGAACTTGATTTCACAGTATCGGTCGATATTCTCATCTCAAATCTTTCATGCAAACAGTATTAAAAACAAGTTCCATTTCCTTTATGTTTTTTTTTTACATATAAATTGTTTTTACATTCTTCATGGGAAAACCCTAGAAATTCCTTCTACCCTATCTTTCATCTTAGACATTAATCTATTCATTCATGATCTAGCTTAAATCCTAGTTCATCACGTTAAGCACAAAATCAACAGGCTATGGCCATTGTCGGCCGATACCCTAGCATCATTCCATTCAAACATACAATTACCACTTCACACATTCACAAATTTAAAAACTAGGTTTTTAGTAAATAAGACAAATCCCCATTATCCATATTCAAAAAATGTCCAAAACCTGTCACATATAAACATGGAAGCTAGACGAGCCAAATAACGGGCAAGAGAAACATGCATCCAAACTCGAAATCTTTTCCAACAAAAATACAGACATTAAGTTTCGGACGAGTCGTCCTGTGCATACAAAGATATCTCTCCCAGAGTCTATTCATACAAAAATCAACGCAGAACAAGCCCGACAGTTGCACCATGATGATAGCAAACTTTAACACAAATGAGGGTTACCCTCTCAAACAGTCCAATTATTTACAAACACGGCCATATCATCCCTTGTCACTACACTGCTAACAACAGTAAGACCCGACCGAGGGAGATCTACAAGGGTTAAACATTGTCGAGACTTACCCAAGTTGGTGCCACAATCTCCTTCCTAAGCCGTCACCGGAGAAGAAGCCCAGACAATTTAGTACCTGCTAGGTCCCAATGAGACCGAGGTTATCACTAGCTCAAAAACCGAACCCAAAAGTAAATGAGAACATTAATGTATTATCACGAAAGTATGGTGGGTTCTTACCTTGGTGTAAAACCCCTGGCCGAGACACTCCACACCTGCTACACAAATGATGAAGCACATTCAGTTATGATTGAAGGTTTGACTCCCAGAGTTAAAAATTTTCCCAAACTGTGCAAGCCATTATGCAATTATCGCATACAATGATTACCCATGAAGTGTTGGCCCTCGATGATTTCCCCGACAGCTGGAGAGAGTGAGAAAGTCAACTAGTGCCAAGAAAGGTATCATGGCCCAAACTATTCGAAGGATCGACCAAAATGTTTCACCAAAACCCTAGACAGAGGCTCCCACAACCATGAGCAAGGTCACACCGAGGCAGAGTAACTAGGCGAATTATCCACTTCCTGTTGAAGGCATGCATCCCACAGGTCTACGGTTCGAGCCTGGGGTAGGCTTTGAACACCAAACATCCCTGTAATAGCTAGGCGGCCCCCTTGCAGCAAAACGCATGAGATGGAATGAAGCCCAAAGGTTTCCCAATGACATTTTGGCAACTTTGGAGTTAGGGTTCATCCAACGGCGAAGAATCATGCAACCATCGATGGGCCATGCCTATCGTTTGTGTGGAGGAAGTATGCTAGTGGATTCAATTCCGCATTAAGTTGTTGCCTCCTCGACGTTGCCAAACCACCCACCGGATGGCTATTTCTTATTACAGCAAGGATCCACATCACTGATACACCCACTCATTCACATGCCAATGGCCAGGTAAGATTGCACTCTAGCCACCATTAATTACAACCGGCTGGGACTTCATTGCATGTACCACAGCCAATGGCAGGTCCCATTCCTCCACACATTTTCATTAATTAGCACCACTGCACCTGCCATGATGAGCACCAACGTTAAGACCAACCCCTTACAGAGCCATTGCAACGTAAGATTTTCCACTGATCACTGTACAAAGTCAATGATAATTGGATAAGTTATGATCCTCTACATGCACAACATGCCACAAAATCATCCATCAATGCATCGTAGCACAACGAGCCAGTAGTTGGGGACTTTAGACCCTTATCACAACCAATTCATAATTATTATTACGTAACTCGATCCTCAACCACGTAAATTCTAAAGTCTCATTATGGTAGTAATACCATACATAGAAACAATACGATAGTTCTCATACAATGATATGAAAACATTACCATTGCAACGCATCGTTTAATTATAAAAACAAATAATATATATATATATATATATATATATATATATATATGTCTTGGTCCAATAACAAAAAAATAGAGAAGGGACAATTACCTAGAGTGCAAGCACCCCCCATCGCGGGATTGATTTTAAGCAGCACACCTACCGTAGTCTAAGCCACCCAAGTTGTGTCGATATTTACCATGGACGGCCAAATTAATAGGATCTAAAGACAAGACATTATCGTCACCTTATTGGCATATTAGTTGCCACGTAACCTTACCAGTTGCATGTACCTTGTCCTTCCATCACACACATCTTTGCAATCAGTTTTAGGTAGCTATCATCATCAATGACCGAAACAACTAGCTGGGCAGATGCACACCCAATCTGAGAAGAAGCTTACAACTTGTGTCAAATCGGATGGCTACTGAAAATTACAATTACCATTACAGTTCTAGAAATTGTCACATTAACCTTACCTTTAAATCTGTGCAAGAAGAATAGGAGCGTATGCTTTAGCATAAAAAGATAAGTAAGCCTCAGGCGCCTTGTAGGAGCCCTTTTATCGTCATAAAGAAAAAACTGTCAGTATCATCCTAGGACAACTCACCGTACTATTAACACAAGCATAATTAATTATAGTACAACAATGACAGTGCTACTAATCTACCCTTAGCTAAGAAGATCAAAAGAAATTAAATGATTGGCGGCAATTATGACTTTGGAAATTCCATGCTGACTTCGAGTATATTTGACATCTCGCTTTTACAATTAATAGCATTTAGTGTCGAATTAAATTTTCTTATTTTTATTTTTCGTAATTATTGGGATGTTACATGTGGTATCAGAGCTTATGTTCGAACACTAGGCCAAAAGCGGCCCAAGAAACACACAACCAAAAAAAAATTTTGCCTATAAAATTTCTTGCTAACTCAAATTATTTTGTCATATATAGAATTGTTTTCTTTTCAAAATTTTTACAGTTATGGAAGGATTAGCTGAACGGATGGATGGCAGATTTCCACCAAATAGCCATAGTACGGAACAACAATTCCATGGAAACCCGGACCACAACTCATTAGAGTTATTACGTGCTTTCCAAGAATTGAAAGCAGAAATAAGGTCAGTAAAACAGGACAATGAAAGAATTCTGAAAACACAAGAGGAGCTGAAACAAGTGTTGTTCAACCAATACCCACTGGATGAACATGGAACCAAACATACCTCCGAGACTAAAGACTTGCCCTGTAAAGACAAGAATAATCAAGCAAAAACAACGGGTGAAAACAACAACTCAACATCATCCAGAGCTGCCAAACAAACAGGTAACAAGAAGCATCACTGTTCTAGCGACAACAGTGGGGAAGAATTCAAGCCAAAGCACAAAAGAAGTAAACAATACGAACAGATATCCGGTGAATTCAAGAAAATCAAACCCCCAATTTTCAATGGTGAAATAGAGAAAGGAGAGACATCAGAGGCATGGTTGTCCGGCATGAAAAAGTACTTCCAAATCTACAACTATTCAGAGTCCTTGAAGGAAAAAATGGCAATTTATAATCTAACAGGAAAGGCAGATATTTGGTGGCAGGACCTCAAAAGGGTAAAAGGCATAAAAGACCAAGATGTGAGTTGGAATACTTTAAAAGATACTTCAAAAATAAATTCTTATCCAAGCAGTACTATGAAGAAAAGTCCAAGGAGTTTTATGATCTAAAGCTGGGAACGATGAACATGAAAGAACTAAACAACAAATTTCTGAGTTTTCTAAGGTATGTACCGTACATGGTGGAAGAACAACCAAAAATTCAGAGATACCTGAGCTGCCTACCCTTTCACATCAAAGATAGGATAGAGTACGACAGCCCAAAAACATTGGAAGAGTCCATGAGGAAGGAAAACTTTTGCTTCAACCAGAATAAGAGAAAGGAAGGGGTGCCTAGCTGGAGAAACCCAAGACCCAATCACTTCGAACAGAAAAGGAAAAATTTCATACATAGTGGGAATTCCGGATTCCAAAGGAAAAAATTCCAGAATCGGAATTTTCAAGGAAATAGTTCCAGAAATGATCAACAACAGAAATTTACAGCACCCCGAAATAATCCCAGTACTGCCCGGAATAATGAGCAGAAAACACCTATAAAATGCTTCGAGTGTCAAGGACCTAATTATGCCTCGGACTGTCCGCTTAAGAAGCAAACAACTAACCATATTCACTCGGTACAAGTGGAGGCCACATTGGGAGATTTGGCGAGGGAAGTACCCAGAATTAGTGCAGCATTAGACAACCGACAAGCAGAACACCAAGTCTCCATGGTGGAGGTTGAAGGTATGTTACAAAACCACCCATTTTCTATTTTAATTGATCCAGATGCTAGTCTAAGCTATATATCACAAGTCATTGTAGAAAATCTCAAGTTAAAAATAGAAAAATTCAATAAACTTTGGTTAGTTAGATTAGCAACGGGAACGAAAAGAAAGGGTTATGATTCTTTGGAAGAATGTGCTTTATCTATGAATCAGATAACAACATAGGTTAAGTTAAATATTTTTCCATTGGGGGCATATGATATCCTAATCGGTATGGACTGGTTGGAAACCCATCATGTCATTCTAAACTGTTATGATAAAAGTTTCGTCTATCTGGATGATCAAGGAAGGACATCAGAAGTAAAAGGCATCCCCAGGAAGACAACTGTTAGGCAGATTTCAGCCATGCAGGTACAGTCAGAAAAGGGTGCCAAATGTTTGCAGTAAATGCAGTTTATGATGAGTCGTGTACCCAAAAGGACAGACTAAAAATTGAAGACATACCTATCCTAAATGACTTCCGAGATGTCTTCCCTGAAGAGATCCCAGAGTTACCCCCCAAAAGAGACTTGGATTTTACTATTGAATTAATACCGGGTGCAGTACCAAGTTCTAAGGCCCCATACTGAATGAATGTACTAGAATTGAATGAGTTAAAATCTCAGCTGAAGGAGCTAATCGATAAAAAATATATCAGACCCAGTGTATCCCCTTGGGGAGCACCAATCATTTTTGTTAAGAAGAAGGATGGTACCCTAAGACTTTGCATAGATTATCGATAATTAAATAAAATGACAATCAAGAATAGATATCAGCTACCCCGCATTGACGATCTATTCGATCAGCTGCGCGAAGCAACGATATTTTCAAAGATCGATTTGCAGTCTGGGTACCATCAGGTTCGTGTGAAGGAGGAAGACATTTGCAAAACGGCTTTTAGAACTCGTTATGGGCACTACAAGTTTGTTGTCATGCCGTTTGGGTTGACTAATGCCCCTACTATATTTATGTGCTTGATGAACAAAATTCTGCACAAATACTTAGATAAGTTCGCAGTAGTGTTCATCGACGACATCCTAGTATACTCTAAGAATAGGGAAGAACATGACGAACATCTACACATCATTTTGCAAGTCCTGAAGGACCACCAGTTATATGCAAAGTTTAGCAAGTGTGATTTATACAAAGATAAAGTTTAGTACTTGGGGCACATAATCTCTGAAGAAGGAATTTCAGTTGACCCCGCCAAGATAAAGGCCATCAATGAGTGGGCGGTTCCTAAAGATGTGACAGATGTACGATCATTTATGGGCATTACTAGTTACTATAGAAAATTCATTGAAGGGTTCTCAAGGATTGCAAATCCCATCACCTCCTTGCAGAAGAAGGGAAAGAAGTTTGTCTGGGACCAGAAATGTGCAGACAGTTTCAAAAGGTTGAAGGAATTACTGACTATGGCACCTATTTTAAAAATTGCAGACCCTAATAAGGATTTTGTAGTGTGTACAGATGCATGTAATGACAGGCTTGGAGGAGTTCTAACACAGGAGGGTCATGTTGTAGCCTACGAGTCTAGAAAGCTGAAAATACATGAGAAAAACTACTCTACTTATGATCTAGAATTGCTAGCAGTAATTCATGCTTTGAAAATGTGGTGGCACCACCTTGTGGGCAGAAAATTCACCTTGATGACAGATAACATGGGGCTGAAATATTTGTTGGATCAGACAAATTTAAACACTAGACAAGCTATATGGCTATCCTTCCTAAGCGAGTACGATTTCAAAATTCAACATATTAGAGGGAAAAAGAATAAGGTCGTTGATGCGTTAAGTCATAATGCAAGAATACATTTTATATGAGCTATCAACACATACGCAACAAATTTGGAAAAACAGATTTTTGAAGGCATTAAACAAGATGAAGAGTACAGGAAATTACAGGAAAAGGCAGCAGAGAGAAATTTTGGAAATTCTACAACAGATTTAGATTGTATGTACCTAATGCACCTACAGTAAAAATTCTTATTTTGGATGAGATGCACAAAAGCCACTATTCTGGCCATCCAGGTTATCAGAAAACCATCACCATGCAACGGAAGGAGTATTATTGGCCCAGAATGAAGGATGAGGTCGTAGAATATATAGCTAAGTGTTTTGACTGTCAAAAGGTAAAGGTGGAACACCAACACCCTGCAGGATTACTACATCCATTACCTATACCCAGCTGGAAGTGGGAAATCATAAGCATAGATTTCATCATAGGATTGCCAAAGAATCAAAAACAACATGACTCCATCATGGTAATGGTGGACAAATTTAGCAAGGCAGCCCATTTTATTCCCGTCAAAACTACCCACAAAGCTCCTGATATTGCAGAGATTTTTATGAAGCAAATTTTCTGACTACATGGGATATCCAAGGTGATAGTTTCAGACAGAGACTCAAAGTTTACAGGAAATTTTTGGAAATACTTGTTTAAAGGGTTAAATACCACTTTAAATTTCAACACCGCGTTCCATCCTCAAACAAATGGCCAGACCAAAAGGGTGAACAAAGTATTAGAGGACATGCTCAAGATGTATGTGAAAGACCAGCCTGGTAAGTGGGAGGACTTTTTGCATTTGGCCGAGTTTGCATATAACAATCACTACCATGCCTCAGCTAAGCTCAGCCCGTTTGAAATTCTTTATGGCAGGAAGTGTAACACACCTGTTTCATGGAGTGACCCAGTTAGTAGAGTCACTGTAGGGCCTGAATTATTGCAGGAGTTAGAACAAATCGTCAAGCAGGTATAGGGAAATCTTAAAGCTGCCCAGGATCGATAGAAGAGCCAAGCAGACCTTAAAAGGACTCATAGAGAGTTCCAGGTTGGTGAGCACATTTTTTCTAAAGGTAAGGCCGAAAAAGAGCTCACTAAAGTTGGGGAGTTGTGCCAAACTGGCACCTAGGTATTGTGGCCCTTTCAAAATTCTGTCAAGAATTGGGCCTGTGGCATATCAATTGGCCTTACCCTCAAACCTCAAAATCCATAATGTTTTTCACATTTCCTTTTTAAAGAAATATGTGCATGACCCTACTCATGTTGTAAATTGGAATAATGTTCAGGTGGAACAAGGTGGCAATTTTCCGGTGGAACCGGACTGTATTCTCGCAAGGAAAGAAACTCTACTCCGGAATTGCACCATCGACCAAGTAAAGGTGCAATGGAAACACTTTAGTCCGGCAGAGGCAACCTGGGAGTTGGAGAGTAGTATGCGGGTTGCATACCCAATTCCATTCTAGGAACACTCTAGGAGTGAATAAGGCAACATCAAGGATGATATTGAGACTAAGGGGGGGTGTATGTCACCTACCCAAATTTTGAGAATAATTATTGCTATGTTATTTTTTTTTTTGCAAAATAATTGTGCTAAATTACAATTTCCAAGTTTTTAAAATTATGACCAATTTGGGTCAAAAAGGAATGTAATGACTCATTTTATTATTTGATAAATAAAATTGGATACAAACCCTCAAGAAGTTGTTACAAGAATGTTCACTGGCCTACTAGGAGGAATGGAAGCTACTAGAAGGCTTGGGATAGATGGAAGCATTTGCACTCTGCCTCTAGCTGTTGGTATTGGACAAATCCCCCCTAAGTTTTTGGCATTTCCCCCTCCAGGTGGACGGAGGTAAGCAGGTAGCTCACTAATGACCAGTTAATAACAAAGACCTAGGCAGCCTATAAAGGCAAACCGAATGGAGCAAGGAGCTCTTACATTCTTTTCTGCAGAAAATTTTTCCTCATGTGCATCAGGTGATGACTGAGAGAATTGAATAGGGAGGCTGAGGAGAGTGCAATTGTAAGGCTGAAGATCTATTTTGTGAAGAAAGACCAGAGGTGCTGGTGCAGGTATCCTTAACTGCTGAAGTTTGTAAGACTGGATAACTACTTGCTGCTGCAAGAGTGAAGACCAAGCTTCTGATTTTTCCTCCTCTTGGTGGTTTAGTGAATAGGCTTGGGTGTCCTAAGGCAGACATTTAGACTGTCTTCAGGAGTTGGTTGGGAGGAATAGGCTTCTGGGGTGTTTGTCCACTCACCTACTGGTTCAGGTTCTACCTATTCTTTGATTATTCTGTCTGCATGCTGAAAACTTATGGTGATTTCAAGATCTGATGATTGATTGAATGCAAATGTATAGAATAAATATTTTCTTTGTATTTTTCCCCATGCAAATACATGCATCGTACTCTAGTGCAGATAAATGTTTAAGTAGATAGAATGATAGGATGAAAGTCTGATTTCAATGAAGTGTTGTGCATCATGATTCTACATTAACATATCCCTCCTGATCTAAGAAGAAAAATACAGAAGCTCAAACATGACAAGTATCTCATGCACAGGTATAAAAACAATTGTTTATTTCTCTGCCCAAGAAAATACATTTTACTTCTGTGTAGTTTCAATATCCATTTCATTCTTATCTTTTCAAAATAAAACAATACTAGATAGAAATTCCCAATTTTTTTTACAAGCATCACAAAATCTAGGGATCTCTGCTAAAATTCCCTGATTTGTCTGCATGGATCTAAAACTAAAGTTTCACACAGAATAACATCAATAGGCATGGATTCTTGCATACATTCCCCATTTATAGCAGTACATAACCTGTATAATTCATTATCCTTTTACATTATTTTAAAGACAAAAAGAAATCTCTGGAAAAGATCGTTGACATTTTGCATTTAAATTCCAAACTGAACTTGATTTCACAGTATCGGCCGATAGTCTCATCTCAAATATTTTGTGCAAACAGTATTCAAAACAAGCTCCATTTCCTTTACGATTTTTTTTTTACATATGAATTGTTTTTACAGTCTTCATGGGAAAACCCTAGAAATTTCTTCTACCCTATCTTTCATCTCAGACATTAATCTATTCATTCATGATCTAGCTTAAATCCTAGTTCATCACATTAAGCACGAAATCAACAGGCTACTGCCATTGTCGGTCGATACCCTGGCATCATTCCATTCAAACATACAACTACCACTTCACACATTCAAAAATTTAAAAACTAGGTTTTCAGTAAATAGCAAAAATTCTTATTATCCATATTTGAAAAATGCCCAAAACCTGTCACATATAAACATGGAAGCTAGATGAGCCAAATAACGGGTGGGAGAAACATGCATCCAAACCCGAAAGCTTTGCCAACAAAAATACAAACTTTAATTTTTGGACGAGTTGTCCTGTGCATACAAAGTTATCTCTCCCAGAGTCTATTCATACAAAAATCAACACAGAACAATCCCGACAGTTTCACCATGATGATAGCAAACTTTAACACAAACGAGGGTTACCCTCTCAAACAGTCCAATTATTTACAAACACGGCCATCTCGGCCCCTGTCACTACACTGCTAACAACAGTAAGACCCAGCCGAGGGAGATCTACTAGGGTTAAACATCGCCGAGACTTACCCGGGTTGGTGCCACAATCTTCTTCCTAAGCCGTCGCCAGAGAAGAATCCCAGACAATTTAGTACCTGCTAGGTCCCAACGAGACCGAGGTTATCACTAGCTCAAAAACCGAACCCAAAAGCAAACGGGAACATTAATGTATTATCATGAAAGTATGGTGGGTTCTTACCTTGGTGTAAAACCCCCAGCCGAGACACTCCACACCTGCTACACAAATGGTGAAGCAGATTCAGTTATGAATGAAGGTTTGACTGCTAGAGTTAAAACTTTTCACAAACTGTGCAAGCCATTATGCGATTATCGCATACGATGATTACCCATGAAGTGTTGGCCCTCGACGATTGCTCCGCCACCTGGAGAGAGTGAGAAAGTCAACCAGTGTCGAGAATGGTATCGTGGACCAAATTATTCAAAGGATCAACCAAAATGTTTCACCAAAACCCCAGACAGAGGCTCCCACAACCACGAGCAAGGTCACACTGAGGTGGAGTAACCAGGCAAATTGTCCACTTCCTGTTGCAGGCATGCAGCCCACAGGTCTACGGTTCGCGCCTGGGGTAGGATTTGAACACCAAACTTCCCTGTAACTGTCGGGTGGCCCCCTTGCAGCAAAACGCATGAGATCGAATGAAGGCCAAAGGTCGCCCAATGACGTTTTGGAAACTTTGGAGTTAGGGTTCATCCGACGGCGGAAAATCATGCAACCATCGACGGGCCATGCCTATTGTCCGCGTGGAGGAATTATGTCAGTGCATTCAATTCCTCATTAAGTTGATGCCTCTTCGACGTTTCCAAACCACCCACCAGATGGCTATTTGTTATTACAGCAAGGATCCACATTACTGATACACCCACTCATTCTCGTGCCAACGACCAGGTAAGATCGTACTCCGACCACCATTAATTACAACCGACTGGGACTTCAGCATGTACCAGAGCCGATGGAAGGTCCCATTCCTCCACACATTTTCATTAATTAGCACCACTGCACCTGCCACGACGAGAACCAATGTTAAGACCAACCCCTTACAGAGCCATTGCCACGTAATATTTTCCATTGATCGTTGTACAAAGTCGATGATAATTGGATAAGTTATGATCCTCTATGTGCACAACCTGCCACGAAATCGTCCATCAAGGCATCGTAACACAACGAGCCAGTATTTGAGGACTTTAGAACCTTATCACAACCAATTCATAATTATTATTATGTAACTCGATCCTTAACCATGTAAATTCTAAAGTCTCATTATGGTAGCAATACCATACATAGAAACAATACGATAGTTCTCATACAATGATATGAAAACATTACCATTGCAACGCATCGTTTAATTATATAAACAAATAATATATATATATGCCTTGGTCCAATAACAAAAAAGTAGAGAAGGGACAATTACCTAGAGTCCAAGCACCCCCCATCGCGGATTGATTTTAAGCAGCACACCTACCGTAGTCTAAGCCACCCAAGTCGTGTCGATATTAACCATGGACGGCCAAATTAATACGATCTAATGATGGGACATTATCGTCACCTTATTGGCATATTAGTTTCCATGTAACCTTACCAGTTGCATGTACCTTGTCCTTCTATCACATACATCTTTGCAATCAGTTCTAGGTAGTTGTCATCATCAATGACCGAAACAGCTAGCTGGGCAGACCCACACCCAATCTGAGAAGAAGCTTACAATTTGTGTCAAATCGGACGGCTACTGAAAATTACAATTACCATTACAATTCTGTAAATTGTCATGTTAACCTTACCTTTAAATCTATGCAAGAAGAATAGGTACATATGCTTTAGCATAAAAAGCTAAGTAAGCCTCAGGCACCTCGTAGGAGCCCTTTTATCGTCATAAAGAAACAACTGTCAGTATCATCCTAGGACAACTCACAGTACTGTTAACACAGGCAGAATTAATTATAGTACAACCATGACAATGCTACTAATCTACCCTTAGATAAGAAGCTCAAAATAAATTAAATGATTGGCAGCAATTATGACTTTGGAAATTCCATGCTGACTTCGAGTATATTTAACATCTTGCTTTTACAATTAATAGCATTTATTGTCGAATTAAATTTTTTATTTTTATTTTTTGTAATTATTGGGATGTTACACCGTCTCTCTAAACTCACCAGTTTTCATCGCAACCATCGGGCGAACTCACCGAGTCTGTCTTATTTTGATGGTCCCATTTAATACTAAAAGTGTCGAAAAGACCCCAGTCGTACTCTCCTTAACCCTGTTTTAACAACCTCACCCACCGAGTTAAATGCCCACACATGTCAAGCTATTATATATAGGGTTTGGGCATTTTAGAGTTTCTTATTGGTAGACTGTTTGTTTCAAACACCTTTCAAGGCTGCGTCGAGTCACTTCAACCCATCCAGGTAGCAGCACTGTCAACCTTTGTCAGGCCCAAATGCTCTCTACCAGGTAGGTGCTTATCTAACGTTTCTTTTCTTTCAGTTACTAGTCATTGAGTTCAGTCCTGGAATTACCGTCTCCACAACCAGTTGCATGGCCCTTAATCAAGTTGTTAAAATCGTTTGGCCATCCCATGCACTAGAGCTCACAGTCGTCATCCCATCCAACCTGGTTCAAGACCCTTAATCCTAAAGGCCTAGCATCCCCCAGCCGCATCTATTTGTTTCCTCCCTCACGCTTTTCGTTAAGAAAAGGACCAGACCTCTCGTCTCATTCTGAAATCAACAACATCTTTTTAAGCCCCACTTATCATCTTAAGGGGAAGCATTGTGTTCTCATTTTCATGCAAACTCTTAAATCCCAGTCTATATTTTAAAACACATTTGGTATCATGAGAACTTGCTATTGTTATATCTCTAAAATATAATTGATCCATGTTGTTATGCTAGTCCAATGTTTGATAGTTTGCGTTATGGTTGATCTTATATCTACTCATGATTGGTCATTGAACAGGGTTAAGCCACGATGCTAAAAGGTAGCAAAAAGAAGGCAAAGATGACTGAACCAGAATTAGTGGAGGCAAGGGTCGAAACTTTATTCGAGGACACCAAGTTTGTCACAGGCGTTTCTCCTGAAGCCAAATATATACCGCATGTTAAGAGACCAAGATATCCCTGGAGTGCTCTCAGAGGAAGGATACTTATACCAAAACATCGGAAGCTCTGGTATATCTAAAGCTTCCACGTGCCCAGATCTCTTTCTCTGTTTAGAAATGATCGAATGGATCCTAGAACATGCAAAATCAAGGGTATTATCCAATAGCAAGGGAGAGGATTTTGCCTCGTTTCATCCAGCCTATATTGCAAGAGCTTACAAGTTACCACATCCTCAGTAGCAGTTGAATGATGAATGGTTGGGGCAGCGCAAGATGGATAATTTGGAAATGTATAGAAAGATGTTAATCTCAGGAAAACAGCTAAGGAAAAAGGATAGTGTTGAATATGAAGTCCAAAATCCGAGGGCCCCTTTCCGGATGATTGCCATTATGTTAAGTAGAATTTTTGGCATGGTTGACGGAACCTTTTATAGGATGCAATGGGTCCCCATAATTCATTACATGGCATTCAAGGGAACAATTTTTAATTGGGAAGATATCCTCTCAGATAGTCTTTCATCCTCCATAGTCGCTGCGAAAGAAGGGTTGATCCTAAAGAAGTCAGAATTTTACATATCATCCTATCTCAAAGCTTCCTTTCCCAAAGTTGGGTTGCATTTGGGATTAAGCCAATACCCCAGTGTACACTGCCTATAAAATGCTCTCGGCCCAAAATTACAAGAGGTAGTAAAAGCTCATTTGTCAAGAATTCATCATACCTTTGTATGAGCTAATGTTTAATGAAGAACCCAATTGCTTATCTGAGAATGCCATGGAAGTTATGGAAAACTACGGCGATTGCTATTTTTCAGAGAAGGGTACTTATCTAATAATGTATGGAGGCTCCAAACCACCATATATCCTGCCCAGGTATGCTATAGATTTCATAGTCCTCAAGGAGGCAGTCAGGCAAGTTTTTCTTGATGGAATTGGCATATTTTTTAACAGATTGAAAAAGGATTCTTTTCTGCCTTTTCCTTTCTATGTTGGAGCCTATAAGTTTTCAAAGGTTTCACCGGCCGAAGATTTTTTTCAGGATTTAATATACTTTCACTTTGGGGAAGTGGTCTTCCAAATAAATGACAGGCGGAACAAGGCTGCAGAACATTGCAGAGAGGTCCATCCTCAATTTGATTATGGTCATTACTATGATGAATATGAAGAGGTGTATAGAGGAATCAGTAACATGACCGAGCTGCAAATTTGTTGTCACCTCAAGGGTGGAGCTAGTTCTAGCTCTACCACTGCCCAGGACGCCCAAGAAGCCAAACTATGGAAGGAAAAGGAAGCAGCCGAAGCTCTGACAAATGAAGAGAAAAGGCCTAAAGAGGGAGCTGAGAGGATCCAAAAGGAAGTTGCCGAAAAGGTGAAAAAGGTGCAGGACAATAAGATTTGGGAAGATGAATCCCTTAGGCTTCATAAAGAAGAAGCCCAGAGGCTTCGAGATGAAGAGCTAGAGAAGATAAGAAAAGAGGAAGCTGCCAAAGAGCAAGAAGAAAGAGAAGCGGTTGGAGAGAGGCAGCTTAAGGCCAAAGAAGAAAGCAAATCCAATGAAGATGCACAAGATGGGGGGTCTAACATGTAGGACATGGATATAGACTCATCCCAGATGGTTTAGACCCCACTCACACAAGAGAACATCCCTATAGAAGATCTTCCATTGATCCCTTTCACTCCATCGAAAGATCATAATGTGTCCAAATGGGATAAATTTGTTTTTGATAAGAAAACGAAGTCCATTGTGCGAAGGACAGAGAGAAGGTTGAAGAAACCTTTTCACCCGGACATCATTACCCAACGAGAAACAACTATTATGCAGGGCATGCAGAATGCTCATGTGGCTATGACATCTGCTACTGTAGCTGCCATGAAAGCAAGCGAGCACAACATGGTCAAAATGGTAAATGAGTTTTAAGAAACCAAGAAAAGAGCTCGTATGTTGCAGCTCACTGTTGTTAATGAGCAAGCCTATAGGGAACTAGTGGTGAAGAAATACAATCGTGTCTTGTCAGATCAGAGACAATGGTCAGATAAGTATCAACACCTGGAGGAGGAAAGGAGCACTTGGCAGTCCAAATGATGATAGTAGAAGGAGAAAAGAATGACTTTGCAGCCAAGATCATTCAATTAGAAGAGGAAAAGGATTTGATGGCCGAGCAGCTGGAAAAGGAAAGCAACAAAGCAATGGAAATGATCCCCTTTCATGAACAATCCTGCGACATACTAAAGCAAATGCATGAGTCACGAGAACTACTTACTGAAGAGATTTGCAAACTAAAGGCCATGGTAGATAGAATGAAAGAGATTAGCTCCAAAGCTGTTAGGCTTAAGAAAAAATACACATGGGTAAAAGAGGATATGATGAAGCAGATGGAATGGAGAGAAGGGAAGGCGGATTTCCCCAAGCACCTCCCTTTCAAATATGTGGCTGATTTTAAAGAGGACATAGGCTTCATGGAGTTCTGTAAGAACTGTGGTGTAAAATTGATCTCTGTGATCCAAGTAACTATTGGAAAGTGCAGCAGCCTTTATCAAAAGATTTATGAAGTTCATGAGAGATGCAAAGTAACAATTCTTCAGATTCTTGAAGATTTCCCAAGCAAAGAGCAACGCCTATCTAAGTTGCAAGGTGAGATGAGCATCCAGATGGAATATATAAGGAGAATAGATGTGCTAACAACAGATGATATTCATTAGTGTATTGTACAACCTTTCATACATGTCCACATGCTCCATGAGACACTCCAGACTGCAGTGGCAGAAGTGCAAGACATTGAAGCAGAACTAGACAAGCACGTGATTTCCATAAAAATCCTTCTTCCTGCCCCTGCTAATATTGTTATAAGGGACACAGGAATTTGGTTTAGTTACATAGCAGAAGCTGATAAAGAGGAAGCGGGAAAAGCATCAGTAGAAGTAGGGACACCATGTGGGACAAAGGCTTCAGTTGAGGCAGATGCACCATCCGAAGGATGACTTGGCAGTCAAAATTGTTTAGCAATATGATGAAAGTTTACCTTTGGTGTTATTAAATTGTGAAGATAAATAGACATCTTTCTCCTTTTTGTCTTTTGTGTATAAGGATTTCACGGATCATTCCAATTTCGTAATTAGGCACTAAATGACAAATTAAAGATTCCTAGGATTAGGGTACACTTGGTAGCTCTAGGAGCATGTTGTAAGCTCTATATAGAGGAATAGAAGATAGTGAAAGGACTTTTGGCAGGTGAAAGGACATTTTTTGTCTTGTACATGAACTAATTTACTGCATGTATAACAAATTCGAATTTTCCCTAAAGAAAGCTGGGGGATTGCGGTTTTTTCTGAAGGATGTATTAAATGTTTGCTGGATTATTCCTGTGTCATCTATACATTACTGTGAGATCATTCTTTGCTATTGTGAATTTCTTCTATGTGATGAATGTTCTCGTAATTTCCTGTGCAAAGATGTTTATGTCAAATGAGTAATGGAATGTGTTAATTAAATCAAAGCTATCTTTGATATCTTTTATTTTCTGCTGCAAATGCTTCTTTATGATTAAATAGCTATATGTCTGATCTTTAGATGTTTCTTTCAGTTCATTACTCACACTTACAGTTTGTTCCTTGCAAGGATAGATTAGATTTGCTTATATAGTTTTAGATTAACTCTGCTTGATTACCTGCATTTAGTTTAGAGCACTTGCATATCATCTTTAAAATAAAATACATAAACGGTGGATCGGGCCACAACCAATGCAAAGAATATAAAGCTTTAAACCTTGTAAGGTAGCTGGAACCATTAACCGAACAGATTCCCCACACCAAATGGTGAGCGATCTAATTGGGCTTGCTTACTTGGGAGAATCCCTTGTTGATTGATGCTACGATTTCCGAGGAATCAACATTTTTTGGTGCTAGAAGGAGGGCCACCAATGCATGGATGGAAGAGGAGACTCTTCTCTAAGAGGAGATCCCACTGGAAACCTGCTTGAAACAACAATCCTAGACAATTTAGATCTTGATATAACAAATCAAGAAGATCCCAATTCTGGGCTTGAGTAGCAAGAAACGCTATACGATGTACCTTTTGCTGAGGTATCTAACTTAAGAAGACATACCTACGCTTATGTTAAGCAGCTTGGCGGTTTGAATGCAATTCCTTTTCTCCCTAGAAGAAGAGCTCCTAGATGGGAAAGGCAATACACACATGATTCAGTTCTTGTTCAGAACTTTGAAGAATTAGTGGATTTATGTTTAGAAGAAATCACAGAGCCTCTTGGAGAAATTGAAATTGAAAATCCTATAGATATTGAAGAACCTCACACTTCGAGGAATTATCCACCTCGTACCCCCCATGATTCTCCACCTAACTCTCCACGTGGAGCCATTGTTGTACCTGCATGGAGAGCAAGAGGAGCACTGAATTTGGTTGGACCATTTCATAATCTACCTAAGAATCCTGAGAAAGTTTTGCCTAAGTATGATCCTGGGAAAGGTATCTCTGTTGAAGATCACCTTAAGAGATTTTATTTAGTTCTGAGCCTTCTGAATGTGCAGCATGAGGATGTAGTCTGTAGGATTTTTCCATACACTTTTGAACCCAAGGTTTCTTCCTAGTATTTTAGTTTGCAGGCTAGTTCAATATCGAATTGGGAAGAATTCGAAAAATGTTTCTTAAAAAATTATGGAAATTAGAAAACCGTTGCTACACTTATGAAAGAATTATTATCCATGAGGATGGAAAAGAAAGAGAAGGTTCAAGAATTCAGCCAAAGATTCACTACGTTGTTAAATAATTTTAGTGAGGTAGCTAAACCCGCAAAAGAATCTTTAGTAGAATATTACACAACAGCACTCGACCCTCCTATAGCAATGTTTGCCAAAAGAACCAAGAAAACTACGTTAATAGAAAATTTCGAAGAAGCTAGGAAGGTGGAGGAAGAAGTGGACAACATTGCTAAACATGCTCTTGATGCGGAAACAAAACCAACAACTAATAAAAAACCTTGTTACTAACTAGAAATAAGGAAGAGCCATCAACATACATGGAAAACGTGGTTAAAATGATGCATAAGTTGTCCAATAAAATTGTAGATCTTGAAAAGGATAAGGCAACTAGCACATCTACGAAGCCTTTTAAACCTTTCTACAAAAAGAGAGAAGAAAATGATCATCCTCATCCACCTACAAACAACTCTCCTATTTTGAATTTAAATGAATTAGGAATGGATAATTTTTTCACTTTCCATCAAGAACCACATTCTGGAAAAAGTTGTCCACAATGGATTAATTCAATGAGTTTAGTAATGAACCAAATGCTCGATGCACAAATCATGGATCAGGAATATCCTCAGGAAGAGCAGACCTTGGAGGAAGAAGAACTCGCTCCAAACACCACTATGGTGTTGTGGGATTGGGTGCCTTTAACCGTTAATTGAACATGACCCCAAAGAAAGTCAAGTCTCAGCTGTGAATATCAATACTCGCAGCAAGGGTCCAATCGTTGATCTGAATCTGACTGCTCCCAAGCCTAAAGTATCCAAGGAGATACCCAAAAGGTACATTAATATTATTCCACCACAGTCCAAGGAAAATCCAGTTCCTACGAAAGAGCCAAAAGTAGAAATAACTAAGCAGTCGAAAGTAACTTTAAATAAAATAGAAAATGAACCAAAAGTTGCAAAAAAGTGTGACATGGGATATGATATAATCGAAGACATAAAGAAAGTAAAAGAAAATGTTTCCATATTCGATATGTGTAGTTTTCCTTAGCAACGAAAGAAGCTATTACAAGCTCTTGATTCCCAATCTAGCACTTCGTTAGCACACACTCAGGAAGATCTGGAAATTAATGAAGCTAGTATCGGTGGAAAATCTAAATCCCAAACATTGCCTTTCCTTTTAAATTTTGAAATCTTCAATCATAATGTGCATAAATGTTTGGTAGATTTGGGGGCTTCCTCAAAATTCATGCCACTGTCAATGTGTGAAAGGATTAATGGACATCCAATTCCATCCCTAGCTCAGATCATACCGTTAAACAGAACTTTTATTAAAGTCATTGCGGAAATGAAAGATGTGCTTATTAGGCTGTCAGCAGATCCTAGAGTGTGCCAGTTTATTGATATAATGGTAGTTGATATTCCTGAAGCTTATGGTTTAATTTTAAGTAGAGACTGGTCTACAAAACTAAATGGTCATTTCGCGACAATCTGGTCTCACTTGTGGTTACCATATAAGAA
Source organism: Larix kaempferi (assembly GCA_027924585.1). Lineage (NCBI taxonomy): Eukaryota > Viridiplantae > Streptophyta > Pinopsida > Pinales > Pinaceae > Larix > Larix kaempferi. Next base: position 575,643 of record BSBM01001399.1, read on the forward strand.
TAGGAAGAATCAGATTAAAGTGGTAAGAGAACCGCACATGAAGCATAACGTAACACAACTAGAAGAAAAGAATGAAGCTGTAGCTTTTTCATCTTAAGTTTTGGGGAATTATTTCTTAGAAATTGAGCCAGGTAATTATCAATCAGAAAATGTTAGCCATGAATCAGATGAACAGTCTGATCTCCTTCAATTTCTCTGACTGATGATATTGACTGTAACATAGTTAGTTTAGTTACTGACTTAGATGGTAAAGATACTAACTTAGTTAGATCAAAGAATGTTTTTTGGGTTTTATACTTTGACAGTTCCAAAAATTAGGAAGGATCCGAAGCTGGTTGTGTTTTGATTGAGCTTGAAAACAACAAATACTTTTTGTCTTGTAGATTAGAGTTGGATTGTACTAACAATATTGTTGAATATGAAGCTTTGGTCCACGGATTAAAGAAAGCCATCGGTTTGAACGTTAAATACCTAAAAGTCTTTGTTGACTCGGAAATAGTCGTCAGACAAGTGAGAGATACAATTCATTGTCTTTCACCACATTTGAAGGGTTATCAGTCTGAGGTATGGGATTTAATTGTGCACTTTGAAGCTTTTAATATAAAATTTGTTCCTAAATTACAGAATGTTGTTGTTGATTTATTAGCTACTTCTGCTTCTAGGTTAGTGTCTACTAATAATAAATGCTCTATCGAATTGGTTTTTAGGCCATCTGTTCCAGATAATATTACAAATCTCAGAGTATTCGATGATGATGACCAGATCATTAGTTTCCTTACAAATGAAAACATGTTTCGGGACACTGTTATAGATGAAGAGAAGCATGATTCTGATATGCAAAACAAGGACACAGTCAAAGGAAATTTTATGCCCAAAGGAGTGAGATCGCTTGAAAGTTTGTTCGATTTGCAGAGCAAGTTCAAGAAACCAGAAAATGTTAAAACTCATAGCTCCTCTATGCAGCATGAATTGGTAAATCTGGGCACAGAGGCTGAACCAAAGTATGTTAATCTTGGTAAATGTTGTTCACCGGGGGAAAGAGATAAGTTCATTAAGCTTTTTCAGTAATATAAGGATTTTTTTGCTTGGACTTATGAGGATCTAAAAACATATGATACTCGTATAATTCAACATGTCATACCAATGAAAGAAGGTGCTAAACCATTTCAGCAGCAATTAACTAGAATGCACCCGACTCTCAAACCTTTAATCCAAAAGGAGTTGAATAAATTATTAGATGCTAAGATCATTTTCAAAGTTCGGCAATCAGAATGGGTTGCTAACCTAGTTCCCGTAAGGAAGAAGTCAGGGGAAATAAGACTATGTGTATATTTTAGAAATTTTAATAGAGCCTCTGATAAAGATAACTATCCTGTCCCTTCAATGGAACAAATTCTACATATGGTATCAGGATCAGAAATTTTCTCTCTTCTAGATGGTTTCTCTGGTTATAATCAAGTATTAGTGGCAGAAGAAGACCGTCTTAAGACTACTTTTTGCACTAAGTGGGGAACATTCGCATACCGAAGAATGTTGTTTGGCTTGATAAATGTAGGAGTTACCTTCCAGCGAGCAATGGACATTGCCTTCCGAGGATTGGGCAGTCATTGTGTCGTAGTCTATCTTGATGATGTGACAGTTTTCTCAAAAAAGAGAGATGATCATGTTTTCCATTTAAAGAAGATTTTTTATCGCTGCACGAAGTATGGTATCTCTTTAAACCCCAAGAAAATTGTTTTCGCAGTTCTTGAGGGAAAGCTTTTGGGTCACATCATTTCAAAAAAGAGAATTTCGATAGATCAAGAGAGAGTGAAAGTTATCAACAAAATTCCCATGCCCCACAACAAAAACTCTATGCAGTCGTTTATGGGCACTATCAATTTTGTTCGAAGGTTTGTTCCCGATTTTGCTCAGACCATTAAACCTTTGCAGCAAATGGTGAAGGAGAGCGTATAGTTCAAATTGAAAGACTTGGAAAAGGATGCATTTAAAGAGATCAAAGCAACCATAGCTAATGCTCCCTCTCTAAGAAGTACAAATTTTGACAAAGATTTTATTTTGTATAACTTTGCTTCAGATGACTCTCTCGCAGCTGTGCAAACGCAAAAGGTAGAATCAGGAGATGAATACCCAATTTCTTTTATGTGCACTGGTATGTAAGGCACTGAACTAAACTATCCTGTTGTAGACAAACAAGCATATACCGTATTCAAAGTGGTAAAGCAATTCAGGCCATATATTCTTAAGAACATAAATAAAGTAGCAGTTTGTCACCCAACCGTCAGATCCCTTTTCGTTCAAAAGGAATTGAGAGAAAGAAGAGGAAATTGGGTCACCGCTCTTCAGGAATATGATTTAGAATTTAAACCAGCCACCATCATTAAAGGTCAAGGCCTATGTAAATTGATCACTAAACATCTAGCTGATGAAGAGCGGAATTGGGAAAATGAAGCGGACCTAAACATGATTGAGGTATGCCGTATTTTCACAACTCCTGAATCCTGGTATAGAGACTTAGTGCATTATTTAAAACAAGGGTACTTGCCAGAGCACTGGAGTTCTAAGCAAAGAAGGGCACTCCATTTGAAATCAGCAGCTTATCAAATCATTGAAGGAGTACTTTTCAGAAAAAATTATGATGGCATTCTTCTTAAATGCCCAGAGAAGGAAGATGCAAGTAAAGTAGTCAAAGAATTGCATGATGGCCTTGTTGGGGGACATTATTTTGGGGATACAACAGCTCACAAAATACTGAGGGTTGGATATTATTGGCCCACCTTGTTCATAGATGCTCACACCTATGCTAGGAATTGTGATGTGTGCCAAAGGTGTGCTGGGAAATTACCGAAGGCAACAAGACCGTTGCAGCCAGTAATTATCTCAGAACCTTTCGAGCAATGGGGCATATATATCATTGGAGAAATAAAACCGAATTCCTCTCTACAGCACCAGTATATCCTAATAGCCACCAACTATTTTACAAGATGGATAGAAGTGTGAAGATGATCATAGTAGATCCAAAGAGATTATGTAAACCTCACAATGAAAGAATTTAGGAATGACAGAAGGAGAATAGAGCAGAAGAACACAGATCCAAAGGAGCTCAGATAGAGGCAGAATAATTACACATGTTACATTAATCTGAATAGTAAAAAGGTACATATACAATGCTCAGGATTCGAATACCCTAGGTGTGATTCGAATTAGCCTGCATGGACAGATCCATAATCAGTGGAGTGTCATCAAGTCATAACTAGGATTCCAACTCATCATCAGTGAAGTCATCAATGCACAAGTAATAGTCAACCAGAAGTCAAACTGAGTCTAACTGAATGTGGTAGGTGTAACTGGCACATGGAAGCACTAATGTAGTGAAGGAGGCTCAGTGGAGGGCGCTCATGGAGCTAACTCGAGTCAGAACAACCTATCTAGTCACACTAGAGGTCCATCGAAGTGATAAGGTCAGTAAAGAGTGAGTCAACCCTAAAATTAGGGAGAGAACTCTTGTTAAATGAACATAACTGGACTAGTAGGTGAAGAAGTGTGTCTCTCTCATGCAGTAGGTGAAAGGAGGGCGCACTAGGCACTAGGAGGGCTGAAACTGATTAGGAAGAAGCTCCGAGGGCTAGCTAACTGAGGGCTAGGTGTTGGGACTGATGACTGGAAATGCATGCAAACCCTAAAAGTGCATGCAAACCCTAAAAGACTGAAAATGAAAATGACTGAAAATCTAGTAGGACTAGGATGGAGTATAGGAATATCCTAACAGCCCCCCTTAATCCATCCTGGGCCCTGGTAACTAGGACCAAAGGTCACCCATACAATCAAATAAGATAGAAAAATAAAGAACTATCCATAAACCGAGGAAATGGGGAAAACCTCATGGGAAAAATACCCCCCCTCAAAAGAACAGTAAATAACTCAAAGAACCATCATACTAAGTAGAAAAGAAGGAAGCTTTCATCAGTGAAAACTTCTGCAAAAAACTTGACAAGTTGATCCAGGATGCCAAAACAGGTGCTAGATGTGGATCTAGTCTTCTGATGTACCTTCCACTGTGTAGAGGATGGATTGGACGAAGCAAGTCTCTTAGGAATTATTTCTGCAACTAGAGCAAATGGAACATGAGTGGTCTTCCCAAGTGATGGAAGAGAGAACGCCATCATCATGTTGCATCTCTCATGGAGAGGTAGATGGCATAATGCAAGGTTGGCATGATGTTGAAGTATGGTAGTTCAGTGAACAGATGAATCCTCAACTGTGTTCTCAGTAGTAGCAAGGACTGTGTGAGCCCATATTGACCTCGAATATGGACTGAGAATATGTGTTGGTTCTGGATCTGAATCGTCTTGAACTATGATCTCAACATCAAAATCTTGATCTTCTTCTTCATCAGAAGAGGAGTCACTCTGATCTTGATCCGAATTTGAAGGAATAGTCGGAGAGAAGGGCATGAAGTGAGAGAACTCATATGCCTTAGAGGCATGATTAGCAACCCCATTTGCTATGATCTTTCCAGTGGAGATCTCTGTAATCTCTATTGTGTTTGGACCAAAAGTTACTTGCTTTGGTGATCCTGTATAAGTCATCTAATATATTGATAACAAATTAGTTGTTAGAGAAGGAACAAATAAAATATTTTTGAACTTACCATGCTCCATATGTTCTGTACCCAATCCTTTGGAAGAAATCTGAGAGTTGTCTCCCATGTGAATAGTAGGCCCATCTTTGAGATCTAAAGAGGAGAAAGTTTCTTCAAAGGAAATCATGTGGTTGGAGGCTCCAGAATTTATGAGGAGGGCTTGTGACTTTGAAAAAACAGCCATCAATGCATGGCAATCATCAGATCCACTTCTAGAATCAGACATCTTTGCTTCTTTTGGTACAACAATTTTGTTTTGTTCAAGAAGCTTGGTTAGTAGGTCTATTTTCTTGAGCATGCAAGCTTTCTCAGGATGGTTTCCTCTCTTGCAGCAGGAGCAATTAGGTCTCTTGTGTTTGTCACTTCTAGATTTAGATGGCTTCTTGTCCTTGTCTTTTTTCCTCCCTTTTTTATTTGCTCCACTTGCTTCTCCAGCTAGAAGAGCTATATCTTTGGAGGCCTTGATGGAACCCATTTGAATCAGTTTGTTCTCTTCTTGAATGAGATCTTCAGCAAAGTCTTTTAAGGTGGGAAACTTCCATCTAGGGATTGACATTCGAATAGAATGGAAAGTATATACAAAGACATAAAATTGAGATCCAAGTTTTCTCAATACGGAGTGTACGAATTGCTCATCACTTTTAGTGATGCCACAATGCTTGCATTGTAAAACCAAATTCTGAAATTTGGAGAAGAATTCTTGAATGCTTTCGAAATTGTTAGGTTGTAGGGAAACCAATTCATTTTCGAGAATGTAGCCTCTTAGCCCATCTTGTTTTCCAAAAAGACTCTTCAATTTTGTCCATAACTCATTTGGAGACTTCAATCCTTCAACATGAAACAATAGATCTTCAGACATATAGAGGCATATACATCCAAAGGCTTCATCCATTTTATTTAGATGCTTGGTTCTCTCTACAACTGTATGTGGTATGGTATCTTTTTCCTCAACTATTCTAGAAAACCCTCTCAACTTCAAGTGTATTTTCATCTTACCCTTCCATTCAAAGTAATTGAAGGGAGTGATAATTATAAGAGAAGTAGGAGCATTCGAATTGCTCATCTTGACTGCTGGAACGAGTGCAAAAAGAAATTGCTGGTACTGTTGCTGCAACTGCTAGAAATTCAAAATACTTGCAAAAAATTCTCAAGAATGTAGGTAGAATATACTCTCAAATGGCTTTGATACCATGTGAAGATGCTCACAGTATATCCAAAGAGATAATGTAAACCTCATAATGAAAGAATTTAGGAATGGCAGAAGAAGAATAGAGAAAAAGAACACAGATCCAAAGGAACTCAGATAGAGTTAGAATAATTACACATGTTACATTGATCTGAATAGTAAAAAGGTAAATATACAATGCTCAGGATTCGAATACCCTAGGTTTGATTTGAATTAGCCTGCATGGACAGATCCATAATTAGTGGAGTGTCATCAAGTCATAACTTGAAGTCCAACTCATCATCAGTGAAGTCATCAATGCACAAGTAATAGTCAACAAGAAGTCAAACTGAGTCTAACTGAATGTGGTAGGTGTAACTGGCACATGGAAGCACTAATGTAGTGAAGGAGGCTCAGTGGAGAGCGCTCATGGAGATAAATGGAGTCATAACAGCCTATCTAGTCACACTGGAGGTGCATTAGAGTGATAAGGTCAGTAAAGAGTGAGTCAAGCCTAAAATCAGGGAGAGAAATCTTGTTAACTTAACATAACTGGACTGGTAGGTGAAGAAGTGCGCCTCTCTCATGTAGTAGGTGAAAGGAGGGTGCACATGGAACTAGGAGGGCTGAAACTGATCAGGAAGAAGCTCCAGGGGCTATTTAACTGAGGGCTAGGTGCTGGGATTGATGACTGGAAATGCATGCAAACCCTAGAATGCATGCAAACCCTAAAAGTGCATGCAAACCCTAAAAGACTGAAAATGAAAATGACTAAAAATCTAGTAGGACTAGGATGGAGTATAGGAATATCCTAACAAGAAGTTGTTCTATTGCATAAAATCAATGAGGACGCAGTTATCAGTTTCTTAAAAGAGAACATCATAACTAGGTTTGGGCTTCCAATTTCCCTAGTCTTTGATAATGCAGCTTATTTTTCATCTTTTAAGATAAATGAATTTGTTTATGAGAGAGGAATTAAGTTTCATTTTTTGGCCAATTACTATTCCCAAGGAAATGGATTAGCTGAATCTTCTAACAAAAATCTTATCCGGATCCTTAAGAAGACTGTGATTGAGAATAAGAGAAGTTGGCACACTGCTCTCCCAAATTCTTTATGGGCAGATAGAGTGACTCCAAAGAATTCTTTTGGGGTTTCCCCATATGCACTTGTCTATGGTAGAGAATACATCTTCCCTCCCAACATATTACTCCCATCTTTGCAATTGGCCCAAGCCTCCCGAGGTTTCAGCAGTCAAGTTTTGCAATCCAAAATTGACACCCTGCTGAAATTTGAAGAGTCTAGGAAGAAATCCAAGGACCGATTTCACCAAAACCAAGACATAGTCAAAAGGTGTTTTTATAAAACGAAGTCTGGCAAAAGAAGTTTTGAAGTAGGTGACTTAGCTCTGAAATGGGACCATCCACATGAAGGTAAGGGGATGCATACAAAGTTTCAACATTTATGGGTTGGCCCTTACCAAATTTCTGAAAAGCTAGGCCCAAATGACGTACAAACTGAAAGACCTACAAGGAGAGGAAGTAAATCTACCTCTCAACGGCCTCGCTTTGAATCGGTACTTCGCTTAGTACTCTTAGGGATTTTTGTACATAAATAAACAGTCTTATTTCTTTCTTTCTTACTTGTCTGGTTTTTGTTTTCTTTTATTTTCTTCAATTACCTTGTTTTTCTTTCCACCTTGCTTTATGCCCAAATTTTTTCTTTATTCTTTCTTAAATAAAGGCCAGCGCAGATTTTGGTATAGAGGGAAGAAAGATATTTGAACAAGACTCTAAGATCCTGTGAGGTAGAAACCTACTTACAAAGAGATGTTTTTGTGACTTTGTTTCCATTGTTGAGTCTCCAAGAATCATGAGATCCTCTTTCTGATTGGTGAAGATAACACTGTTTTAATAACTAAGATTCAACATTTCTTTCCTACTATCTTGGGGCTCCATTCATGCTAACATAAATACCTGTCTTAAGGAGTGAACTATGATAGACCCATGGAAAGGAAGCATGTCTCACAAATGTATAGTATTTAAAATGATCCCATGTTACAAATCAAAGCCAAACGAGCTTCTATTAAAGAGTCTGATGTCCATAAATTCTTGCCTCAATCAAAGCACGATAAAAAAAGTAAAGTACATTCAATTAAGAAAGTTGTTCAAATAAATCAGCCCAGCAAGGTTCTTCTCCGTCCGTGAAGCATGTTAATCAAACAAATTTCCTGCTCACACAAAAGGACATTGTGGATTGTATTATGGAAAAGCTTCCTTTCCTAAAGTTGGGTTGCATTTGGGATCAAGCCAATACCCCAGTGTACACCTCCGATAAAATGCTCTGGGCCATAAATTACAAGAGGCAGTACAAGCTCATTTGTGAAGAATTCATCATACCTTTGTATGAGCTAATGTTTAATGAAGAACCTAATTGCTTATTTGAGAATGCCATGGAAGTTATGGAAAAATACGATGATTTCTATTTTTCAGAGAAGGGTACTTATATAAGAATGTATGGAGGCTCCAAGCCACCATATATCCTGCCTAGGTATGCTACATATTTCATAGTCCTCAAGGAGGCAGTCAGGCAAGTTTTTCTTGATGGAATTAGCGGATTTTTGAACAGATTGAAAAAGGATTCTTTTCCACCTTTTCCTTTCTATGTTGGAGCCTATAAGTTTTCAAAGGTTTAATCGGCCAAATATTTTGTTAAGGACTTAAAAGACTTTAACTTCGGGGAAGTGGTCTTCCAAAGAAATGACAGGCAAAACAAGGATGCAGAACATTGCAAAGAGGTCCATGCTCACTTTGATTATGCGCATTGCTATGATGAAGATGAAGAGGTGTATAGAGGAATTAGTAACATGAATGAGCTTCAAATTTTCCATCACCTTAAGAGTGGAGCTAGTTCTAGCTCTACTACTGCCGAGGACGCCCAAGAAGCCAAACTACAGAAGGAAAAGGAAGCAGCCAAAGCTCTGACAAATGAAGAGCAAAGGCTTAAAGAGGGAGTTGAGAGGATCCAAAAGGAAGTTGCCGAAAAGGTACAAAAGGTGCAGAATGATAAGCTTTGGGAAGATGAATCCCTTAGGCTTCATAAAGAAGAAGCCCAGAGGCTTCGAGATGAAGAGCTAGAGAAGATAAGAAAAGAGGAAGCTGCCAAAGAGCAAGAAGAAAGAGAAGCGGTTGGAGAGAGGAAGCTTAAGTCCAAAGAAGAAAATAAATCCAACGAAGATGCACAAGATGGGGGGTATAACATGCAGGACATGGATATAGAATCATCCCAGATGGTTCAGACCCCACTCACACAAGAGAACATCCCTATAGAAGATCTTCCATTGATCCCTTTCACTCCATCGAAAGATCATAATGTGTCCGAATGGGATAAAAAAAAAATTGATAAGAAAATGAAGTCCATTGTGCGAAGGATAGAGAGAAGGTTGAAGAAACCTTTTCACCCAGACATCATTACCCAACAAGAAACAACTGTTATGCAAGGCACACAGAATGCTCATGTGGCTATCACCTCTGCTACTGTAGCTGCCGCGAAAGCAAGCGAGCACAACGTGGTCAAAATGGTAAATGAGTTTGAGGCAACCAAGAAAATATCACGTATGCTGTAGCTCACCGTGGTTAATGAGCAAGCCTATAGGGAACTAGTGGCGAAGAAATACAATTGCCTTTTGTCATATCAGAGAGAATTGTTAGATAAGTATCAACACCTGGAGGAGGAAAAGAAGCACTTGGCAGTCCAAATGATGATAGTAGAAGGAGAAAAGAATGGATTTGAAGCCAAGACCATTCAATTAGAAGATGAAAAGGAGTTGATGGCCGAGCAACTGGAACAAGAAAGCAGCAAAGCAATGGACATGACCCCCTTTCATGAACAATCTTACAACATACTAAAGCAAATGCACGAGTCACAGGAACTGCTTCTTGAATAGATTTGCAGGCTAAAGGCCATGGTAGATAGAATGAAAGAGATTAGCTCCGAAGTTATTAGTCTCAAGAAAAAATACGCATGGGTAAAAGAGGATATGATGAAGCAGATGGAATGGAGAGAAGGGAAAGAGGATTTCCCCAAGAACCTCCCTTTCAAATCTGTGGCTTATTTTAAAGAGGACATATTCTTCATGGAGTTCTGTAAGAACTGTGGTGTAAAATTGATCTCTATGATCCAAGTAACTATTGGAAAGTGCAGTGGCCTTTATCAGAAGATTTATGAAGTTCATGAGAGATGCAAAGTAACAATTCCCCGGAATCTTGAAGATTTCCCAAGCAAAGAGCAATTCCTATCTGATTTGGAAGGTGAGCTGAGCGTCCAGATGGAATATGTAAGGAGAATAGATGTGCTAACGACAGATGATCTTCATCAGTGTATCGTACAACCTTTCATACATGCCCAACTACTCCACGAGACTCTCCAAACTGTGGTGGCAGAAATGCAAGACATTGAAGAAGAACTAGACAAGCACGTGATTTCTTGAAAAATCCTTCTTCCTGCTCCTGCTAATACTGTTATAAGGGACACAGGAATTTGTTTTAGTTACATAGCAGAAGTTGATAAACAGGTAGCGGGAAAAGCATCAGTAGAAGCAGGGACGCGATCTGGGAGAAAGGATCCAGCTGAGGTAGATGCGCCATCTGAAGGATGACTTGGCAGTCAAAATTGTCTAGTAATATGATGAAAGTTTACCTTTGTTGTTATTAAATTGTGAAGATAAATAGACAACTATCTCCTTTTTGTCTTTTGTGTATAAGGATTTCATGGATCATTCCAATTTTGTAATTAGGCACTAAATGACAAATTAAAGATTCCTAGGATTAGCGTACGCTTGGTAGCTCTGGGAGCATTTTGTAAGCTATATATAGACGAATAGAAGATAGTGAAAGGACTTTTGGCAGGTGAAAGGACATTTTTTGTCTTGTACGTGAACTAATTTATTGCATGTATAAGGAATTCGAATTTTTCCTAAAGAAAGCTGGGGGATTGCGTTTTTTCCTGAAGGATGTATTAAATGTTTGTTGGATTGTTCATGTGTCATCTATACATTACTATGAGATCATTCCTTGCTATTATGAATTGAATCTGTGTGATGAATGTTCTCATAATTTCATGTCCAAATATGTTTATCTCAAATGAGTAATGGAATGTGTTAATTAAATCAAAGCTATCTTTGATATCTTTTATTTTCTGCTGCAAATGCATCTTTATGATTAAATAGCTATTTGTTTGATCTTTAGATGTTTCTTTCAGTTCATTACTCACATTTACAATTTTCTCCTTGCAAGGATAGATTAGATTTGTTTATACGGTTTTAGATTAACTCTGCTTGATTACCTACATTTAGTTTAGAGCACTTGCATGTCATCTTTAAAATAAAATACCTAAACGATGGATCGGGCTGCAACCAGTGCAAAGAATATAAACTTTTAAACCTTTTATGGTAACCGAAACCGTTAACCGGATGAATTCCCCACACCAAATGATGAGCGATCTAATTGGGCTTGCTTACCCGGGAGAATCCCTTGCTGATTGATGCTATGATTTCCAAGGCATCAACACTACCCATAAATCAAGGACTGGAGGCTCTAAGTGGAGTGCATGAGGCTTAAACTCAAAGTCTAGCTTGGATAACAAAGGAGACATCATCCAGTCAATAGTATTAGTCATAAATGGTAATAGTCAGTCAAGTGTGTCTAACTGAGTCTAACAGAACCATCTAGGCATAAATCAGGGAATGGAGACTCCAAGGTGGGTGCATGAGGCTATCAAATAGTCAAGTGGAACTCCAGAACTAGCTAACTAAGAGCTACATGCAATGAGCATGAGTAATCAATGGAAGAGCTACTCAATTAATGCACTAACTGAATGATAACTCCCGGTAGGTGAGATAAGGTGCCTTAACTAAGTGATAACTAATGGTAGGTGAGTGAGAGCGCTCTAACTGACAGTGGTAGGTGCGAAAGGTGCACTTTTCAAGCAAATGAGTCAAGGAGGGCGCATTAGGTAGGTAGGAGGAAAAATGAGGGATAAAGACAAGATCTGGAGATCTATAAGCAAGCTCTAGGTGCTGGGAAGACAACCATGATGATGACTGGATGCATGCAGTTGCATGCAGCATTCAGATTTGCATGCAAGCATGCAAAATACAAAAATGATGGAGTGAATATTCCTACAAAAAGGAATCCATATATCAAGAAATGATGGATCAAAATGGTAAAATGTTAAATTTACAAGATGAAAAGCATGCTTGGGAAAAAGAAACGATTGAATTCCTGTCACAAATTTCAGTGTTAAATACCAATCAGATTGAAACTTTGCAAGTTCCAGAGAAGCCAAGGGATCAATCTCTATGTACAAATGAAGGAAAAATGGAAAATTCCTCCACAAAGGAACTGACCAGTTCTTTGTCACAAATTTGTCTTAAATATGTAGATATAGAAGTGTTGAAAGTGGAAAACCAGAAGTTGATATAGGAAGTAATTCAAAATTTTGAAGAAAAGAAAAAAGATTTGAGTGATAGAAAACAGTTGCAAAAGAAAGTTGATGAATTAAAAGATAGATTGACAGGTAAGATTCCATTACAAGGATCTAAAAGCCTTATATGGGATGCAATATCAATGGAAGTCACCAAATTCTGGTCACATTTGAATTCTATGGAAGAAAAAGATGCTATGGAAAACATAGCTCTCCATAGGTGTAAAGTGACAAACGAGACATTATGCAAAAGGCCTTCAGAAACAACTCAAAATACATTCATATTTTTAAACACTCTAACTCAATTAGATATGTAGAGTTTTGGAATCAAATACAGACCATCAATCATCATTTGGGAAAGAAGAATTATTGGCAAGCATGATCATGTTAAAGAAGTACAAGATCAAGCGCTACAAATGGTCCTTGAAGTTCAAAATTTTAAGAAATTATTTATGGGGCTTTTTGAAAATGCTCTACCTTCTTTTTGGAGTGATGATGGAAAAATAATGACTAAATAAAATTATCACAGTTTGATAGTACATGATCATATGGATCACTCTAAATTTGAAGGTTTGGTCAAAGGATTAACTAGAAGGACAATAATTGATAAATTGACTGATGATTTTGAAATATTTGAACAATTTCTAATGATTAAGAAGGATTCGCTAGCTGTATGTTACACATCATGCATAGAATTGGAGGTGATGGTGAAAGAAATGATGGATTATGAAATCCAAAATCAAGAGCAATGGAAAATTGTTGAAAAAATTGGGAAAACAAAATACAGGTTATATCAAGAATGAATATTCAGGTGTCTTAGTTTGAAATGAAGAGGTGGTTCCTTTGTTAACTACTTGAGTGTTACATCAACCCAAATCAAAGCAACAATATACTAGCTTGGCCGATAACAAAACAAATGTTCCCGAAGTTTAGAGATTTCTCTGAAATTTCTATTTTTAGCGAAGAATCAGTTAGGGTTAATTCAAAGAACATTTTGTATAAATTTTGATTTTACAAACTAATCGGGGTTGGAACCAAGAGAAAAAAATACAGTGATGTAATACTTTTTGAAGACTTTAATGAAGAGCAGAAGTACAAGTCTATCGGAAACAGAGATTCACATGTTGTCACCTTCTTTAGTTTGTTAATTTCTCTTTTTGTGAATGTATTTCTTGTTACACCATCTTATCTCTTTGCCTCATAATTGACTATATGATGTGGGTTAGAATTCATTTTATATGCTCTGATTCACACATTTAAATATTCTCAATGTTATTTCTTCCAAATTAATGCAGAATTCATCCTAGTTAGATGCTCTTTTTTTTGTCCCTTAAGAAAAGGAGCCTCTTGCTACTCATATTATGAATCAAGAAACTACACATATTATTGTCCATAAAATTCAATGATCATGATAATCATTTGTTACATGTCAAAGATACTTGTCTCCCAAATGGCCACTATTCCACATATTACATGGGTTTTTATCTCATAATAACCTTGTTTGTCATCTTCCAAACACATCAACATTTAGCATTCCATATCACAATCAATAAGCCAAAAACTATTTATCTATGAAATTTAGCTAATATTCTACCATATTATACAACTATTTTATGTAATGTATCAAAATAATATTGTCCAAAAAATCCTTCCATGCTTAGTATATATTTATGTCAATTTCATCCAACACCTGTTGTTTGTGAAAAAGGAAGATATGAGCCCTTCCTTCCTCCATAATGAGACCTCTTTTTGATAGCCCACATGCCTACATGTTATAGATCATGATCATATGTTTATAACATATAAATTTAAAATTAAATTCTGTAGCTAGGGTTTTACCCCTAGCTTGTGAAAATGAGCACCTACTAAGGAGAATGGACTCCTTAGTAGCAGTTCAGTAAATGTAAATTATTAAGCTAAAACAAAAATGGAAACTACTCTATAACATGTGCATGAAAAATAAATAACAATTTGTAAACAAGGGTTTGTATTAATATTACCTTCAATGTGAAGGTTGATGAAGCTCCTTGCAATGTCCAAGAGGGTTGCTCCAAGCTCCAATGTGCTCCTTCTCTTTCTCCAATGGTGGGGATGGGCCAAAAGAGGCTCTCAAGGTGAAAGTAGTTCAATGGTGAACTAGGGTTTCAAGAGAGATTTTGGCAGAGTAAGGGTATACTTGATTGTGGATATGAAATAAGGGATCTCCATCACCTATTTATATTTTTTTGGTGGTGGAGTGCTAACCCATGGTTTTGGGAACCATATGGTTTAAGGCACCTGTATAGGGTTTTTTCCTCCTTTTCCTCATTATTTTATATTTTTTATTCCCTTTTTAGAGGGATTTTGCTATTTTTGGAGGAAAAAGGGGGTTTTTTAGCCTTTTTGAGGCTATTTTGATGGTTTTGTGGCCTTTTGGAGGCATGTTAGGCCTTTTGGAGGCTTTTTAGTGGGATTTTCAGGGTTTTTAAGGGAAATGTGGTAGGAAAAAGGACAAATGAGCCATGTAATGTGGTAGATGAGATAGTGAACACTTTTTGGGTGTTAACAAATTTCCATCCTTTGAATACAATTGAGGATATGTTTTGTAAGAATACCCGAATGTTTTGTGCCCAGAATCCGATCTCTACCAACCACAATATGGGAACCATTTCCAGTTTTCTAGGCAAGCCATCGCTAAAGAAAAGGCATGGTTTCCACTAATCCAATCCAGATAACGGAGATCTGATATTTTACCATCTTCACCAATCGAATCCAACTAACCATCGTATTTGGATAAATATATTTGTCCCGAGTGGGATTTCTCGACTTACGACTTCCGAATTTTGACTTCTGACTTCCGACAAGAAGGATCGACCACCCCTTTGTTTAGTAGAGAATTGTGAACACATATAACTAGCAATTCACCTGTATCCAAAATGGTGAACACAAGAAGGATCGACTGACCCTTATTGTATTCTAGAACTGTTATGAACATAATATGGGGCACAAGAAGGGTTGATCGCCCCTTCATTTATGAGGGAATTGTAAAAATATTCAACCTCCGAAGGCTAGGTTGTCAATTCATGTATATGCAGAATGGTGAACACTAGAAGAATACTAAGCACAAGAAGGGTCAGTCGACCCTTCAATGACGAGATAAATGTAAAAATATTTAATCTATGAAGGATAGGCCGACAATTCTCGACTTTCAACTTCCACAGTAAATAGTAGGGATCAAGACATTGGCTAAGTTGTAACATATAAAAATATTTATCCTGAATTCCTATGCTACAAATATAAATAGGATAATAATAAAAAATTATTTTTAATTATTATAATAGTTAGTTATTAATGTGAAGGGACATAACCTTTCATTATGAATGCTCAATCCATATAAAAGGCGAGCTATGTTGTAATATTCAATCATCATCTTATCTATTAAAATATCAATACATAACTAACTATTATAATAATTAACAATTATTTTTTATTATTATCCTATTTATATTCGTAGCATCCTACATTTGACTTTTGACAAGAAGGATCATCCACCCCTTCTTTAGTAGATAATTGTTAACACCTATATCCAACAGATCACCTGTGTCCAAAATGATGAACATAAGAAGGATCAACCAACCCTTCTTGTAGTCTAGAACTAATATGAAAATAATACTAGGAAGAAGAAGGGTCGACCGCCCCTTCATTTATGAGATAATTTTACAAATATTCAACCTACAAAGGCTAGGCCATCAATTCATGTATATCCAGAATGGTGAACACTGGAAAAATACTGAGCATAAGAAGGGTCGGCTGACCCTTCATTTAAGAGATAAATGTAACAATATTTAATCTACGAAGGCTGGGAATACAATTTCCAAATTTTGACTACCGCATTAAATTGTAGGGATCGAGACATTGTATAAGTTATAACATATAAAAAATATTTATCCTAACTTGCAACTAGAAGGATTGGTTGCCCCTTCATATAGTAGAGAATTGTGAACACCAATATCCAACAATTTACCTATATCCAGAATGGTGAACACAAGAAGGATCGAGCGACCCTTCTTGTAGTCTAGAACTATTATGAAAATAATACTGGGCAGAGGAAGGGTCAACCGCCCCTTCATTTATGAGCGAATTGTAAAAATATTCAACCTACGAAGGATAGGCTATCAATTCATGTATATCCATATTGGTGAACACTAGAAGAATACCAAGAACAAGAAGGGTCGGTCGACCCTTCATTTACTAGAGAAATGTAAAAAAATTTAATCTACGAAGGCTGGGCCGACAAATCCCAACTTCTAACTTCCACATTAAATAATAGGGATACTGACATTAGATAAGTTATAACATATAAGAAATATTTATCCCGAATTCCGCCATCCGACATCCGACTTCCGACAATAAGGATCAGATGCCACTTTGTTTAGTAGATAATTGTGAACACATATATCTAGCAATTCACCTGTATACAGAATAGTGAACACAATAAGGATCGACCGACCCTTCTTGCAGTCTAGAACTAATATGAAAATAATACTGGGCAAAAGAAGGGTCAAACGCCCCTTCATTTATGAGGGAATTGTGAAAATATTCAACCTACGAAGGTTAGGACGTCAATTCATGTATATCAAGAATGGTGAACACTCAAAAAATACTGAGCACAAGAAGGGTCGATCGACCCTTCATTTAAGAGATAAATGTAAAAATATTTAATCCATGAAGGGTGGGATGACAATTCCTGAATTCCGACTTCCGCAGTGTTGTCATCAAGTGGATTGCATAGTTATTAGTGATACATGATATATAATATACAAGCAATTAGATAAATAGGAACACAAGATAAGTAATGGTGGGAAATCCAACAAGTATTTTTATTACTCAGGACTTGTTGACACAAATCTGTCGACTAGGGTTCACTTCACACTATGTCAATAAAGCTCAACAAAAAATTGCATAGATAGCAAACCAGACAGGGTTTACCCTTCCGAGCAACAATCGCAGAGTGAGTGAGGTCTCACCCAAGATACCTAAGGGGGCTGCAGGAACCAAGATTCTGCAGGTATAAGAGGACATGCGTCATTCACATTCAATGACAACATAAAACAGAGATCGAAATAACTATCGTTCACATCATACAATCATTATTGCATACCAAGACATATTAATTAGATCTACTCATTAACACATCATAGAAACATAGATCATCGACACATATCAAATCTATCCAGACTGTGAAAAAACACATCATAATGTGATATAATACATAAGTGACAGAGTTATAGAAAAACATTCCTTCTCATTATCTATCAAACTATCTTACAAATTGGGAATACATATCCGCAAAACCCATCTCAACAGATCATGCCAAAATACAAAATGTTATCCAGTGCAAAAGATAGATCAAAATTACACAGATACAAAAATCCATTCATCGATCAAGAGATCATATCAGAGAAAAGGATTTCCTAAGATACACCAATGATAATATTAGATCAGATGCTTGAAGGCTTACAATACTACTCCTATTTATAGGCTCACTGGTCATTACAAACTTGGTCCACTTCACAAAGTGACCCATTAAATAACTAACTAATTAATTAATTACTCCAATTTGTCCGCTTTACTTATGCTTTACCCGCCTTGTTGCGCTTCGTGACTGATCCTTTACCCTTGTCGCTGACCCCTTCGTCGTTGGTTGTACCAAAAATTTTGTGACTTAGCCCCTTACCAACAGGCCCCCAACACAAACTTGTGTCTCGCACTCGAGCCACTAGAGCCAGAAGTTGCTGGTGTGGTCACTTGTTTCTTGAAATATTCATATGTTGCTTTGATTTTGTCAACCTCAACCCTTATTGCAGCTTTGAGCATTATGCAGTCCTAAACCTCCTACTCTGTCAGATGCTCTCTTTTGTACTACTGGACTTTCTGTAAGTTTTCCTATATCCACGACAATACTGGCATATATTTGACTCCCAGCTCCTCCACTTTCGACTGTAGCTCATCCAACTGCGTTGTTCTCCTCTATTTTCTAGTATGCGCCTTGTTGACTTGGTGTTGCAATTCCTTCAGTTCCGTCGCTTTTTTTATCTATGCAAGTAGGGGCATTTCCTTTAGTGAGCCCCTTAATGTTTCCAATTGTGCCTCTGCCTCGCCGAGTTGCACATTCAATTGGTGCAATTTCTCATCTTGCACGAGACTTCCCCAAAATTGCAATACCTCCTCTGCAATGTGTTGCGTTGCCTTCTCCAAGTATGCGATCTCCATTGCAACATCCTCAATATTTATCTTCCTCGCTTCCACTTGCTCCGGTGGTGTTCTTGGTGCCACCATTATTTGTAAATCCTCATTTTCATTCCGAATATTTGCGATAATTACACACACTCTCATTGCCTTAGCCTATGAAATCATATCTTTGGATATTTTCGACGCATCCTCGCATGCCATGGAGATGGCATGTTCCAGTCTTCTCCTATCCTCCATCGCTTTTTCCCTTTCAGTCATCACTACCTCATTTCCTCATGGAGTTGTTTGACCTCTGCTTCAATACTTCTTACCTGTTGTTTATAGTTGATCATTTGATCTTCTGTTGATGCTTCTCGTTCATTAATTTCTTCTGTCACTCCAGTTTGTGTGTGATGAAGCATAAACATGGGCAACATTTCAAGTCTATCTTGATAGTTTCTTGTCCTTTCAATGTGGCATCCAATTCTTCATTTCCTGTAGTGATCGCACCAGGTAGCACTTGTACGATCCGTCATTGAGTGCCTATATCAATGTCAACCCATTGTACTTTTGATGGAATAGAATCTACATGCCCTGGATGCACCCTTGTTTCCATAATCGCAGTGCTCAGAGTCTGCAATAACTGCGACACTTGATGAAAGTACTTTGTTGCATGCTGCATTACATTTGCGTGGTTATCCTTCACCATAGTCGTCATTTTATCAAGTATCCTGTTTGTCTATTCGTCAGGGAGATGGACAATATTACTCCCCTCATCTCTCTCCATTCTATTCTTTGTGCGCATTTCTTGTTGTTGGGATTCCAAATCCAAATCTAATGTCGGAGTATTGGTTGATGCATCATGACATCTAGTTCCTGATGGATCATCCCTGCTTTCATCTTCATATTCATATTCTGAATACTTTGTTTCTGTCTACGTATTTGGTACATCTTTTGGCTTCCCATCTACTGGGTTTGACAGTTGGTCATCGCTGACTGGAACTTTCCATTCATTTGGCCATTCATCTACTATGGCATCCATTTCTTCTTTGCTTAGCTTATATTGTGTTGTCAACCATTGTTTCTATGGATCCGTCTGTGCTTGGATGAAAATTGCTTGAGGCCCCACTGTGAACCTCACGATCCTCTTATACATATTTTCTGCATGCACCATCAGTTGCGGGACCATCACCGCTTGTGTGCACAACTCTTCTAAATAGATATAAAATTGAATATTATTTCCTTTCTGCCTTTCTTTGTCATTCAACACCCATATGTTCTGGTACCATTCCCCACTGCACACTTTAGAACTTTATGTCTCCATGCCTTGATATTGTGGTGGCTCCATCCACATGACCAATACTATTAGCAGTAGGAGCCATGAGTAAGTGAAGGGATTACCCTTCTCTTGTGCTGTGACTGCATCCTCCATCAATTCATTCATTAAAAATGACTAGTTGATTCGAACTCCTGCTGCGCATTGCTCCACTGATGCAATTACCCCTGATGTGCATTGGTTGGGGCAGTTCTTCCTCATGACCTTGATATCCAATAATTTATCTACAATCGTAACATCTCAGTCATTGATTATGTTGACTAGATACCCCCAGGTGTTTTTCTCCACCCCATACTGTGCTTTCATTTTTGTGCCCAACTTTTTGTTGTTGTCCTTTCCCTAGAAGTACTCGCGATGGATCTATCCCTGCTTTGCGTAACTTGGTAATCTGTGCAATCAAATCCATAGTGATTGGGATCTTCCTATCGATCTATAAGTAACTGCCATGAAAGAATACAAGCAATTTCTTGATGCATGCATTCACCTCCACCGATCGGCCAAAGTGTGGCTTGTGGATATTTGACAGCAATCCTGATCGTTGCAACCCCAATGCTCATTACATTGGTTCCCAGGTGATTGGAACTCCATTTTTGTGGAATTTGTCGATAAATGTTCGTTGGGTGCAATTCGGATAAGCGAGGATGTCGTGATCACTGTATTTCAGTTTGTTCAGTCGCTGCAACACATCTCCAGTGCCTTCCTCTCACTGTTGTCATCTCTTCTTCTGCGGTGCCTGAAGTGCTCGCCTCTCCTCTTGCAGCTGCAACCCGTGTCGGGATGTGGGTATTTTTTGTTCTTTCTGTATCAATTGGATGGTTTGCACATCTTTTCTTCTGAATTACCCGAGCTGAGGCTGATGCAATTTTAAGTTGTTATTCCATGATTGGTGCCCTTGTCCTGGGTGGCTCCGACTCACTTGTGCTATATATCACATGAACCATCACAACTCTCCTATTTGTGCTCTTTTCAAAAAACAAAGAAATCTCACCATCTCAATTTGTGCTCGCTCTCTGGTTCCTTCAAGATTCACAATGCACAATGAATATGAATGTTTACCTGCGCATCCCCTTTTATAACTCCGGTTTTTCCCATTGAGTTGATTCAAACAATGATTACCCAATACTCGGTCGATTTACCAAATATGGCGCAATCATTCATCAATTAATGCATCTCTGTCTACTTGCGCAATCGTCTACCACCTCTTAACTGACGCATTTATTTCCCGATATGACTGTTCAGTCCCTTGATATATGAAGTCAAACCTCATCGGCGTTTGATCGGCATACTCCCGAACCATGCGATTTATTTATTTTTTATTTTTTATTACCATGTCGACTTGTTAGCTTTCTCGGTCGATATGCGTTGGTCTATCCTGATAGGGTTTTAGATGACTCCCATTCATTAAGTTTGTCAAAAGTGTTCCATCAAAATTTTTCATTTGAACTGCACCTATGCCAATAATGAAATTTATGACATATGGACCAAGCTAATGCATTTGTAGCTTACCTGGGTGTTTTGCAAATTTGTTGTCGTATAAAAGAACCATGTCTCTGCACTGAAAGTGCTTCTGCTTTACATGGTGATCATGCCATGCCAAGAAGGGTCGGCCGACCCTTCATTTAAGAGAGAAATGTAAAAATATTTAATCTACGAAGGCTAGGACGACAATTCTCGACTTTCAACTTTTGCATTAAATAGTAGGGATCAAAAAATTGGCTAAGTTATAACATATAAATAATATTTATCCAAAGTTCCGACTTTCAGCAAGAATGATCAGTTGCCCCTTCATTTAGTAGATAATTCTGAACACCAATATCCAGCAATTCACTTATATCCATAATGGTGAACATAAGAAGGGTCGACCGACTCTTCTTGTAGTCTAGAACTATTATGAAAATAATACTGAGCAAAATAAGGGTCAGCCACCCCTTCATTTATGAGGGACTTGTAAAAATATTCAACCTACGAAGGCTAGGTCGTCATTTCATGTATATCCAGAATGGTGAACACTAGAAAAATATAGAGCACAAGAAGGGTCGGCCGACCCTTCATTTAAGAGAGAAATTTAAAAATATTTAATCTACGAAGGCTGGGACGAAAATTCCTGACTTCCGACTTCCGCAGTAAATAGTATGGATCGGGACATTGGCTAAGTTATAACATATAAACAATACTTGTCTTGAATTCTGAATTCCGACAAGAAGGATCGACCACCCCTTCGTTTAGTAGATAATTGTGAACACCAATATCCAAGAATTTAGCTGTATCCAGAATGGTGAACACAAGAAGGATTGAATGACCCTTCTTGCAGTCTAGAACTATTATGAAAATAATACTGGGCAGAATAAGGGTTGGTTACCCCTTCATTTATGAGGGAATTGTAAAAATATTCAACCTACGAAGGCTAGGCCATCAATTCATGTATATCCAGAATGGTGAATACTGGAAAAATACTGAGCACAAGAAGGGTAGGCCGACCCTTCATTTAAGAGAGAAATATAAAAATATTTAATCTACGAAGGCTGGGACGAAAATTCCCGACTCCCAAATTCTGCAGTAAATAGTAGGGATCGGGACATTGGCTAAGTTATAACATATAAAAAATATGTATCCTGACTTCTGAATTCCAATAAGAAGGATTGGCCACCCCTTCCTTTAGTAGATATTGTGAACACCTATATCCAGATTGGTAAACACAAGAAGGATCGACTGACCCTTCTTGCATTTTAGAACTATTATGAAAATAATATTGGGAAGAATAAGGGTTGGTCGCCCCATCGTTTATGAGGGAATTGTAAAAATATTCAACCTATGAAGGTCATCAATTCATGTATATCCAGAATGGTGAACACTGGAAGAATACTGAGCACAAGACGGGTCGGCCGACCCTTAATTTATGAGAGAAATGTACAAATATTTAATCTACTAAGGTTGGGCCGACAATTCCTGACTTCTGACTTCTGCAATAAATAGTAGGGATTGGGACATTGGCTAAGTTATAACATATAAAAAATCTTTATCTCGACTTCCAACTTCTGACAAGAACAATCGGCCTCCCCTTCTATGATGATTGTTCCTTCTATGATCGATTCTATCTCAAATGACTATATAAAATGTGCATTCGATCTCTCATGGATAATGCTAGCATGTTTGTTCTTATTAAATCAATTGATTTTGGAAATGAGCGGTCGTTCCTTCTCCATTGATGATTATCCCGAACATTTACAAGTATACATCTAATATTTAAACACTAATTGATAATTATAAACATTGTATGCATTCTTATATTAACTACACAATATTTACTGTTTTGTTGATAAAACATGTCTACGTTGTTGAGCCTTAGTCAATACCAGGAAATATCGTTCCTTGATTTGTTAAAATATCATAACCATGGTTTATTCAAGCATGTATGATATGTTGAGTGGATGAACCAGATAATTTGTACCCATATTTATATCTATTCTGCTTGGATGAGGAAGGAGCTCTAACTCGAGCTGGAATATTGACATCCGCAAATCCCATTTCAGACGATTTATTGCGTGTTCAAGTTGAAGTGGTCGAGAGAGAGTGGTGTTTCCTTCGACATGTTGATATTATGGTTTGTAATTTTTTACCAGATCAAATGAAAAGTGGTCCCGATTCAGATCCGGTTTCCTATGCGAAGCAAGGGTGGGTTTTTCCCTCATATGATGTTTCTAATTGGTCTAGAATTAATAGCGTGCCATCTTTGAATAAAGGGATTTTGTCAGTATGGAAGAAAAGAATATTGGTTGTGAAAACTTCATTTGTACTGCATTACATGAATATTGAAAAGAAGTTGACAAATGTAGACCATGAAAATATTATTTTATACCTTAGAATAACATTTCTCAATCATATTGAAAAATATGTGACCAAATCTTTCTTCAAAGCACTCAAATCAATTCCTTTTGTAGCGATGATGTGGAAAGTGACTAAAAGATTCGAAAGTTCAAAAGAAGTTCAACAAGAAAAGATCAAATACTTTTTGTTCAATGAGAAATATTTTTCTATTGACGTAACAAGATGTGTTGTTGCGCCTCCACATTTGCAATATTGAAAAGTTGATGAGGAGGTCATGGCAAAGATGGTTGTATCTCTTCTCTCAAATTTTACAACAACATTGAGAGATGTTATTCCATTTCCTTTCGATAAGGAGACCACATTGGGATTTATTCCTAGAAATGAAGACTAAATTAATTTTCCTTCAATAAATTTTTATATATTGGATGGGAAGCATACTATTTCTACGCAGAAAAAAATCTTTGAAACAGATAAATATCAGTCGTTCCATTCAAGGTATCGACATCGAACAACTCGTCTTCTACATAAATATTTTGCTCAGTACATTATCAAAAAATAATCCAAAGAACAAAATTTATCAAACAAGGAATTTGCAGACACTCCATTCATTTCTCAAGTTGTAAAACCAAGGGAGAAATGGATATCCCACGGTAGGCCATCCCTCCCAGGAAAGAGGAACGCTTCCAATGATGATTGGAA